>NTHP01000011.1:683784-834086 GCA_003416845.1 Oplegnathus fasciatus | reverse complement strand
GTGTGTGTGTGTGTGTGTGTGTGTGTGTACGTGTGTGTGTGTGTGTGTGTACGTGTTTGTGAGTGTGTGTGTGCCTGCGTGTGTGTCCAGGCCCCTCTGGAGTCCATTAATCCCAAATCTAACAGACTTACTGCAGAGGCAGCCTTTGATGTGTGCTGAATCCCTCTCTGGAATATTGGATGCTGTTTCCATAATATTCATTTCCCTGTCTCTCATCAGGAATACATTGTTTTGTTTTTCCCCCCATGATGCCCGGATTGTCCAGCAGGACAGGTGGCTGCAGTGTTATGAGTTTGTTTACAATTCAGGTGTGTTTTCACCAGTTCTCTGATCTGTAATTTTACATCTCTGAGCTCTTTTAATCCCATTCTTATCTTTTGTAAGCCTTCTAATCTTTGACCCTAATCTTAAACCACCACATAGAATGGGGCAGCGTGGATTGAGGAGAGTTGTTTTTCTCACCTTCAAATTCAATGCATACATTTGTCAAAGAGAGTTGGGGTCCTCTAGCCTTTGGGTTTTCTTTCTCACGAGTCGAGTCTGAGAGGTACTTATTGCTATATATTTCTATTTATTTGTGTTTTATTGCAGTGGCCTCAACTTGAACCCAGCCTGTTTTAAAGCCTCGTGCTCATAACCCACCAGTCTCAGGAGTGAAACATATGGAGAGGCAAAGAAAGTATAAATTAGATAGTGAGATGGAAAACACATTTCTATTTGAAATGATTATCCCCCCTGACGGGTAGACTAATAGACCGTTATTGCATTTCCGTCAGTTTCTTTTAATCTAATCATACTTATAAACAGACGAGTAAGAGTGTTACTGTGCGCGTATGTTTATCCATACAGAGACACAAGCAACCAGTGTCTAGACAGCAAACACCAATTTGGCTGGGGCACAGAGGAACATCAATGCTAAAGC
The DNA here is from genome assembly GCA_003416845.1 of Oplegnathus fasciatus. Classification (NCBI taxonomy): domain Eukaryota; kingdom Metazoa; phylum Chordata; class Actinopteri; order Centrarchiformes; family Oplegnathidae; genus Oplegnathus; species Oplegnathus fasciatus. The sequence goes on along the minus strand of NTHP01000011.1, from coordinate 833,164 downwards.
AATGTTGCTGAAACACTAGGCATGTTCTTCAGTCTTGCATGGAGAGGAGATTGTAGTGACAGACAGACGGCGATAGGAGGAGGAGGAGGAGGTGCAGCAGAAATAGAGGAGAGGTTGGCAGAGCTCACTGTGGCTAATACATCCAAAGTGTGTCAGTTAGCTCTCTAAATGTGTTAGGCCCCGGGGCTGAGAAAGCCAACACCATCGACTCAACCTACCTCTCTCCACCTTTCCACTTAGCCTCTGTTCAACACCCGCCAATATCCTTAGGGGAGCTACACTGCTGTTCATTGGCACAATTGATCAAATGCCTACATGCTAAAGTGTACAGTTTTCTTATTGCACGTATTAGTCTCATGAGTACATGTGCTGGAGGATGAATTTAGAGTGGTGTGCTGCTATGCGGCATGGCAAGTAGCTTTACAGGTGGTGTGTCTTCACACCATTCTTTTGGCAGATGTATCACACTGTTTAGCAGGTAGTCAGGCTGAGGGCGATCCCATTTTTATTACAGTAGGTAATGATACTATTACTTGATAGTTTCATACTTCTCACCGTATTGGTGTCATGTACAGTGCCAAGGAAAAGTAGTGATTTGATCTTTACTATATACTTTTTCAGTACTGATGATAGTATGCATTATTATTATTATATTATTAATTTAGCCAAAAACTCGGCTTCACCAAATTACATGTAAATAGTGCATATTTCCATGTGAGCGCACTCTACGGGAATTGTAATAACACACAGTAAAAATACCTGACTCTGTGTGAAAGAAAAACGAAAATATTTGCAAACACTAGTAAGCTGGCTTGTGCTGTCAGATTAGGCTGTTTGACAACATCAGACTGGTGTCATATCAGGTATGTGCTTAAGCTCACAGCATTTTTACACAGCTGTAGATGCTGTTAGTTTAGCAGAATTAATGTAAAAAAAGTACACGACAGATCTTCACAAGTGTCACAGCTGTTCTGAGAAATACTGGAGGTTCCAGTGGTTGTAACACAATCTGCACAACTGAATCTGAAAGATAACATTGCAAATCATCGGCACATCTGGCTTGTCGCGCAACCATAGTCAGGCTAGGTTTTGTAGTACTAAAAAATGTTGTAGTAAAAATATTGATTTATTTATTGTATAATTGTGTTGAAAACATGCTTTCTGTTGTTTTCTGTCACTTTTTTGATTTCTTAAACATTTTCATAACCCCAAGTCAACACCAGACATGACCAATTCATTCTTCTAGGTTTTGACCTCCTTCATGGATTGCATTAGGCTCGAGTATAAAGCCTCTTGACATGTTTCACCCACCTACCCTGTCTGTATTGAGTTTGACCTGTTTCAGCCTTTAAGAAGAAGGTATTGCTAGTGGCAGCAGCTGTCATATAAGCATAAGGGTTACAGAATTTTCCTTTTCCTCGTTTTTGCATGATTTTGATGTTTTTATATAAGTATGTTGCCATTGCACTTTTGTCTCAGAGCTTCATTCTACATACAAAAACTCAGTGCTAAAAATGATCAAGGTCATTTGATACCACAGAACCCCAATGCAATAAGAAGGACAACACAATGATACTGTATGTGTTGTTGTATTACAGTGATGGTTCTGTTGAGAGAGAGAATCAGAAGCACTTTCCCTAATCCTGCTAAAGCAGTACACATGGGAATGATTACTTGCACAAAGCCATGACACCCTGAGTTGTTCAAATCCCATTGTTCAAAAGAGAGCGACAAACAGAGAGGCAGACAGAGAGAGAGAGAGACAATAAAAGAAAGTGATTTAATTCAGCAAATGTGACAGGATTGTATAATGTCTGGTGGATCTTGTTATTGTATGGATTGTCTGAGTGAAGCCTCCACAATGCTAAATGTGTTTATCCTTGTTGTTTTAGGCCAGTTATCAGGACAGGGCCGCAGCGCCTCATTTTAGGCTCTAAATCCACTCACTTTAAGAAGAGATCCCTCAGATCTAGAGCGTTGGAAATAGCGTCATTAAAGTAGCATGGTTAAAGTGTAAAAATTTGTTGGAGTGAAGCACTTCAAAAGACGACCCTCTGTGAATTAGCAACAAAAGGTTTCCCCTCATTCTTTCTTTAATAGGGTGTTTTAAACCTGTTTTCTCCTTGGATAGAAACAGGATTTCTGTAATGAGCTGGTGAGTCATAGATTCTCTCGGCTTAATTTTTTTTAATTCCCTGCCCCCTCCCTTTTCTTTTTCTTTCTCTCTTTCTCCCTCTCTCCCCCTCTCTCTCTCTCTCTTTCTCACTTCAATTCTTGTGCTCACTATCTCTCTAAATGGGCCAAGGCAACGTTCCTTGCTGTCTACTGGGGGAAGGAAGTAGATTAAGGCTATTAACAGGCAGGAGGATGCTGATCAGCCTTTCTGGTCTCTGGTCTCTGGTCTCATGTCTGGTCCATACTGTGCACTCTCTCCTAAGGCTCTTCAGTTGTAGCCACCCCTCGAAAACAGTGTGTTTGTTTGTTTGTTTGTTTGTTTGTTTGGATTGTGTGTGGTGGAGGAGGTATTGTTTGACTGAAACAGCCCATTTGATTCCCACAAATATGCCCAAATACAATCTAAGGGTGTCACGCAGCGACCAAAGCAGCAAAAATGAGTGCACTCTCATTCACATCTGCAAACAGTGAGTAGTAGTGAGCAAAAATAAAACATGGCACAGGCATGCTGTGTCTGTTTATGTTGCTTATGAGTGAACACGCCGCAGTGCATGCACAATAAAGACAAGACACACACAAGCACGCTATATTTAGATGACAAACTGCCATAAACCCAAGCTAAAGAGGGAAGAAATAAACAAAAGAGAGGAAAAAAAGCAAGGCGGTCCAGAAGCATCCCCTGTCACGGTGCAATCCCCCATGTCCTAATTACACAGGCTTAGAGGAAACGGAGGATTAGCCACCGATTCACCATGCTTCTCGCCTCATCTTCTAATAAGTCCCCTTCTTGTCTCCTTGCCACCCTTTGTGCCACCCTCCATGTCTCTCTCCAGGTAAAGGTAGCAAGATACTATTGACCTGTGGCTTTCTGCCTCTTTTTGTTCCTTCATGTTAACATGTCTGCCTCAGACAACACCACCTAAACCCATTTTTTAAAAGTACGCAGTGCAGCAGACTTGTTTTGTTAGCTGTTCTCCTTTATGTTCAATATTTGGACATAGGACAGTGTTTACATCAGTAATGAGTAGGATCACATTCTTGTATTGTATGTGTTGGCACTGTGTACGTGTGCATGTTTATTATAGGGTATAGGGTATAAACTGTTTCAATAATATTTTGAGTGGTTACCTGTGAATCTTTATAGGCACCTGTATCATTTTTTGGGTTCCTACTTACTTTTAGTGAAACTAAATTTAACCTGGACTTAATGTGCAGGTTTAATTCAGCTTTCACATCTTTATGGCAAAATGCAGTATATGGTATATAGATATGGTACTGTATGGTTGTATTGCAGCTGATTAATATACATACATTCAGACAGTTGTCATATATGCATAGATTACAGTATATAACTGTATTGTTTAACTATTATTATTATTATTATTATTTTCTTCCAGGTTATAACTTTTCCATGGTAATTGTTTGATAAGTATAAATAGCTTGATGACAGCAAGAATGATGTAGTGGTTGTTCTCTCAGACATCTATATCTAATAGCTTGCCCATGGCTGCTCTGCTGCAATTGCTCCACCAGTAGAACACTTAAGGAGTGAGAGAAAGGAGTTGAAGATTGAACTATAGCCAGAAGAAATGTGAATTATACACGATCTTAAGTCACAGGTTGGAAAAGAGGCTCAGGGTTTTTCAGTTGGCTGAAGTAAGGATCTTCCTTGACTGACCTTGCAATATTTATTGAATGCCTCTGACTGCTGTGAACAGTGAATGCTGTATGCACAAAAAAAGAACCCAAAAATAGTTTAAATAGTGCAATGAAAGCACCACAATGAAGAACTCTTCAAACTTGGTTGAATAGGTTGCTCAAACACCAGTGGGAATTTTCTGAAGCATGTTGTCACACGTCACAGATGTGGTGACAGATAAACATCAGTTTGCCTGTTCTCAGCAGTTTTTGGCCTTGGATAGGTTCCCATGGCCGTTCGTTACTGTTGAACCTGTTTGTTGAGGTTGTTCACTTTTTTCTAGTCAGAGGTCTGATTTCAACAGATAACAGAGAAATGGTGAGATCCAACCCATTTTCTTTCACACAGTTGTCTCAAGGCCGACCTTCACTAACAATTAAAGCTAGCAGAAACCTTTGATAATTGAGATTATAGCAGGCAGCACAAAAGAAAGTGAGAGTCTAAAGCATGTAGTGAAGACGCACGAAACGCGAGGGAAGCTATTCATATTTTAATGGAGTATCTTTAAATGAGCTTCATTAAAAACAATCAATATTCCCTCAAGTTACAGACACACTGACACTGGCAGAGTCTAAGTGCATCGTCCATTCTGCTCTATTCAGACAGGCAAACACACACACACACACACACACACGTACACGTGTACACACAGGAGGCAGCCTTTATATAACCAGGTAGGTCACTTGCAAACAAATTTGTATTTATAAGGACCACATCATGCATTTTAGGGCCCTCACTGCTGCTTTGTGTTAAAGGGAAAGTGCTGTTTGAGAACATCAATCCAGCTGTCCAGATGCCCCTCATCTCTACAACCCACAGACCTTTCTCGCCACCCACAGCACACAGCCCTGCTTGCTCATCATTGATTGGGCTTTGTGTGTTTGTTTTTGTTTGAATATGAGCTTATGCTCCTCTTCCTCCTCCTCTTGGGTTTTTATCCCTCTCTCTCCTCTGCATAAATACTCTCTCCTCAGGGTGTTCTTTGAACAACTTAGCCAGGCATTAGCTGACGGAGGGGCCTGCAGTTTGTGAGGGAACGCCTGAAGAGAGGACGTGTTTGATCCTGAGATATATGTCCTTGATTCAGTCTCGGCAGCGCCAGCCACCATGCACCCCCACCACTGCTGCCAAGCATTTCCTGCTATGCATCGGTATTCTCTCACCTCCCACTGTGATAAAAGCTATTACACTGGAGAGAAGTATCCTTCCCATTGTTCTAAGCCACCCATTGCACAAAACAATTCAGACCTATTCCCTCAGCACACAACCGCACTTGCAGTAAAACTTTAAATTAATAATTGTAGGCTAACCGACAATTGCTTTAATTTGGATACAGCTACCTTACTTAGATACATTATATTGATTGTGGGCTCTGATGCCATGGATGGAGAGCTTCACCGGAAAAGGGGGATAAATGTGTTTAAAACTGCAGTTTATTCTGAATTACCATTTTAAATCGCATCATAGGCACCATTTACCGTTGTTGAGAGATTTCAAGCTAAGCAGTAGGCCAGTATAAAATGCAGGTGCCAAAGCAAACTACATCGAATACACCAAAACAGCAGTTTCGTGGAAATACTATTGTATTGCGACCTCTTGAAATAATGTTGACAAAACATACATGGCCAACTGTAGAGAACAACCTGTTTTCCCAGCACCGTTCTGTTTTACAATCACAACAATATCAGATGCAGTAATACACTTGACTAACGTTCTCATTTTCAAACAGCAATGCTGTGTAAGGAGAAAGGAATACAAATTTATTTGCTCTATATCTGAAGTGATGAGAAATTTTGATGTCTTTGGGTCTGTGTTGTGGTAAAATCAAATTCACAGTGGAATTAATAACAGAGGGAGTTTCATAAGTAAACAGTGGTTCTTTTATAAAACTTAGTTATTTCTACAATTGCCCCATATATAGCCCCAAGACAAATGGCCATCTAGTCTACCTTGTAAAGTGATTTCTTAGACAACAAAACCTGAAATTGCCAAAGCAGACTCTGTTCACCCAGACCCAAAGTTTGAAATTATCTCTTTAACTGCTGTTGTTTGGTCGACTGGCGACCTGAGAAGTCATAAGATATTTACTAAACATTAGGCTCAGTCAGAGTGGAGACTCTCTCATCTGTGCAGTTCAAATATTTAGTCACCCTGATTGGCTGAGAATGCGGGGAGGGGGATTGCATGGATCAGCTGGGCTAGATAGCAGTGGGTGAGGAGATTAAAAACACAATAACACACACACATGCACACACAAACACACACTGTGAGCTCCCTCAGGTGAACAGGTGCAGCCATGGTCTGTCACAGATGCTCTGCGCAATTCGTCAGCTGCCATTCCTCCTGTCCACCTTGGGTGGGTTGGGGGGATATTCACCACAACACAACCTCAACACACAAACACACACACACACACACATTATCTCGGATCATTCTCCATCCTCATAGGCTCTTTTGGTAGCTCACAGAGCTGTCTAATGACTGTCTAATGGTGTGTATGATGGTAAAAATGATTCACCACCACTGTGATGGATGCTAAATTGTTCTGTGTTTGTAGCTTTTTTCCCTGCACTTTATTTTTGAACTTAGGGAACACTCCACCACACTATGCGTTTGTCCCGTGTTCACCTTGCTGCTGCTGCTGCTGCTGCTTTGCTAGCAATAGCCTGTGTGTACAGCTCTCTCTTGGTTCCTCCCTCCCTCCCCGGGAACCACAGTGTGTGACAGAGGGACATTAATCACAGGGCTGGGTAATAAAGCGAGGAGGGATGGGCATGTAGGGCCAGGGGGGCAGGCGTCTGGAGGGAGAAAAGGGTGTTTAGGGAAATCACACCATGCTTTATGACACACACTGATACACAAGCACACTTTTACACTCACAGGTTTAGGTGCACATCCTTCACGCACCATACTGAAAGCTTCCACCCTGAAAGTTTGAAAAATTAATTCGAGGAGAGAAGAAAAAACAACTCAGGATTCTAGGAATGGTGACCGGTTACTTTCTATTAGTGTGTGTTGAGGGAGAGCCGTGGGCCTTTGTGCCCACGTGTGTGTGATTTTACGTGGCCCGTAGCCTTCGTTAATTAAGTGTTAATTTAGTAAAAGACTTTTTCTGGAAGGAAAATACAGGATCACTTTTTTTATAATTTGGAAAAAGATGAGAGGCGTTTTATGGCTCAGTAGAAGAAACGCCTTCACTGTTGCTGTGATGCTGAGGTGGCTGCGGGAGGTTTTCATGATACCGATAACTCTCATGATATGAGATAGTGATAAAACGTGGCTGTTTGTTTATGATTACTTGCTAAATGACAGCAGAACACACAATTCAGTAGTCCACTGGGTTTAACTATATTAAGTTTTTTTTTTTCCTTCAGCATTTATTTCTGATCCCTTTGGGTTATTGGAGTTTTTTAATATAGACCATCTTCCATCTTGACATTTTACAGTGGACACTGGGTTGTGAATCATCAAGTGGAGTTGTGATAGTGGATATTGTGTGTGTGTGGGTGTATATGTCCGTATGGGTATACACAACCATCCTCAATTCTTTGTTGTGTATTTTTTGTTCCATTTGCACTTGCATGGTGCTCCTCAAGGAGTATTAGAAAAGGGTGGGTTGAAAAATGAGATACCAATAATAGTTTCCTGTTCTTGTAAATCTTGTAAATATAACTACACAAAGGCTCAGTGCTCTAGATCCTGAAGATCAGGCCATTCGACTAACAGAAGGCAGAGAGGACAGCATTGTAAGACTTTTTTTTTATCAAAAGAAAAAACATTACGATTAAAGTTATTACAGACAAAAGCAAATTGTTCTTTTTACTCCTTTTTTTGTGTCATTTTGTCACAATGGAATTGCACGTCTATCTCTGTTAGAGTTGGTTTTTGGTTTGGTCTCTGTTTCTTGGTTAGAAATATTAAGTTATTGGTAAATTCATTCATACATGACATTCACTGTCATGCATACAGACACATACAGCACTTGTACAGACATTCATATGCAATTTCAATGCACAATAGATGTAGTTCTTTGTTTTTTTGTTCTTGCCTTCTTTTGTTTTGAATACATTGGGCAGTCATTACACACTATGTTTTAGGTGCTCTACTCTGCTTTTAAATGGAATTCATTATTGAAATAATTTATTCCAATTATTCATAATTTATTCTGCAAGAACAGTCTCTAAAAATGTCCCAGTCACTTTAAAAAGATACATGTAGAACAGATTTATACATTTTAGATAAGGCACCTCATTGGTTCATCAAGTAATGAGCAAATCTTTCATTCACAGATCTCTCATTTTCACTGGCCCATCTCACCCCGGGTGCTGTTACGAGGCACGGCAATATCTGATGTTGACAAATAACACAGTGAACCACGATCAGTTACTTCTTCTCCTTCTTTTTGCGATGTTGCTGAATTAAGGATCTCTCTGAATTGGTAATGGGTTTTTTTGACACTGTGTGTCCTTTTGCTATTGCTCTAAGATTTCTCAGAGCAACTTTGCTACTTTTATATCTGTTTCATGTGCTCTTAGCAGCAAAGATAACTGGCAGCTACATAGCTGTCCTATCTAACTTATTGTTACCCAGTCTTGCTATTCTGCCCTGAAGCAAGGCAATTAACCCTGCCAGAGGTAGTAAGATAGCTCTGGCTGCTCGCTGTTAAAAAAAACATCCACAAGTACAAAAGCGTGTGTAGAGTTAATTAAACTTTTTGTTGGCAATAGAGGTGTAATAAATATCTGATTTCAATCAGGGATTCAGGTCAAGTGTCTACAATAGGGCTGCAAAGATACAAACATCAACTGTGCTTGCCTCCGAACAATTCAGTCAGAGTTTCAGTGACACTTTCCTTGAAAGTGAAGCTGAATTTTGCTTCTTCTCTTCTTTTTAATTCTGAGATGTTTTGGTCACGCTGAGTTATACTGAGTAATCTAAAATTACTGCTGCATTTCATTGCATCGTCCCCTGTCTTTTTCATTTGTCCACATTTGGTTCAGGGCCAATGTGATTATAAGATGCACAATCCATTTTCAAGGCTTGTATGTAAAATGAGATTTAAGGACAAATGTTTCTTTAGCCATACAGTATCAGCGCCCAAGATAGCAAACTTGATAAGAGTGAACACTGAAAGATAAAAAATACTGCCTGTTGTAAACATGGATTGATATCTTGAGGTACAAGCTATCTTGAGGTTTTGATTTTACAACAAATACTCGCAATGAAAATGAAAGCAGTGATGTTGCAAAAAAGACAAGATAATCCCATGATAGATTGAGGACATCCACTGACAGGATATCAGCACAAAACATAAAAGTGAGTGGACAGTATAAGCAGGTCTAAAGTGATGGAGAAATAGCAAAGGTCATAATAGTCAATATGGAAATATGATGCTGTTTCTTAATGATTTACTGTATATTCCAAAATAATAATAATAATGAATAAAGCAGATTATTAATGTGTTTTATCATTGTTGCATATCAAATCATTGACTGAGAGGTGAGGCAAATTGTGACAAATGATTGCATGTTCCAGTGTATCTATCAGTCTAATTTATCTTACACAGCGCTGAGAGAGAAACTGGAGAGGGAGCGACTGATCACGCCCCTGGTAGCCAAATCATCGCAGGCAAATGTGCCCTTGGTGGAGGCTTCTATTGCCCATCCCAGAGAGCTGGTGGACCCATAGTGAAGAGAGAGAGAGAGAGAGAGATGAATGTCACCCTTGCTCTCCTATGTCATATTGTTAGCCATAGATATGAGGAGAACGCCTCAAGGTTGAACGTGCAGCTGAGACATGAATAATCTATCAGAGGTTTCCTCCAACTAAATAGAGGGAAATATGTCCGCATGGATTATTTATGCTTTAATATGCACACGGTGAATGGACAATCACCTCTGAGAGCATGAAGACATTGTAGGGGCCAAGTTAATTGTGTGTGTCTGGAATGCATGCAAGCTGGATGTATGAAAGGCAGTGGTTGTCTAGCTGTTAAGCTTGGTTACACGTAGGGTCCATATTTTGTGGCTTGGTGATGGATTACAGTAATAGCGTGTTCTGGTTGGAAAGTGTATTCAGGTTTGTATTATGTAGGTACAAGCTTTCGACCATATCATCGATCTTTGTGCTTTGACATGTTGTTTATATTTTCTTACTCAAATCTCAAATCAGTCTTGCACAAACAGAACAGGCATATGCAGTCAAATGCTTCTCGGTGTGTGCAGATGCATTCACTCACCCCCACACCATTTAAATGTAGTCCATCTCAAACTGGTCTGGCCTCCGCTTTCCAGCTCACCTTATTTCCTCTTCAGATGACTGCCTCGACATGGGAAATGTCAGGCTCTCTTTGCCAGCGCTGTTTGGCTTCTTCAAACATTTGTGAAGTGTTAAGCTCATCTCTACAGCTTAGGGGGGCAGTCTCTCAGGAATCAAGGCTGCTGACCCGCAACACAGCAAAGACAGCCAAGCCAAGTGCACTCAAGCACATCCACTCTGCCCGCTCATTTGCATCAACGAAAGATTGTATTAGTCCCAAGTTTGTGGTCTTTAAAGCAGCACTCTAGCCACACTGTAAAGGTCCATGCATCGCATAATGGAATTAATGGGGTGGCTTTACAGCTCCTAACAGTAATGTTGTCTTCTCACATTTAGTTGAGAATATTGGGAATATTGGGATTGCTGTTCAGCTCCGAGTAGCCTCATTTTTATGCCTTTAAATGTTACCTTTATAACAAAGCCTAAGAGAACATTATCAATCCCTGTGTTAACAGATCCCTCAAAATGTCATCTAGTGACTTTGGTGTCAAACCACAAAAGGATTGTTACAGGAAGATAAATTGCACTGATTTAAAATGTGGTTTTGAAGATTCATCAGGTGACAGGAAGCTGTTTTCTGTTAATTATAAAAGCATGTAATTTGCTAAGTCTGTGACGATGTTTTAGTTCCAAAAAGTGTATTTTAGAAAACAAGCAAGTGTCGCATTGCAATAAGAAATTAGAAGTGTGGTGTTTGTCTGCAGCATTTGGCTCCACAAACAGGCAGAAATGCATCACATATCTCAAAACCAATATGCAAATTGGCCTGAGCTGCTGCATTTGTTTAGAAGCTTGTGCAAGCAACCTTTGGATTTTACTGGAGAGCAGTGTTAAATGCTGGTGTGCTATTGCATTCTTTGGTTTGTCCAACCTCTACCTTGCCAAGTTTACATTTCTTTAACTAATGGAATGATTGATGGAGGCTTGTCAATGCAGCACACTGAAATGTGTCAAGTAACATGTCTGTTTCCACACGCTACAGCAGTGCCAAACAATCAGTGTTTTAATATCTTTTCATCAGAGTTTGTTGTAACTAACCACTTGTAGTATACTACACTGTCTGATGTGTGGATGAGGATGAGAAACAAGGAACTAGCTGCACCAATTTCATTCGTATAGCCCTCGTATGTTAGGATTCTGTCTCTCTCTGTGTCTTCTCCTGGTTTCATCCCACCCGGCCAATGGAAAAATTCCATTTATGGGACAACAGATGCTCAGTCTTTTTCTCTATTTTTCACTTTACGCCCAAGAGGAGAAAAAAATGTGCTCCTCTTTTTATTTTATTATTATTTTTTTAACCAAGTTCTGGATCTGTTTGACACAGGCATGAACACTCCCATAATCAGCCAAAGTGTGCATCCTTCTGAATAGAGATGAAAGAGGGGAACACACACTCACAGATATACACACATGCGCGCACACACAACAACAACAAGGAGCACACAAATAAACAGGCACAAACACACAGGGAAGAAGCACAAGCCATTTGGCACAGTCTCTCTGTCTAGGGAGGGCTTCAAAGCCCACTGACATGAATTTATGATAACGGCACTATGCCTTTGCCAAACCTCAACTGTTGTTGTTTTTCTCTCGCTCCCTCCCCATCCCTTCTGTATGCTCTGCCATCCCCTTGATCAGAGCTTTGGAAAATGCTAGCAGGTGTCCCCCAGTCCCTTGGAAAGGTGTGTGTATATGTTTGTGTGTGTGCGTGCAAATGGGCATGCATTTACATGTGTGTTTGGAATGGGACATCCATAGCTGGCTCTTCCTTTTTTACATCATTTCATTAGGCTTGGCTCTACTTCCCTAACTTTGGCCTCCAATTCTTTGTACACTTCAGTTTCATAATAGTGCTATGATTCTATTACCCTCTCCATGTGTGGTTTCACTCTATTCTATGCACAGTACTGACATAAATATCACTTTCTTCTCCATCCATCCCCTCCCTTTTTTTCTATCTGCAGATGAGGATTGTGTGAATTGTACAGAGGAGTGCAGAGTGCTGGGTCATTCTGACCGCTGCTGGATGCCCCAGTTCCCCACTGGAGGAAACCAGGCAGAGGGCATCGACTACCGCAACAATATGTTTGTGCCAGCAGGGATGGAGACTGTGCCTGAGACAGAGACCTACGAGACTGTCAACCCCAATGGCAAGAAGACGTTCTGTACTTTTGGAAAAGAGAGGCGTGACCACACCATCCTAGTCGCCAATGTCAAGCCCTACTTGAAGGCGAAACGTGCCCTCAGTCCACTGCTCCAAGAGGTACCCTCAGCCTCTAGCAGTCCTACCAAGGGCTGCTCCACCATGTCTCCCTGCTCCTCAGTCAAAAGCCCAGCTGATGGGGCTGAAGGCAAACCTCCTCCTGCCACTTGCTCTGGCCACTACGGGCCTCCTGATGGTCAGTACCTGTCACCAACCAAACAAACCAGAGACCAGGGGGTCTACCCACCCTTGCCTCCCTCAGACCCAGTGGCCAAGGTGCTTGCTGAGGCCCGCTCCAGGATCAGCCAAGAGGCAACAGGTGAAATGGAGTGTGTCCTGGAGCAGGTGGAGCCCGACGCGAACCGTGACAGAATGGACGCTGACCAGGTGGTGAGAGACATCGACAAACTATTGCAGGACTGCAGAGGAAGTGAGGCCACTGGCACACTCAGGAAGTGACACAAAGGACTGCAACAAAAAGAAGTAGGGAGGTAGAGAGAGGAGTAGAATGCTATTCCAAAAACTCTCATGCCAAAACTGTCACCAAAACAAATCAAAAAGGTTAAATGGTTCTTATGATAGGAGCTCTTTTCACTGTATTTGTTGTTGAAAAGTATCTACACTGGAAGGACAGTGGGAACATTTATTATGTCAGTCATTTAGCACCAGTTTTGGTGCTAAGATTCGTACCGACAAAAAGGAACTGGGTAACAAACATCTGAATTCTGCTGAATTTATAAACTCTTTTTGTTTTGGATTCTTAAGCAAATTGCAGAGGCTTATGCCTCTGGCACCTCGCAAGCTATTATCTAAGTGCCCACCAGCTCATAAGTGTGTTGTTCATGGTCTCTCGTGAAATCCTACATATCTAAGTGTGTGTAGGTGGATTTCTGTTATGTGTGATGGCCATAGAAACTGAATGAAAAAGGACTATTTATGGTCAAACACGACAATCGATGCGGAAACAGAGAAACAAATTCTAATGTATTTGGGACAGTGAAAGATCGAAATACACAAAACAACCTTATCTTTTCTGACTTTAATATAGGTGTTTAACCTGCGATGGATCCTGTATCTGAACACGAAGAGGTTGGTTAATCAGGGGTGTGTTCGCAAGGGTTGGTTATGGACTTGGGGTTGGAGGGGCTTAAATGCTACGCTGAAGGAGAATTATTAACAGTGTAACCATGTTTCACCTGTCATTTGTAGCCACATGTGTAAGTTGTGTCTGTCTCACGCCTCTATTTAAACATTCATGTTGCTGACCGGTGTAGTTGCAGGCACCAATTTTACACATGTGCACTACACTTTGCGCATACACATGCTGACACACTCACACGGACTGACGCCCCTACACACACACACACACACACACATACACACTAATGCTTACACACACTGGCCATCTGTGTAATTGTCTTATACATGAACATCATCAGCTTTCAGTCCCTTGTGTACAGTGAATTATCATGTGTGTGTGACTATGCCTTAAGGCAATCACAAGTTGTATAAAAAGGGACATTTTTCCTCAACTGTGAAAAAATGATATCTATATGATTATATAGATAATTATATGTATGAATCCATGTATAGTGTCCAAATATTAACAAAATATTTATACATTTTATAAGAAAAAAAGAAATGAGGAATCTCAGCAAAAAGTGTCCTCGAGTTAAGGTCAAGTGCGGGGTATGAACTCAAAGAACTGCAAAGGACACTGCCATTGTTTCGAAGACAAATATCCAAAAATATAAACAAACAAGAAAATGTCCCTTCACATTATCACTATACATAATATCATTATATGTGTAAATGTATCCAATTTAGATGTGTTTACATCAAAAAATTGACATATTTTTATTGATTTTACTGCAATTTCTGTGCATTTGAGCCAAATTGTTATGTGTACAAAAGCTATATTGTGTATTTTATTAAATTAATATATAGTTGTGTTGCAATATACATGGGCTTATATTGTATTTGGCAAAAGTTGCCTTAGTAGCTGTCGAACTCTGTGAGTTTGCTTTAGTTTGGGTTTTTGTTGGTGTTTTTTTTCCTCTCTATTCTGCATCTTTGCAGGCTGGCTTCAGTGCTTTTGAGATGTCGCCTCTTTTTACCCTGAGATCCAGCTGGATCAAATACAATAACTGTTGAAAGCTTAATGAGCCAGCTGATCTAGAATACAATTCAAACCAACAACAAAAAGCAACAACCACAAGATAACAGTTTGAATATTTTTACTGAGCAGATTTTTACAGGGCAGCTATTTTCTTTAACAATAACTAGTATGCGTATTTTGTGTTCATTATGTTTTTACTTTCTTTCCAAAAAAGAAACCTGCCATATGGAAAGTGGAGTGGTTTCCTTGGTGATCATAAAACTGCCTTACTGTCTCTGCGGAGAGCTTGTTGTATCTGTGGAGCTTGTGACTGCTTATAAAGCCCTGGTCCACCAGAATGTGCATTTTCTATAAAGGGCCAAAAGAGGTTCTTTTTCAGCAGTCTGTGTTGTTTATGTATGTACTCCTTCTCAATACATGTTAGAATTCTCATACTTTGCAGAGAAACTTGACATCTGAAATTCTATCTGAAGTTACTTTGGATTTGATGTCTTAGCTGTTTAGGTACACGGTTTATATAACCAAGTGTCTTCGCATTCAGGCTTTCTTAAAAAAAATTATACAGACATTTATTTTTGAAAATTTTGGCATATTTCGGCCACTCTCTGAAATAAGAATGGGAGGAGCTTTTTCTAATATTCTCTGACAGTAAAATAAGCAGAACAGTAGACTATTAGACTAGATGTGTCCTGGAAAATATGACCACAATCACCAACTCTATGTAAGATGCAGCCATGAGAGGGAACAGTGACTTACATTCATATGGCTCCTGGTGTGTTTACTGTAAAGTGTACCTGAGCTGAGCTGGAATCTTGACAGCAGATATAACTCATTCTATCCCGCAGACATGTCACATCTGAGTATTTAGGTATTTCTGTTCTTGCTTTATTTCCTTAATCGAGGTACATGTTTGGACATCCTCCTGTCATTCTGCCATTCTGCTGTATCTTTTGCCTACTTGCCACCTTTTTTATTTCACCCTTCATTTGCTTACTTTTCTCCTCTTCAGCTGTTTGCTTTCTCGCCTCTGAGGAGCAAAGCAACTGTTAGCTTTTCTCCTCTCTTTCGTCTGTAAAGTATTTGGTTTCGGCTTACCCTTGCTCTTTTCCTGGGAGATGGCAGAGGCTGTTTTTAGAGAGGGCTTTGGAAGATTTGACGGAGGAAAATATTTACGGTTATTTTTAAATGAGACTTTTTTGTTATCTCTCTCAAATATCTGGATAAATCAAGCAAGCCTGACATTCACATCATACAAACAGTACAGACACTTAAAATGTTCTTCAAAGTGTGCACGGCAACTGTGATCCTAACAAAAATGCGTGTATGCACACACCCAGACACACACACACGAACACCTGGGCACTTCAGCAGCACACTGCCTTTCATTTAAATGCATAGCCCCTTACAAGTAAAGTGAGGCTGAAAGAGAGGGCGAAACACTACCCAGACAAATGTGATACTTCCACACTTGTCTTCATAGTTTATTTTCTTTTTATCTCATTGTGCTCAGTCTTCGTGCTGGATCAAGCATTCTCTACTCTGTGTGTGCGTGTGTGTGCATGTGCTTGATTCGCTTTCATGCCCTCATTGTTTGACAAAACGATTTCTATCTTCTTTTAATTTAATTTAATTTCTGTTACCTGTCTACTATAGATTTATTTCCAACTCACATGAAACCTCTATTGCTGTGGTCTCTCTTTTATTTGGGCATTAATTAAAACAAAGTGCAGAGGTCACCCCAGGATTCTGTTTTGTACTCGGTCTGGCTGCCACAAACAGTCACTGTCACAGTTCAGGCAAATTTAAAGTGCTGTCCCCTCTAATGGTGTTCCCCTGGCCTAGCCACTGTCTGTACACTCACAAACTGTGGGCAGGAAATGAGCTGGGTCCAGTGGATGGAAGGTACTCTTTAAAGCCATGGCCCCTCTCTCAGGCTATTTGCTGTCTAATAGAGCAGAGGCTGCTGCTGAGGTCAACACCTAGTTGGAGATTGAGCATAATGTAAGGCCTCTCATTATTGTCTAATTACACACTGCTGGCATCGTACACTGTTAGCAGTGCATTACTCAAATCTAGAGTGGGTTATTTTTGCCCACTTGAGACTGTTGGTTTTACCAAGTGATTAGGACAGGGCCTTGTTGAATGTGGCTAACCGCCTCCAGTCTCTGACTCACACTGTTGCAGGTGCACACAGACTCAGACAGCCACTGCTTCACACACATAGAGACAACATGCCATTTTGGTTAGTTAAAACAAGCACCCAATGTTTGTCAGTGTCGTCCCCTCACCCCCAAGCCCGCACTGATAGCATAGGGCTCCACGCTACAATGGGCAACTGGTGAAAAGACCAGAGACATTCATTTGTATGGATTATTTCAACTGCTATTGTCTAAAGGCTGTGTTCATTGTGATCTATCTGAAAAAAAGATGAAAAGATCAAATAAAAAAGCAATTACTAATAATGTTTGCTCTTGTCCTTGTATGAGTTGGTTGAGGAATGGCTAGTCGTGGCTTTGATTTAATTTCTCTCTCCCAAGAGATAACCTCGCACACCCGATATTTCTGTTCCCTCAAGCATCTGCGCGGCCAATTTTGCCTTGTCAAATAGGATTGCACTGTTTACTCTCACAGTGCCGGCTTACTTAGGAAAAGATAAAAATTGGCTTTTTCAATTGCGTTCTTTGGTTTTAAATGCACATATGCATGCCCCTCGTACCCAAGCACACACACACACACACACACTTAAAATTTTGCTTTGGGCAAATGATTCTTCATTCATTACATTAGTTCACATTTTCGCCACACAAAAGATTACTGCTCATGCTCTGTTTTTTTCCCCTAATTGCTCAGAGGCAAGTAAATTGGTGCTTGAAATTATGTGTACTAATGCTTCTCAGATAAGATGTTGCACTCCACCCTTTAGCTAGATCTGAATTCAGAGGCCAATTTGAAGTCTCTTCAACACTGGCCTATGGTTGGAAAAATATGCTGTATGCTTCCCATTTGCTCAGTCAAATCTGGTTTATTTAATTCGTAATTAACAGCTACTAGGTGTTAGATCCTCAGACTGGAATATACACTGGCAGTGGCAGATGTGACCTCCCTCGTGGTGTTTAGTTCCCCAAGAAGAATAGTAAACAAACTTTTTAGAGCTGGCTGGCACTTAAAGTATTAGTGCTTTGAAATGGGTTTTTAATGTCTTTTTTCAGTGTGTCCCAATACAAAATGACAGAACATGGAAGCTAATGATACATCATTACATTTATCTCAGGAAACTATTCTATCAACACCGTTTAATTGCAGAAGTACATATGGTTGTGCGCTTGTGTGACTCCACACA
Source organism: Oplegnathus fasciatus (assembly GCA_003416845.1). Lineage (NCBI taxonomy): Eukaryota > Metazoa > Chordata > Actinopteri > Centrarchiformes > Oplegnathidae > Oplegnathus > Oplegnathus fasciatus. The sequence goes on along the minus strand of NTHP01000011.1, from coordinate 815,310 downwards.
TCAATCGGCATATTGCTGTCTAAGGATTAAAGTTAGTATTTTCCAAGACTGCAGTCTTTCTAAATTCTTATTCACATTCTAATTGCACAAATGCTTCCCATAACCCGCCAGTGGACATTTTCTTGTTGCTGAAGAGATTAAATATTAGGAAACTTTAAAAAAAAAAAATTAAATATGAAATTAAAATAATTTGATGGATAACTGTCTGTAGTGTTTGTAATTGTCTCAAGATCCATCTTAATATACTTGAATTTTCAGAATTACTGGGATGGTTAATATTAGTGCATTATGTGTACAAAAATTCAGTGCCAAAAACTCATTCAGATACATCAAGATAAATTATTCGTGGAATTATTTTTTATTTGAAGAGGACTCGATCAAATTAATTTTCATTTTGACCACAGAGGGAATGTTTTACCCCAAACTGGATTTGCAGACCATTGGTATGCGCCAAGGCTTTTTTCTGTTTGTATCCAACTTGCCTCAAGGCAGATAATAATTAAAAAGATAGCTGAGGTACTCTCTTAAAAACACCATTTCTAGGACTGCAGCGGCTACATGCAGCGCCGTCTCATTTGGCCCAGTGGTAAGAGTTTTCTTCAAACCTTCAGCATACCTTCAAGAAAATAACAGCCTATCCTCTTATACATGTCAATCACCTTCAATCATAGTCAGTCAGAATTTCAGATCACACAGCTTGTAATAGAAACTGCGACAAAATGTGAAATATGAATGGTATGGCTGACTGCGTGGTAGGTAAAGAGCAGCGACAAGAACATAATGTGACCAAACCTGAGCTAAAACACAACCTAAAAATTTTAAAATTTTTCTGATAATACATGACATGTAACAGATGCATGCAATAGAAACGTAGTATAAGTGATAATTATCATGACAACATCATATATGTATGTTAGTTTAATACATAGAGCAAGAAAATTTGCACACAGTTTTGATGGACTTTAGTTTGATATTCATTTAGTTGTTTAGTTTCAGGCAAACTGCAAACTACATAGGAAAATCATATTTCTGCCTTTTAATCAAGGTCCTTGATCCAAATAACTGTGCTAATGGGATTTAATCAAGTAGTGTTCTGTATTGAGCTGGCTAAAAGGGCAAATGGAGAGAAGATCTTTTCAACATGAAGAAGAGAAGGTATTCATCATATTTGAGTTAAAGGACAAGGGTTCTCCTTTCATTTGTGGTAGTGTTCGAGAAGGTAGGCAAATTGAAAAACGTGCGTGTGTGTGTATAACCGTGTGAAAGGGAGAGTGTGTGTGGTTGCCTAAAAGAGACGTGAGAGACACTGAGGTTGGAAATATGAATGTACGTCTCACAACAGGAACAGCCATGCGTGTCGACTTTGATTTGATGCCGCTGACAAAAAAACAGAAACACAGTAGGTATCTATGGTCACAGTGCCTGAGTGGGTGTTTAAGAAAATCACTTTTCATCAAACAGAAGAAAAAATGATGGCACTCGCAATCATGGCAAACAATGTCACATGCCTAAATAACAATGCATGGCACTATGAATGTGCCATGGTGATAAGAGTTTTTGTGGCACTCTATGTAAATATACATTCAGACTCTATTGAAATTCCTCCTTGTCTGAAAGAGAACCATCCTTCAGCCTGTATTAACTGGAAACAGTTTGTATGTTTGTGTCTGTATTCTGTATTCATGCATCTATTTTTGTAATGACATACAAGCACAGCAATTAACATGTGTTTATTACATTCAGCCATTCAAGAAACTTGTTACTGCACCCAACACCTCAGTTCAGACTGCCGGTTCTTTTTCACATATCCAGTCGCCTCGAAGAGAGGCAGCGTGTTAAGTGTTCAAGTGTTTCTCACCAGAAGCAGAATAGAAAGCAGCGAAATAATGGCTCTAGACAGTTTCTGTGAAGGGGCCAGCTCACATCAGTGAGGGAAAATGCTAGATGAAAAGGTCAATAAGCAACACGGGAAACTTAATATGAAGTAGACATACGAATTCCATCACATGGATTAGTGCCCCTGGCAAAGTGCAGGACTGACTGACACTGCTGAATCAATTCATAAATATCAAATGTCTGGTGTGTAAGACACTCATGAGCTCAACTCAAGGGGACCTTTTTACTAAATGCCACCTGGACTTTTAAACCAATTCTTTTCACCCATTTTGTTTCCTGTTACTGGTAAATTTTAACACTTTTGGTGCTTTTAGTCAAATCAGATACAGTCTCTGAGATTCTTGCAATTGTACTGTAGTGCTGCATTGAAGTTACTTCCTTAGATGCTCCAGGGTATGAGTCATACTTATTATTTTATTTACACAGGCAATAGCTGGTTCATTACTAAATGCAACGGTTCCCTAATTGTAAAAGGTTCTGTATTTGTTCACATAAACGCAAATGTTGCTGAAATATTAAAGCAAGACACCAAAGACCATCATAATTTGTAAATATGTGGGTATAATGAGAATTTTCATTAGTTTCACAAGTATGATATACTTGGATCAGTTATTTTAATAGTCACTCCTCAAGCAATTTTATTGTTAGACTTTGATAACTTGCCACAGAGGCCATCACAGAGAGGATGTATTGGATGAAAGAGAAGACAGATATCTAAATGGCTGTACGATAACAACAGGATGTGATTTGGACAGAATGTCAGGAGGGAACAGGAAGGTCAATATTACAGTAACAGAATCTGACCTTGGGGACAAACGTCTTACTATTGAAGCTGTTCTCCTTTGGCAGATCTGCACCATTGATCCTTTGCTCTAATATCAATTAGCTGTGCCATCATTAACTGAGCTTCACCACAATGTCATTTTGACAATGTTCTTTGGGATATATCCTGAGCTACCCATTTTGTCTACTCTATATTTAAACATTGTTTGAGAAGGGGAGCTTGTGGAAGCGTGATCTTTGTGAAATCATGTTCAGGTTAGGGCTAAAAGCAAAGTTTGCATGACAAAATCTCCTCTTAAAGTTCCTCCAGGAGAAGAGTCATTATCCAGTCTGAGGTCAATGCAGCCCATAAACGGAATATGTACAGTTAAATTTCACTCATATAAGAATGCATTCAGAAATGTGAACTCACACACACACAGAGAGAGAGACATGCACCCCTACACTCACCAATTAGTTTTGCTGCATGATAAATCTCATGTTAGGAAATATAAATTAGAGGGGAAGATGATTAAATTCACCTCAATAGCTTGTGCTCTTTATCTGCCATATTGACTGTCTTTGTTAAAACATAAATGACATTTCCAAGCAATTATATGATTCAATGCCAGGAGTTCTATCTCTCTGTTTTTTTTTCCTCATCATCGGCGCTGCTGTCCTAAGACAGGTTGTGTCCAGTGTGGTAGAGAAACACATACCTGTATCACAACAGGAAACAGAGATCCATTGATTCTGTCATGGATTTAAATTTGTTTATTATTTTATTTCTATTATTGCACAAAACAGGAAGACAAAAGTGTTCCTTATATTTTCCTACTTGCGTTAAATAAACAGTGTAAAAGCCCTTTGAGTTTATATTTTGGAGATACAAGTTTTAGGCACAACATTGCGGTTAAGGTGAAGGTTTAGACATTTTCTATCAACTGTAGCAAAGTTATGGCAGCTCACTAAGACTCTTGCATGAAGAATGCTTCTGCCAGGATAATATTTCACTTTGATGGCTGAAGACTTTGGCCTTGATAGTCAATTGACCACATTGAAATCTGTGAGACTTTTTTCTGTTGGCACCTTTTCAAAGAAACAGTCTTGGTCAGACCAAACTTTTGTATGGTATAATATGTACAAGAACGGCAACTGGCAACTTTTAGTCAGATCAAAGCCTTCTGCCTCTGCCTTCCTCTCTTTGTTTTCAAAGTTTATGTATCTCCAGTATGAACACAGCAGTGGGTATCATGTAGGGACGTCGGCCCCTCTCTGAACTCGAGACACGGCTGACAAAGGCGATTAAAGCCTTTGACAGCATGCCTGCATGTGATTAGACCATCCTTTAGAGCTTTGAACCCCCACCCCCACCCCCAACTATTCCCCAAACTTATACACTGAAACATTAACAAAAAAGGAATATGCAGCCCGCGTCAATGAGGAGTGTGGAATGGAACGATCAAATAGGAATCAGCAAGGGAAAAACAAACAAAGAGTTGCTAAATAAGCTGGGCGACAGGCAGAGGCCTTTTCCTCGGCTAATGGCTAGTGCAAATAGAATGGGCCTTGAGGGATTTAAAGGGCTGCGGCTGACAGTTAAAGCAGTCTAAAGCTGATCTACAACAAAGTGAGAATGAGATGCATCCGCACAGCACCAACCTAGACAGGATGAGAGGGTGTAAATAACAGGCACTCCCCAGAGATGTGTGCCACATAACACAAAGACTCCCTGGTTTGGGTGTTTGATTTGTTTGAATGCTATCTGACATTTACTTAACCAGCTGTAGGGAAATTATCTTTAAGGATTCTCAATTTGGTTCAACAAATGGTACTAACTTCCGTCTGTCCTTCTCCATTTGAGGTGCCACTGCACAACTCTGCACTATATATATTAGATTGGAATATACTGCACATTATATACCGCTTGCATATGGAGCAGTAATGCAACTTTATATAGAAAGCTAACCTAACACTGAAGCACCGCTACAAAATGAGCATTGGGAGTCACAGTGAAATCATGCTAGCCTTAGGTTATCCAGGAAAAAAAGTGTTCCATTTCCATTTATGTCTCTTTCTGCTCTTATCTGGTCCAACATCCCTGCCATCACATCTCCGTTACCTTAATGGAAAACATAAGAGATGCCCTTCTAATGTTTCCCCCCTCAGATACACTGCTCTTTTTCTGCCTCTCTCGGCCTCCTCTGGACCACCCAGACTATCACAGCGAGTGACGTGAGTGTGTGTGAGTGAGTGTGTAACTGTGCGCATGTTGTGCATCTGGGCTAGTGTTACAGCTCAGATCACAGCCCAGTGCACATCTGAACACCCTGTTTTCAAGTGTCAGTTGAGTGGCAGAAGGACAGTGACAGTGCTGTCTCAGATCCGCTGTCCGTGTGACACAATGTGCCTGACACCAGTTTACAATAAGGTGTCACTTTGTACATCAAAGGATATGAACTCTGGTGTATTAGCCAGAGCGGAATGACTTTTTTTCTGAAAATCATATGTAGATCTTTGATTTATTTTTTGATTTATCAATTTATTAATCAACTGACTGCTCAACAGATTAAGCTATTGATAACATAATTGATTCACTTCACACCAGCTTCATGCACCTGCCAAGCCGACATGGGCTAATGAGAAACATCTATATTTCATGTCAATATTTGCACATAACAAACATATTCGCAAAGAACTGGGATGTATGTTCATTCAAAAGGAAAGAGAAAGATGGTCATTTGCTTAAATGCTTAAAATAAGCTATGTTTTGTTTTTGTTTTCCTGAATAAATGACTTTTCTCACTAGCAAAAGGGATGGAAGAGAGTAGCGTGACATTATTATTCTGCCACAAAACATAAGGAGAGGTCTGGGTGGACAGTTCGGATTAACAAAGTGTGTGACTTCGATACCAGTGTCTGTGGTTCACATACCATCCCATATCAACAGTTAGTGTGGGTTTCTCTAAACTATGAAAGTGATCTGCCAGTTTTACATCTAGATTATAGGGGTGTCAGATCAGAAAACCCTAATTTAAGTCATTTCTGTAATCGGTAAATAATAATTTAATGTTTAAGATTCAAAACCCTAATATCATGTTTCAGCTTCTTAGAAAAATAGATGAAAGAAACATGTTATGCAAAAGTACATTATCAGGACGAGCCAGATGGAACAACAGCTAGCCTAAAAAGGGGACAGATTGGTTCTCTATAACAAGACAACTTCAGTGACGACGAGTTACCAGGAACTCAGGTCTTAGCCTGTGGAAAATGATGGGTAAGTACTAAATGGCTGACAGATATATCAAAATCAACAATGCGACACACCACTAAATGCTCATAAACACATTTTATGGTGCAACAAACCACGGATCAAATGTCATAAAATAAAAGTGAAAATGCTTAATGCATATTTTGCACTTGACAGGTTGTCCATTTCATCACTTCCAAAGTCATTTATACAAGCAAAAACTCTTTGGAGGGCCAGATGGTTCAGCCCTGACGTACATGAACCGTTAAATTTCAAAAGGTTGAGATGGTGCCACGGGTGGCAAAGCTGCATCTGGCATGGTACTGAGAGGCCTGTGTGGTATCTAGACCACATCCATTCCTGATGGCATCATCCAGGACCACTGGGGCACAAACTGATGCCCGATGATGACTGGCAGGGTCATATGAAGAACCGCCCGATGCCTACAAAATGTCAAATAGAGGAGATAGTGACCATTTATTCATAAATGCAAAATATTCCAAGAACATTAAACCTAATTTGGCTTAATTTTATGTTTAAATGTTCTATTTCAGGCATACTGTTTGGGTAAACAAAATCTGTATTTATATTGTATGTATTTGTACAGCTCTTCAGATTGACTTTCACTGTGATGAAACCCTTCTACATACTATATACAGTACATACTATATACTTTCTCCCATTACTGAAATATTTAGTATTGAATGATTGCTATAAACTTACATACAGGTCAAATACACACGATACAACTGGATGGAACTGGAGAAAGCGGCCCAAAACCGAGGGCGGTGAAGAAGAATTGTGGATGACCTGTGCTCCACTAGGAGAGAAAGGGTTTAAGTAAGTGAAATCAAGTGCACACAAGACTACTACTAGATAACTCAGTAAATACAAAATGATTCGTAACAAAATGTATATATATATATATATATATATATATATATATAATGTATTAATATAAAAAAGAAGTGATCATTTTTAAGGATGAAAAAGATCAACTTGACATAGTTGCTCTCTCCAGTATTCAACTTATCCAAACATGTTGACCTAAATTCAGTCTGAAGTGTGTGTGTGTTCACCCCCATTGTATTAGGGTGGCAGCATAATTCTCACTGGCAGAGATCTCAAAACCTTGGCAAATACAACCAAAACTATCTGCATGGATAGATACCACTTGGAAAAATATGGGAAAATATGTTTATTTGTGATTTGGGTAAACTGACATGAGTTGCAGCTTTCATTGTGCACCTGTATTCCAATGAATCAATTGTTTGGTACATTGAGCCAAGTACAAGGTGCTGCCAATGTGTGAGGAAAACAAGACTTCCCCTTGGAGAGCAGACAGCACTCAACAGACAACTGCTTGTTGTCACACATAGGTTATGTAGGTCAGGATATGTAGACTGGCGAGTACAAAGGAGAGCACTCAGCACCACCCCTCTAAAAATTGTTCATAAATACTGCAGGGTGACGCTTTGTCTTTCTGCTGCACTGAACCTACCCTCGCTTACAAGACAGCTGTGCTTTGGCAATGTGCTTCCCAGTTGTACACAGCATACACCATGACAGGTCCCATATATTCTGAAGTATTGTTGTTAATTTTTAAATGCCTTTACTGCCATGCCAATAAAAAACACAGTAATGTACTTCCCAACAACCAAGAGATGGAGAAATGAAAAAATGAGGTGTATGAAGCTTATTTGGAGATATAAGTTGGAATATGACCAGATTGCACAGACCTACAAATCTGACGTCTTTACTTGTGGCATTGCAGCATTTACCGACATTATTTATCTAGTTTGCACAGCTGACAGCCTAAAGCTTTGCATATACAGTAAGGCTCTGCGGTGGAAGTGATGATGTGCTAAGCTCTTTAAGGTCACAGGAGTTTCAAATAGCAGAGCAGGTGAATCACTCACCAGAGACACCTGATTAAAAACTTAAACCTCTCTGCGGGAGATGTTGCTTCGTTAGAAAAGGTGTAATTTAGAAAAAAAAGTCTGCTTCTGACAGGTAAATGTTGGGGAGGTTTGCATTTCAGCACGAAGCCTGACACTTGTTTACATATTAAGTTCAAAGCTGTCCAGCTTACAACCTGATATAGCTGCTTATTTGGATGAAAAGTAAGACCCTGTAAAAACCTTTATTTGCATAAAACCTTTGATTTAACACAGATGAATGCACAGGAGAAAGCAACAGCCACTTTGTTGAGATTAGAAGAGTTTATTTGTCACATTAGTCAGAATTACCTGTGTTGGTGTCAGCTGTGTGGAATAGGAGAAGAGAGGGAGGCATGGTGAGAGGAAAGGTGAAGGAAGCACAGCGGGGGAGAAACACTGTGGGGTAGTTACAAGGAAAAAGAAGAAAGAAGGAAAGGAAGAAAGAGATGCATTCATTTGGCACCTTGTTGCCTCATAAGGTGCTCCCTCACCTCCTCCTACTGATAATAACTAGCTTTGCACTCTGAGCCACAGGAGAGAGGAAAAGCTCCCTTTGCTCCCGCTTCCTACTTCCTAGGAGGGCTTGATGTGTCTGAGAGGAACCCGAGCAGCTCTGTTGGACTGAACCTCTTCTCCCCTCAGTGTGGTGGCTGGAAGGATGTCTACTATGACAGCTGGAGGTCTGTTGTGATGAAGGAGGCCTGTGGAGCTAGATAAACTGCCAACTGATGTCTGCTTTAGAGGGGGACTGGGATCTGCAATACAGGCACTCATGCAAAAAGACTTAACTAGACTGAGAGAGAGGCAAAGTAAGAGATGAAAAGGATGTATGGCAGGATCATGTCGACCATATGTTTTCTTACACCATCTGACGTAACCTCCGCCTGTCCCCCTTGATTATCACAGAGGTCATATCATCATAAATCCACCATGTAAACAAAACAGGGGGGGGGGAAGGAGAGAGAGGGCAGATAATCAACCAGTCTTCTTCACAAGTCCTAATGCGTGTTTCTCTGTTTGGCGTTTTGTTCATGAACAGATGTTAGAACAGATGAACAACGTGACATTGAAAAGGTCAAGCTCTGTTGGCCCCTCAGTAAAAAAACCTGAGATAACTTTTAACCAACATGGCTAACTACCACTGTAGTGATTATAATGTAAATTATGTTTCTATCTGTAGGCCAGATGTTTTTTTCTTGTTTGTACAAAGAAGGGGAAACAGGAGGAAAAAAATCTCTGGATGTTTTACCTGGACCAAATCAAGCTGCCCTTTGTGCCACAAAAGTCCAATTTTCCCTACCTGGTACTCACTGCCGAGCCAGTCATCACTTTTCAATTCTTACACACAAAACCTTTTCCTGTACCTGGTTTTGTTTACCCCTTCTTTTCATCAGGGTCAATTGGGTACCCAGCTCTGCTGGGATAGTACAAGAGTTTCATGAGCGCTCTCTGCTCCTGCTTTTGCTGGACATGTTTTTGTTTGCATCTGTCTAGACCTCTGTCTGCTGTTATGTAAATGAGGCTGGTTCTAGTTAGCTAATAAAGTTATGCACCACGCTGCTAACGCTACAAGCTCATGCTATATTCCTTCCTCCCTATTTTCCCCTTTTCATCATTTTTTGTCCCTGCTCCTCTTGACTTCTCACTCTTTTGCTAACTTTTCACTCCTCTCTCATTTCTCTCCCTTCCCTCTCCCTTTATTTCTCCTCTCTTCGCACAACTCTATAACCGTATCTTGCTAAGCTTTGTGGATTGCAGTGTTTTCCTGAAATTAGAGTCACATGCTGCCTCTTATCCAAATATAAGTATGTGGCAGGCCTCCGCATTTAGTTGTCAGTCAAAACTACAAGCCTCCACTCATCACAGTGTCATAGGTGTTGATGAGAAAAAGACTGTAACCTCTATTCTCATATGAGCATTCGGGAACAGCTCAGCGGCCCCATCAATCCCGCCTCCATCAGCCTGACAGAGCTGTAATAACACAAATCGCTGTGACTTTCAAATGCAAAATGAAGGTAAATCAGTAGTCAGCTCACATCTTCTGCCATTCTCACAATGATACAAAAAAATGAGGCAAGGTGATGTAATGAATAATGAAATGTACTTTCATGGTTACAGTATATTTTCCAAGATAGATTTCCAAGGAGAGCTCAGTGTTGTTTGAGAAAAAAAAAATTATTTTATGATGTTGACTTAACAAGACGAGTTGATGTCTTACAGCTACAGCTACGGCAGGCAGTTGAAAGCTGTAGAGTCTGACACCCATTCAGCGCTTTACACTCACACTTGCCCAGTACCATTATGGCTTTTACACTGTTGGCAACGGTGCAGCTCCCGTGGAACAATTGATGGTTCAGTGCCTTGCTCAACTGCACTTTGATGGTAGCTGTTGAGTGTAAGAGTGGCATTCACTCAGCTTTTTGTAGTCAGTCCAGAACTGGCAAATTTTCAGTCAGAATGGTGTTTCTCTAACCTCCAGGCTACTTCTGGAGTCAAGTGTGCATGATCCTAGAAAACCATCAAAGCTTGTTTTGAAAATGTTTCACTTTGTTTAGAGGAAGGATGCTGAGTGATGCCAGATAAGGTTACCCACTAGGCTGGTGCGAAGTACCCCTTATAATACAAACCTGTTTGTATTGTTGTTTTATTGGATCTGGTTAGATTTTCTTTTCTTTTTTTCTTCTATTCCTGGCTCATTTTTTTTCTTCTGCAGCATCCTTTCAGACTTGTTTGTAACGATGGTCTATTTAAATCACTGAATTTGAACTTGAACAAGCTTCACTCGTTGGCAGTTTTCTAATGGTTCCTCATCATTCTAGAAACAGGCTATGAGCATATGCTAGACATATCCTGCCCAGGGGCTGTCCTTGGGTTATTTTATCAGTGGTCGCTATCCCACTAGCCCACTCTGTCACTGCACTAGAAGCAACAACAGGCCCATTGTGGTTTCTAATGTTTCAGGAGGACTGGCCATACTGCCACGCTGCAGTATCTCCAAACATTCCTGACCTTGTTAATATTGACTAAACATGATATGATGTATTGAAGTACTAAATTCTATAAACACTAACAATCATCAAAAAGAGGGGGGGGAAATCAGGAAAAAAAAAAGTGTTTGTTATTTTAAGAATTTGGCAATTTGGACAAAAAAAACCATTTCCATATAACACAAATCCATAATATGTTATTACCAGTCTTCCAACCCCAATTTCATGTTCTCACTCAAAAAGTTGTTCTGTTTCCTGCTGCAAGACGACAATAACCACAGCAGTTTACAGGAAATGGGGTCCTCATGAGGCAAGGACAGCTTACTATATACTTCCTGTAATAGAAGGTGAAAAGATGAAAAGGAAAATGCAAGTTATTTTATATTTAAATTCTATAATGTCACTATCTTGAGATTTTAACATTCAATATTACCCTGTTTATTTTGTTCAAAATGCATACAATAAATCTCTGACTTTTATAAAAAATAAAAAACAAATATAATGAGCCCTACCTACCTTTGAGCAAGGCACAGAATCTGCACTTTGCTCTACTGTAAATTGCTAATAAGCGGATATCATCAGTTGATTTTCTGCCTTCGTAATTTTTGCGAAGGAAAAGGGAGAGGATCCTAAAATTAGCCCATTGTTTTCAAGCTAACAAGGGGCCATGACTCACCAAAGTGACTGCATGGGTATGCAGGGTCTACTGCAACCACTGCCAGACTGGTGCATTCTTTAACTACAGTAATGAATCCATCTCTCATTTTTATAGCATGATAATGTCACATACCACAAGGCTACGGCTGGTCAGGAATGATCCCACAAACATGACAAAGTCAACATACTGCCGCCTTCCCTGTCAGTAGATCCCATTAAATAAGCAGCAAGCTGGTGTAAGCAGGGACACCACCCTTCAACTGGAGGGCCTTGTTTCAGGACCCCATGACTGCAAACATCCCACTTGTTTAAATGTCTAGGAGCAACATAATACCCCAATAGTCCATACCATCTCCAGAGGAGCTGCTCAGTAGCAGAACCTCTCTGACCTCTCTGTGGGGACAGGAAAAACAGAAAAAAAGAATTTCCCCAGTTGGACATGAGTAAAATATGGCAAAAAACTGAGATGGGATTAGATGGAGATTGAATAACCATTTCACTCTTGAGATCAAATTTAGTCAGCTTAACATTACTGTAAGTTTAAGAGCCACCATGGCCGAGCATGTCTGTTCAACATTTTCATCACCTTTTCCCATCTGCACAGCAGTTAACTAAGCCTGTTTCGAGGGCAAAACAAGGTGCAAGTCAGTGTTAAAAGATTACCCTCTATTTTTGTATCTTTTGAATATATTATACATTGCATCATAAAACATCTGTCAGTGATACTAAGATAATCACTGATGCTAAATATAGATAGACCTGTGCTGCCAGTATCTACCAGCAGAGAGCTATTAGGGGAAAGAGGTGTTTAAGGGAAGCTTGCCAAATGCGATTTCAGACTGAAATTCCCCAGGTCAACTGTTTGGGTGTGCACAAAGGCTGCTGCAGATGAACCAAGTTGCAATGGCTTAATGGAAACAGGGAACTGCCCCCCATTTTGCTATATTTTCCTTCATTTGACATCTTGTGTTTTTAAATCTATTATTAACATACTGTACCTCCTGTGTGCCACAATGCCTCTGCTTGGATCGGAAGTACCAGAATAACAGGATTGTCTCCCTTTCTCCATGCATGAAGTAAGGAAAGCAAAACAAACTGGCCATGTCAACAAGGACAGTTGTATAGAAAAAATACTGCAGAGGATACACATTTTGGAAGTTCCTGCATTTCAGTCATCATCTACACACATGTCCAAAAGTTTAGAGAAGCTACTTTATGGTAAAAATGTGAAAAGTCTGAACCTTTAAAACAATTTCAGCAATGGTCTATTTTTTCTGTTATGGTGAATTGAATTTGCTTTGTTTTACAACCAACAACCCATCTCCCCTGTAAATCTGTATTTTCCTTTGTTGTTGAGGCTTATTCCCAGTGTTCATGTTTTCTACTTTTAGTATGAATGAACAAAGCATAGTACAGTACAGTAACAGTGTGTTTTTAAGTAGCCAAAGGACAATGTTGGATGTCACTGTGGGAAAACACTGCAAGTGACAGAGCAACTGTTATTATATTAAGTAAAACCAAACTGCTGAAATATCTGACAATCTTCTTATGATGACAGGAAACAACTTGTTTTTTTCCCCTCCATACCCTCTTCCTTTAAAATGTTATGACAGAAAGCTGAAACAAGTCATATATCTAAATTTTCACTGTTTTTCCAATCTAAATACATTACATGCATCATGACGCACTGTACATACAGTACAAGAGTTTTGAAACAAGACTTACAGATGATCATTTTACTTATCCACATTATTAATAGTAGTTAACCAGCATATATTTGCTGCATGGATTTAACTTCCAGATCTGGAATTATTACTACCATGTTGACAAACAGAAATCGCCCATTTTTTGTCAGAACACTGACTGCAAATGTAATTTTATTTTGGTTAGAAGATTTTGCACACACAATTATAGTCCATCACTTTGTGAAGATTGCAGTTATTTCAGATAAAGAAATCTTCCTGTATTCTGTTGGCCAAGCAGATAAGCAGCTGATAGAAAGATTGCCAAATTTGGGAAGTCATTCTTTGGCATCACTATCACCCCTCTGGCTCTACGCGGTGTGTTGATGTTGACAGGGTGCATTTGCCAAACTCCTGAGCAAGAACAGCTGTAAGCAGTTTTAAAGTAATATGTTTTTGGCTATAGATGGGTAAAGGGGCATATGGTGCAGGTGATGCACATTTTCATATGAATTCCTCTCATGTTTATGGACAAATGCTACAGCAAGACAATGGCAAATTAACAGAGTTCTACTTTAATTTATGAAGAACGGATAACAAACAGCACAGTATTAGTGAATATTTACTTAATAAACATAATAAATGGTCAATTTTCATGTTCCAAAATAATACTTCCCACTGGCTTTGGTTATTTGAACCTCATAAATGGCAACAAACTCAATACTGTGTTTTGTTTCCCACTTTTATCCACTTTAATGCACTTCATTTGAGGTATGCTAATGGAGGCAGAGCTAAAGTGTTCATCAGGAACATAATCATATTTATGTATATTAAATAACTAGTTTTTATTGCACTTTATTTATTGCTATTACTTTATTGCAACTTAAAGTCTTGTAAATTCACTGCATCAAAGACATTAGGTGTGTTTACATGCACACTAGGATCCTGGTTATGATCAGGTTTTTGGAGTGTTACACATGTCAACATCATATCTTGGTTTCAGAAGCCTGGATAAGCCCTTATCCCGGTTTCGAGAAACCTGGATTTGTTACCTGGAGTACTCAGATTGAAACCAGGATACTGTGGCATCTTATTCAAGTTTCTTTGTTGTTACAGAACATAGTGACTGAGAGGGTGAGAAATCGACACCATATCCCGCAATTGATATCTGTGTATCCATACGACCAGTAGCAGCTGGAATTCCACAAAAAAAGAGGCATGAGACAAAAGTAATATTTAGTCTAGCACTTGTGACTTTTGTTTTTTAATCATCACTTACCACACCAGTGTAAACGTCAACACCTTCCTCAACTGAGAGCATCCTGCAGCTGTTCATAGATCCCTGATGCACATAATTGGCTGAAAAATACCAACCCCTGGCTCTTTTAACATAAAGGCAAAAATAATAGAATACAATGTTTACATAAATTCAACACCAAGAATAAATGTAATACAAGATTATATTTACATGAACACAAAACCCTGTAGATAATTTGATAACATCCCCCACCTCCCTTTAGTGCACAGATTATCTTCAGAAACTACTCATGCAAGTATTCATTTGTATGTAGTGCCTCTTCCATGCCATGCAATCAATATAGAGTGCAGAGTAACATACAGTATATGGCTCAGTGGAAGGTAAAAGAGCCGTTGGTATCTGTTACACTATAAACATTCAATTTGGCAATAGCCGTTTCAATACAGTAAAAACGTGAGCAGTGTGAAAATCAAGAGTCGACAACAAGCATTCAGAAATACACTGCAGTGAATCCTCACTATTTGAAAAAGACAACATTTGTCAGGTTTAACCTCATCCCTCCCAAGCCAAACAGGTCATACTCGGCTTCATCAATCCAAACCATCTTAGCCTGGTCCAGCAGGTCAATTCCCATGGTCACCTGAGCAGATCATTACTTTGGTATAAATTATAAGTGTGAAATGTTTAGTAATAATCCTTGCATCTGTTTTCCAAAAAACAATTTAGGCATTGCAGCCCTCAACAGGCTTCCCCCCACATTAACCATCCTCTATATGCCAACAGGCTGCATTCAGTGTACAGTAGAGGGCTTAAAATCAACAGGCCATCTGTGAATAGATGGAAGGGAGGGCCTGGATGGGGCGGCAATAATTCTCCATTCCAGATGTGACCCTACGCCAAGCTTGGCAGGACGAGGGCAGTGATCCAGGGGGGAGGGATGGAGGAAGGTTATGGGGTAGGAGTGTGAGTGGGCTTGCATCGAGTGGAGAAGGGCAGATTTGTTATGTGCGCATGACAATGAAGAAGAGGGCATAGAATGATAGAACGGCTGGCTTTGGGGGCGATGTGGCAACACAATAAGGACTCAGAGGCAGCCAATCACAGGTTGGAAAAACAAACTTTGGGGAGTGAGGTGGGAAGGCAGATGGGGCAGGAGCCAGGGCCAGGCGAGGACAGCCATATGTGAGAGGCAGCTGATGTGTGAAGTATTATGCCCAGCAGTCACCCTCGCTACACACTGCTGTGTGTGAGGGCACCTTGGCCCCCTCAGAGCCACATAGATAAACACTATCCAAACCTCCTCATTTATAGCTTCTCATTAGTTAGAGTGGGGAGGAGGAAGGGAAGGAGTGTGAGCCTGCCCGTAACCCTGGCACTCCCACTGGAATGAATTACAGTGTTTTATATTGTGTTGTGTTTTAAGGTAATATTTTATTTTAGAGCTTCCTTGACCTCTAGATTTTCATAGACAGACACACAGGTTTTCAGACTGACTTTTTAATGTCCATCAATCAGCCTTATTGTAATGCATACTGAACATTATTGAGGAACATTACATCTTTTGCCCTTTGTAAAATGTCCTTGCGACTCCTCTCTTCTCAAAACTGCATCTTTGAGGCCAACTGGGCAAACTTTCATTTTGTTGCTCTCCATTTTAATTCTATATTTTATAGGCTTTAAAAGAACACTTTAGAAAATTGTTTATCTCTACTTTGTGGGACCATATGTTAGCAATGGACATCCACCATTTTAAGAAAGCCTTCTCATGGCAAAGAGAATCTTTGTGCTAAAAACAAAACATCAGCCTGAGATTTTATACATTCAGAACAATTCAGGAGGAACATGGCACAAAAGCTATCTTAAGAATATTTATGTTGGAGCAGATTTTATGGTTAAGATTTACAAACTCTCATTTGTTGTCAGAAGCTCGTCATCAGGGAGATGTATAGCCTGCAAGAGTAATAGAATTTGCAAGCTATTGTAAATAGCAGTTTTATATTCAATTATAGAGAACAACTGTGAGAGCAATATCCCATATTCAAGTTAGTTAAGCCGTCATCAATTATATTTACTAATTCCCCAGATGTCAAGACAGGGAGAAGGTGATGTCATGCTTGGCATCAGTAAAAAACAGGGTGTGGGTAGTAGGATTGTTGGTTATTTTTCAAGGTAATATGTTCTCATTATAAGATGTTTATTCAGTTCCTTGATTTATGAACCTAACACAAGTGTACTAACTGCTTTAAAGATTCCAGTAGCATAAACATCTCATTTTCATTCTGCGTTCACACCCTCTTTTTGAATTTACCTTCAGAATACTAGCGTATTAATTTGGAATGTTTCTTTATTACATTTCACTCTCAGTGTGAGAGTGAACCAAAGTCCCGAAAGTTAACACAGAAATCATTTGGATTGTTTGGCATCAAGGACATTGTTGATATGCCTAGACTGAACAAAAATAACACAATACTAATATCCACAGCAACTCTCCTGATTTTGAAGTAGTGTGTGTGGAGTGTATTTTTTGCCATGAATCAGTCCAATCATCTTTTAGGATTAGACCAATTATAATCATGAGTAATGTCACAATCACTTTCTGAACATGATGCAATTTAAGTAATATCTGAAGAGTCTTCTTTTTTATTATATTTGTGATGTGAGGCTTTTCACGATAGCCATTATGCCACGGCCTTTATAAATATTAGATTTATCCCCATTTGAGCATTCATGGTAGGCTTAATAGAAAAACAGATTTTCCACCATCATAATCAAAATTATTATTCAGAAACATTTTGTAGTATTTTTCTTGCACTTTAGGACAGTTGACAGACCAAAGGAGAAAGAACACAAACAGATTTGTTCTGAGATGCGGGGATTATTGTTCACCATGTATGCACATATACTGTTGAAATGTAATTGTAGAGATGGTTACTGAGTGAATTACTCTGTTACTACATACAATCCATAACATACTGTTAACTGTGGATTCATTCATCACCACTGTACCCCTTCATCCATCACTAAACATAAACCATTCATTCACACACACACACACACATACATAGAATATACTGTACATATGTAAATAATAAAGTGTATGATTATAAATATGTTTTATGCTTTAGCAACATTGTTTTGGAAACGTTGATGCCAATAAAGCCCCTCTGAATTGAACTGAATTGAATTACTGTATGTTATTTGATTTTATTTTTCTCTTCGAGAGATTGACACAGAGATCATGAAACTAACCCTGACCTCACCAACTAAATCATGTTTTGTTCCTGGGATCAAATCAATGCCTCTCACCTTAATGTCACAGACTAATACTGAAAGTGTAATGTTTAAGTTTTAACATTGAAGGTCTCTGGTAAAGTCTTGTTGGAGACTTCATGATGGCCCATTGCACATGGACCATCTTTGAAATATTGCACTCTTCACCTATGGCAGTTTGGTGTCTTTTGCCATGAGCTCGACTGTGGTTTGGTGTCATGAAGTGCCAAAATGTGTTTCCACCAACCCTCATTCACTTCCGCTGGTGGGGTGTTCTGAGGTGGCCACATGTTCAGTGGGATAGTGTTGATAGTTAGTGCCACTTTACTGTAACAAACTGTTTCCTCAACACGGTCTCTTAGATATGCGAACAAATAACGTGCAGTGCATACGCCAAAGTCAACTTTTGCGTGCAGGCGATACGCCAATCCTTACCATTCACTTATGTGGAGTGCAGATGCGTCCAAATACCACACATGTTAGGCACAAAAAGTACTTTGTTAGACTATCTCTCCACCCTAAATATTCTCTATGTACGGGGACTCTGTAAGACACACCACGAGGACACCAAGCAGACCCAGCTGCTCCCACGGGAGCCTGAAATGGCAGTTGAGTTCGAATGAGACAACGCCGCCACCAGAGTGCTCACCCATGTGCTCAGATAAAGGAACTATTTACAAATATACACTTTGTACATAACCATGACCTAGGTGCAAGATGCCACCAAGGCTTAGCTGGCCCCACCAAGGCTTAGCTGGCCCCGCCGTAAATGGATGGAAGACCACCTAACCCGCCAAGTCGCAAGGCTAGCTTTGAAAGAAAAAGATATCACTCTGAGCCAGGTCCTTTTTGTGAGAGCCGTGGTCCTGGAGGCATGGTATTTCAGGCCATATCCTGCTGCACTGAGCCCAGTACACGTTCATGCAGTACAACCTGATAAAGGTGGACAAGGTCGACCAAGAGGCTGCCGTACAAATCTCAGAGAGAGGGGAAGACTCGGCCCTCTCAGCGGCCAGGCACAGAGCCTGAGCCTCTGGGGAAAGGGATGAAAAAGAGTCCCTTGGACCAGGGACAGGAAGTCCCGCTGAACCGGGAGCTCCCAGGGGCATCCACGAAGGAGGGGTGCAATTGCCGAGAACCAGATCCTCTGTGGCCAATTGGGGGCCACCAGGATGAGGCTCACCTCTTCCACCTGGACTCTCTGTAGGAGTGGGTGCAGGAGGGTGAAGGGACGGACGGCATACAGGAGGCCCTGTGCCCACTGATGTGCCATTGCATCTGTGGCCAAGGGAGGATTGTCTCTCCCTATGGAGAAAAAGAGAGGACAGTGAGCTGTCTCCCTGGAGGCAAAGAGATCTGCTATAGATATACCAAAGCAATTCCAGATCTTGCTTACAACCTCTGGATGCAGCCTCCATTCTCCGAGGAGGGGTCCCCCCCAGATAGCTGATCTGCTGCAAAGTTTACCTGACCTGGCGCATGCATTGCCCTCAGGGACTTGAACTATGGATGTGCCGATATTTTCTGAGCCAATCTGCAAAGGCGAGGGGAGCCCAGGCCCCCCTGCCTGTTTATATACGCTGCTGCCACCATACTGTCTGTTCTGACCAGCACATGGTGGTTCCCCAGCTCTGGTAGGAAGTGCAGAAGACCTAGATATATAGCCTGCAGTTCCAGCAGATGAATGTGCTGTGTTAACCAGGATCTGTGCTGCTTGCCTCTGCAAGGCTCAGGAGGGGGCGCTGCACTGGGCGCATGTTCAATAGAGCCAGGGGCACAATGTGTACAGTGGCTGCCATCAACCCCAATAGGTGGAAGCACAATCTTCCGGTTACCCTGGCCCCCAAATGGAACTGGAACAAGCAAGCCCTGAGGGCAGCCCGTCTTCCAGGAGTTAGGGGAAGAGTTCCCGCCCTGGCGTCCAAACACATGGCTAGGAATTCCATAGACTGTGAGGGCTGGAGCCTGCTCCTCCTCCAGTTGAGGCGCAGGCATAGGTGCTCTAAGTGCTGCAGGAGCCATGTTACATCGTTGCAGCACTGCTCCTCCGAGCAAGCACACACCAGCCAGTCATCCAGATAATTGAGGATGCGAAGACCTTCCTAACGCAAGGGTCCCAGGACTGCATCCATGCACCTTGTGAACGTATGAGGAGCTAGCGATATGCCAACTGGGAGGACACAAAACTCAAAGGTTCTGCCATTGAAGGCAAACCTGAGGTAGCACCTGTGTCTCTCTCATATTGGGATCTGAAAATATGCAGCCTCTAAGTCGATCGTGGCGAACCAGTTGCCTTGAAGGATGGCCTATCAAACCCTCGGCACAGTCAGCATTTTGCATCGCAGGGGTCTCAGAAACTTGTTGAGCCCTCTCAAATTCAAAATCCATCTGAGTCTCCCATCTTTTTTGGGAATGAGGAAGTAACCTGAATAGAACCCAGCCTGCTGCTTGTTCTGCTTCACCTCCCTGATGGCCTTCTTTGCCAGGAGAGTGTGGATCTCCGCAGCCAGAACCCCCCTGCACTGAGGGTCTGCCACCACTGAATAGATGGCTGACCTCATCAGTGGGGGTGGGCGCAGAAACTGCAAACGATAACCCTGAGTCATGGTGGAAACCACCCAGGGGTCCATGCCAAGGGTCTCCTAGGACAGGCGCTGTCGTAAGAGGCGGAAAGGGGGGGCTGGGTTCTGAGACCCGTCAGGACTGAGGGGAGGGCTTGGGGGGGCCCTGCCCACCCTCTGACTTCATTTAGCTCTACCACGCCAGTTAGCTTCCAAACAGACCCTTAGGTCACCTGAAGCAGGTTGGGGTGGTCCAGTCTGTGGGGCTGTCAAGACCCAATGTTCACGGCCCTGCCGGAGCATTCCCGTCATCTCCCGAGCACACCGACGGGCATCTTGGTCCTGCTGGAGCTTCTTATTTGCATCTGGCAGATGGCACCACAGGCAGCCTAAGCAGACAGGCCCTGCAACTGTGACTGAGACAGCCGGAGATGGTGTCTCACCATCCCAGAGGGAGGCCATGGCCCTGCCAGTTGCCACTGCTCACTCCTTCATCAGTTTAGGTAGGAGCGAGGACTCCTGCTGCACCTCAGCAGCTAGGTAGTAGCCTCCCTCCTCCAACTGTTTGGCCAGCTGGCCCTGGTACAAGGCTAGGATAGCCCCCATGTTGACCAGCTGTCTCTGGATTGCCATAGCTCCATGCATTCTGGCGAGCATGGCATCCATCATTTTGGTGTTCCTGCTTGGGCAACTTGGCTTGGACAGGCTCAGACAGACTTGGCGGGGGACACCAAGGCCCCTAAGGCCTGATCCATGGGAGGTGGTGGTCCACAACCAATCCTTTCTCGACCATGCACACATGCTAGCTGTCCACATAGACCTGACCAGCGATGGGCTTCAGATGGCAAACTGTTTGAGCACCAGTTCCTCTAAATCAGGAAGCAGCAGTAATGAAAAAGAACAGGACTGGCCCGCCTCCTCATCATCAAAGCAGGAGGCCCCCCGGCCTCGCTCAGCTGGTATTTCGATGTCCAATGCCTAAGCAGGCTGTGTAATAAGCTGGTGATAGAAGGGAGGTGGTTGCTCCTGATCCTCCTCTCCCTGCTTTGCTTCCATACACACTTGATCAAGGGTGAGGTCTGCACTCTCTGAGTCAACCCCCAGGATGTCAACTTCCCCATACATCCGACACGTTGGACATGGGGCGATCCAGCTCCCCCTGCTCTACTAAGGTGGAGGTGGGGTGTTGGGTCATATGTGGGGCCATGCCACCACTTTCCTGACCTTTGGTCATTCCATACCACTTGCCTGCTTAGCCTGCTGCAGCTGCCCAATGAGAGTGGCTGGACATTTACGAGAAATGCAAGGGCCCTAGCCTCCCTCACTCTAGCTGGCAGGATAAAACAATTCATGCATGAGGACGGGTCCCAGCTGGCCATGCATGCATAGACCAGACCTCAGCAATGCACACATTGATCATGACCATCCTCCATTGGCATCTTTATCCCACAGCCCAGACAGGTGTGGCCCACTGGGCTTGCCATTTTCTCTGCACAACAAAATTATGCTTGTGAACCAAGAGGGAAATATGCAGTCAGTGGCACTATTCACCCCCCATACACTCAGCACGCTGACACGGAAACCCGAAGTGGAGGCGTGCCAGTTACCAGCTTGTTTTTTTTCCATTTGTTTGTTTTTTTTCTCTGGAAATATACGTCCGCTCTAGTCCTCCGACTAGGTCGGATTCCCCGAGGGACTACAGCTGTGTGTGTAAATGGCGCTGTCGCCTATACACACAAGCCACACTTCGGCCGCGGTGGTGTAGCGACCAGCTGGGAAGCACGCCCGCCGCTTCCTCCGACGAGGTCGGATTTCATGTGGGACAATGGCTGTGCGAGCAGACCGGCAAAGGCGATACCGCAAGCTGCCACGCTTCCACCAGCCTGTGCTGAGACAAGACAATGCAGAAATCCAGAGAGGGGCCCGTAGACAAGCTCTCATACTTGGTAAGCAGACAACACTGCAATGTCAAACCCACTTGCTACAACATTTACAACTCAGTGTCAAGAAATACACATCTGACTGCTTGACTGTGAAAATCAAGGAATTGAAGAGGTCACGCTCGCATAGAGCTTATATAACCACGTGTTGCCAATCAGTGCGTGGCCACCACAGCTGATGTGTCTTAAAGATTATTCAAGTTAGCTGCCCCCGTGCCCCCGTGTCACCTGACATGGCGTCAGATGACGCAAAATTGGACTTTGGCGTATACATTGCACGTATTTTCACATTGTAAAACCCATGTTATTTGTATGCCTTTGGGTGAGAGTGGGTTGGTTTCCTACACTGGGAGAGGGTTCACCTTGGACCATATAAACAAATGAACCAAATGTGTTACCTACCAAGCTCATTAATTAAGATGCAGTATATTCACTCAGGGCATGTCTGCATGTGTTAAGAAAAACATCTGTAATGGAACCGCTCTGTTGAGTGCACTGCTTTTATTGGGAATGAAAACAGGTGAATTAATAGGTCAAGGCTGATGTCAAACCCTGCCACGCCCATTGATAATGTTTTCCTCCTAATCCCACACAGTGTCAAACTGTGCCTCTGGTCATGGAACTAGCACAAAGACAGCCTGTGTGCTCCTGCCTGCACAATTTATTCAGAGCAACAGAGCCCTGAGATGTTGGATTCTCAGGACAGGTGCACACTTAAACCAGCCTATCCCTCATTTCATAAGGTTACTTTTTGACCTCGTCCGAGTACAGTTCTGAAATATCTCAGGTCCTTTGAAGGATGTACCGCTTCAAAGCACATCCAACTTGTACTGAAATTAATGAGACTACATACCTCATTATTGTTTTTAGCTAAAGCCATGGGTGTGTGGCTGATGATGTCTTTTTGTTCTGGGAGATCAGCCTTTCAGGCCTGGATCTGCTTTAAAATTAGAAGGGCCTTGTCTCTGCAAATAAAGGCTCACTTGGCCATGACAAGAGATTTTTGGTAATTTTGTGACCAGATAGATCCATGGGCAGCACAGATATGCAATAGCACAGTTGTAAAAGGGGTTGGATTTGGAGACATGAAATATCTTTAGGCGTTGTAGGAGCTGTCATCAGTCATGGCCAATGAAATCTGCTCTGCTCCCTTGAAAAGCAGTGCCCTAACTACTACAGTGCATCAACAGTTTTGTAATGAAGAGTAGAGTTCAGACAGGCTTCTCCTTGAGAGAAACTTATGAAAAAAGATTAAAAGTGTAGAACTGCAAGGTGCAAAAATGTGGCACTTCAAGTTCACTGGGAAGGACAGCTTGTGTCTCATTTTCACCATGTGTTCATCATTGTGTCTTCATTACCATGTCTTTTATGTAGAATGATATGCATTCACAGTGTGAAAGATACTAATTCAAATACAAAAATGCATATGCAGTTACAACTAACCATGAAGATGCATGAAGATTTGAAGCATTTAAGAGTGGAGTTACTCCAAGAATGGTCAAAGGTATATTTGCTGTTTCAAGCTTGCAGTTTTACTTTGGTTTCCTAACATCTACAGCCAGTACATACCAGGTGTGCCAGCTGACTGTTCAGGTGTCTCAATTACACCGATGATGTCACAGGCCTAAACTGTTTGCAAGACAGAACATCAATATATTTACACCCAGTCCTCTCAACATCTTGGAAAATATAAAATCTCTAAACGTTCCAGTAGCAGCAAGATGAATTGTGGATCACAAATAAAGTTCCATGTACCACTCACTGGAAAAACTGCAGAACAAATCCTAAAGAGATCTTTGGTTCAGCTGAATTCTCCCTGACGATCTTAACTCACACTGACTGGTTGATTACCCTATACAGTATAAGCTCAGTCTGTCTCCCATCTCCCTTGTATTTGTTTTGCAGTACTTTAATTTTGCTTAGTTATATAAAATAAACATATTTTATTATATTCAAACGTCTAACTGATATAATGAAACTTTTGTTGTACTGGTTGGAATTCATTAAAAAAAATAGTGCTGGACATTCAGCTGACAAAAAGCTGATTTAAAAGTTTGGAACAGGAAATATTCAGCTTTTTTTTACTACTTGTAACTACTCTTTTAAGTTACAACTATCTTACAGTAGTATTGCAACTAACTGGTATGATGAAAACAGTTGTCTTTATTTTGTCAAGATTTCCAGATGCTTTTTTTAAATTATCCATCTTGACAAGTGTCCTTATACAGAAATGCTTTATTTGCCTTTAAATAACTGATACTAAACCTGATCTAATTTTTCTACTGTTTTCACTTTAATATTTTTTTGCCCTATGCCTGCATTTTGTAATCACTGGTGATAAGTGCTATGTAAATAAACTTTATCATTATTTACTATATTACAGAAAAGTATCAGGAAACACAGGGAGGGAAATGACATGCAACAAAAATACCCGACTACAATTGCACCAACTGTGTACTTGTACTGTGTACTTGTGACAACATGTTATTGTGTTATAAATTATAACTATACACAATTTAGAATGCAAGGAATGGTTTGCTATAAAATGTATAGGAACATTTTATAGCAAGCAATATGTCTCAAGGTAAAGGTGATTTTATTTTAGATGAAAATTACATGACGATTGAGTAGTCAATCGCTTCAATGTTGCCATTGAGAATAAAAAAGTAGGCCTATAGCATCTGTGATATGTGAAATGAATTCATGTATCATTGTTGCAACATTTTATGATATACCCCAGTTGTATACACTGAATCGTCCCTGCAGCTTATAAAACAACTACAGTCGGCATTGCTTCTAGTCTGTACAGCAGTACACTGTATGTGGCCTTCACGTTGTTCCCTGGTTCATTTTCCTATCCATCATTTTTTAAAATATGCAGCTCATGTACAAATTGCTGGCGACTCTGAATGAAACAGCTGATTGGTTCAACTTTATAATTCCACTTTTCTCAATCGATTATGTGTCAGATGCATAAGACATAAACAGCTCTGTGGGAGGTCACTTCATTGATTAGCTTAAGACTCATGTTGTGTGCTTTTACCACAATGACAAGCGACTGACAGAAAAGTCATGCCTTTGTATTGGTGATTAAATGTGTGCCTTATGAAAATGGACCTTGTCATAATCATTAAATTACAAGAATAATATGCTGCACAATAAAACCACATCTGCAATATTTGTGACAAATCATGTTATTCCCACAAGTCTAGCCTGATGCAGCTATTGCTGAAGCGATCCACATACTCAACCCTTGACACTTATGGACAATATGTCCACAAATGATGAATAATCTCTGCATCACATTAAATGCCAGATGTTGCTTTAAATATCACCACAGGATTTTGAGGAGTATCATGGGAAATGCATATGCGTGTATATGTTAAAATTATGGTTGCAAACTGTATGCAGTTGTGTATGCATCTACATATGAGTGGGTGTGTTACATGTGTGTATACATGCCTGTGTCCTGAGAAAGAGTCCACATTCTCTTTCTTCCTTCTCTTGCTCTTTACATACACTCACACATACATTTGTATTTCTATACTTGTATACAAAAGGTGGGTCTCGGTCCACTTCCAAGCAGACTATGGTAGTACAGTACATACTGTATTAACATTCTGATGCTGATTGTTTGTGGTGTGAAAACAAGACAGACCAAGGATTTCATTTCTTGGTAAGGTTTCTGTGATGCCAGAGAACATAAATAATCAGTGAAGTGCTGCATGATTGGCTGTCAGTTTTTGGAAATATATTTCCCTACATGGGTCCATGTAGCGCTAATGATGCAGGATGACTGTCACCAAAAATGTCCAATGAATGAGTTACCTGTCAGTCCATATGACTCCATATGTACTCTGCTTGGTCCAGTGAGCCAGTGTGAACACAAAACGGACCAGAACTAAAAGGCAACAATGTATAATTTTATTTCCTTCCGGAATAAATGAACCCAATCACAGGTGTTAAAGTGACCTAAGACAACTTTCAAAGAGCTCCTTTAAGCGCCCTCAGTTTCTAAACATGTCCTCACTCTCAATATCTAAAACGTGAATGTTCCCTGTGGAGTTTTAGACCTTTAGTGGTGCTATGGAGCCGCTTTTCTGAGTGGGTCCCTGTCGCACGCAAGTGATGTGGTACACATTCCTGCCGATGGTTTCATACTATTCCACTGAGCAACAGGTGGCAGTAACATGCCAAGATAAGCTTCAATGAGCTAGCAAAGGCAGGGAAGAAGAACACTTGCTGGTAAACATGGATGTAAAAAAAAAAAGAAAAAAAAAGAAAAATACTTGTGTACCTATGTAAACATAACTTTTGTTTGTTAGCAAGAACACTCCACAGGGCCCCTTTAACTTGGGTCCTCACAAAGTGTGTGTATGTGTGTGTGTGTGTGTGTATATATATATATATATATATATATATATATATATAGATATCATTCACATACAGATTGCAATATCAGAGTCTTTCCTTCTGGAATTGTACCCACACATTCTCCCTCTTGCAACGGTATTCCCAGAACAATGCTGCTCATTGCACCACACAGACAGCTGGGTCTAGATGTACGTGTGGATGCATTTTAAAAAGACCCAATAAATCTATATCAGCTGCTTTCTGAGGCTCTCAAGTGTGTCTTAAACACATATATGTATGTCCTTTTGTCAGGGCCTTGGGTAATCTGCTTTGGTCCAGTCAGGCAACTGAGCGCAACGTGTCTGTCATGTCACTGAGAGTGCAGTACTTGGTTATTTCTCCTGTGAATGCCCCTGAGATTTTTTTTCTTGTTGAGAAACAAAATATGCAGATACATCTGTTTGTACAATTAAGGTAATCCCGCAAACGCCCTTGAAGTCATGTCTTTAGCTCAGTGTGAGAGTGATTTTGCATTCATGTGAAGTATCTTGATTCTCTTAAACAATAATTTGCATGCAGCTGCTCTGTTAAATATGAAATGGCATAGATGTAACACGGTTTCTTTTGGATGATCCATTGGCTAGTGGACTGAGAGATTTTTAAGAATACTGTTGAAAATCAAACATTGGCTTGTGCATCTCAAGTAGGTCACTGATCTGCAACTGCAGGGGAACTGAAGTAAAATAATACTGTACCTGTGCCTGTACCACAGACCCAAGTTAATTACTTTTTATTTGTCACCAATACTATCCACTATATGGCTACTCTTAAGACACTAGATATCTTTGTTATCATTTAAGGTTTTTGACAAATTGTCAGTACTATTATTAAGTAATGATAGACAATGTTGTAGAGTTCATGAGCAAAGGTCTCAAATCCCTGCATAGTTGTAGAGTACATGTCCTGAAATTCTTCAGCATTTGTCCTGACACACACAGTGGAGAGTGGACAGCTGCATTATTTTCCCTTACTTCATCTTGGTCCACTTCAGTAAAGGTTTTGTTGAGCTCATGAACGTTTCCACCAATTTGATCATTGCCATTTCTCACCTCCTGTCATTCAAGCCTTGCTCCTAAATGATTAATCTCAGATCATTCACACCTGCAAATAATCACGGCCAACATCATTAACCCTGTTGACCCCTGTTGCCCGTCAAGCTCATTTTTCCCTACTGCTGAGCCTGTTCTTCTGCCATTCATCACTCCATCCTGACATGATCTCCAAACACCAAGAGAGGGGAACAGCATGTCTTATTGATCTCCCGTCAATGCCCGGAATTGACTGAGAGGAAAGTGATATAATGCTCTCAGTTTGGTATTTTAAGTGTAAAAGAGGAAAACGGGAGACAGCACTCTGTTACTGAATGTATGTTTATCTTTACCTTGAGAAAATATTCAGATTATTTTGGTTGCTTAAAATACTGCCCAGTACTAGGCCATTTACATAGCTAACTTTTAGTTTTAGTTTGCCCTTTAGTCTCCTTTTCTTTCTTACTGTTATCTTTACTAATTATGCCTTTTCTCCAATCATCAAGTTCATGTGTTATTGGTAATATGACTTTGGGGGAAGACAGTACATGAAAGCATAGGCATCTCCATTTTCTTCCTCCATTTGCAGCAGTGTCACTCTGCACAATGTAAGCAAGTATGACGTTTTAATCGCAAACAGAAATAAAGGCAACAGAAAAAATGCAAACATATTCTCTCATATGTGTTATTGTAGTTGCTGCCTAACTGCACTGCTAAAACATATAAATCATGGTAACAGGGATTTAGTGTGTTCTAAGATGTATTTAGCTTGGAGGGGGACCTCATCTGCCCCTGGCAGCATTTTGGAAACTTGCATCTTTGTGCCTTGTTTACTTTTTACTTTTTTTACTTTTACTTTTTTTTTCTTTCAGCTGGCCAAGACTCTTCTTCCTACCCATTAGAAAACTGTCTGCTGCTTTTAAAAGTGAATCAAAGGAGCTGATGTGATGCACCATTACTGAACTTCTTCAACTTCGTGTGCTGATAATGTATTCCTCCCTTAAAGTTGTACTTACTCTGGTTCACCCTGTGTTCCAGTTGTGCCATGCTGAGCTACAGTTGCACCAAAATGGCAAAACCTGACCACACCCATAGGCACTTGTAAATGAATAACTATTCATTAAATAGATTGAACCAGGTGTTAGCAATCAGATTGAATGCCCTGACATTTTGTTTTAACTGATGCTAAAACTTAACACAAATAGTGTGATTTTCATATGGTATTTGCAACATATTTAAAGTTTAATACTCGCAAGTTTTACATTCCATGATTGAAATGGATAATGCAGAGACAAGAAATCACTAGACACAAAGCGAAGGGTGGTTTGCCTTCGTAGAATCAAGTAGTAGAATGTACATCTCAGAAGATCACTGCCACTTGTCAACAAACTGCCACATGCAATGAAATTACAAATATCAGTCATTCATACAGTATAGTTATATAATGTTTTATCTCGCTTTGCAAACTATTTTCATTTCTTAATTTTCTGCGCACTTTTGATCACGTTTCCGCTCACCTTTTCTCTGCGGCTGTCCCTCAAAACATGTAGGCCACAAGCACCGCCATTGCTTGTGCTATTTCAAAACTCTCTTTTCAGTTGATTTGGATGTCCTTATCATAGCAAATATCAAACAACTTGAAATTTGATTTAATACTAATAATTAATACTAGTTAGGGGGCCCCAGTGGATTTGGGGTTACGACGCCAATGATGAACCATCCGTCAAATATGAGGCTAGAGCTGCAAGCAATTAGCTTAGCTTAACTTAAAAACTGGAAACAGGGGTAAACAGTAATTTCCTGGAGCAATCTACTAGTTGCCTAGCAACTTCACAATTATGACAATTTTCCAGGTAGTCACTGCACACGACCGAGAAACATTTTTAGCATCCCCATACAACCACATTTTTACGCTTCAGTTTTGTCTGGAACAAAAACATGTTTATTAGTGAGCTTTTTTTTTTAAATGTTAGACAGCACCAAGTTAGTTGTTTAGCCCTTCCAGTATTTATGCTAAGCTAAGTCCCTGCTGGCTCTAGCTTCATTATACAGACATTAAGGCGTGTCTACACAGAGAGCACTTCAGCCACATTTTTCAGCCATCCGTCCCACGTGTTTGACCGAACAGACACACTTATACTTTAAACAGCTGTCTACACAGGGTGCATAACGGCTCGTGTTTCACTTGCACTATATGCACACTAATACAACCCAAAGTGTGTTGTTATGCTTCAAGTCTATTTTCTTCTGTTTTAAAAATGTAACTGCAGTGATTGTGTTAGGCTTTGAGCGCCGCAAAGATGCATGTAATGTTAAATTCGGTCCTGCATATAAGGAAATACAACATGGCTGAAAATGAAACCTGACAACAGGTGATACTATACAGTCCTCTCTGGTTTCAGACACAGGCATATACAAGTCAATGTTCAGCAGAATTGTTGACCACAAATTAAAAAGGATTACTTCACACAGTGTAATTTAAATATATTAGAGTACTTTTGCCACAACAAAAGACCAATAAGGGCTGTACCTGTTAACTTAATATGGATTAAACTACCTCCTACCTTATTAAAGCAGAAAGTGTCTACCTAGACCAGTAGTTATTGTTTCTTCATTGTTTCATGTCTAAAACACGAGTATTGAGCTTAAATGTATCACTGTCTAAATATTTATTGAGCTTGTTGAATAATACACAATTGCTCTCTTCCTTGAAACAGAAACTTCAAACAAGACATCCTACTCATCCTCATGCTCTGAGGCAATGTTTTAATTTCCTATTACTGCACCAGAACCAAACATTTGTGCACAAAATACCACACTTACATAAGATATTTGTAGTAGAGGAACAGAAAATGATCAACATAAAATATCCTTCCAAGGTTTTTATTTCAGACATGTCTTGGTTGAAATTAATTTTTTGAACTGTTGTCATGACAAAAGAAAGCCCAGGTCTCCTTGGAACAGTGCCTCAAGAGGTACACTGCATCTTTCCAAACTTTACAAAAGGGAACCACTTGTCAAAAACATAATTTTTCAACAGTCTTTTGTGAACAGGAAAGTATTGAGCAAACCCAGGTGTTGCTGTGATGACAAAAATATACTTCAGCCTCTCAGTAGAGGTTGAAAAACAGCATTGTCCTTTTGTTTCACTGTCGTATATTATCCAGAAAATCTGTCGCCCTCTGTCAAAATTTACACTGTATTTTCAATTTCTCTTTTACTCATGAGGCCTTGCCTCAAGTCTCCAGACAGAACCTGCGTGGGAGTGATTGTTTCGTACTGGGGACTGAAGATCCTGTCATCAAGATATCAGACCGAGTAGAGAGCACTGCTACTGCTAGACATCAGTATATTGGGCTTAATCAAAATGGGTTTGGTGGCAGAGCCATTGAGTGGCACTGTTATATCAATTGGCACTTACTCGTTGCAGCCATCTGGGCCATGCAATCATGGCACCCTTATGTAATCCTCCTCTGAATACTGTATGTCAGTATGGCTATACCACAGCATTTATTTGACTGATGCATACAACAATGCAGTATCACAAACCCTGTCACAAAATGAGGAGGATTGCATGTATTTACAGGAACACATGAGCATGTTTGTCAATCAGAAAGGGGATTTTTATACCCGCAGGGTTTGTCAGAGTTTCAGAGATTACCTTTGTCTGAGGTGATGGATGCATGCTGCACTTGCTGTCTCTCTCTCTGTTTCTTGGTCTCTTTGCATTTTGGCTGTCTTTGAGCTGACAGCCTTCTGTGTCTTTCAAGTGCCAGATGTCTGCCAGATGAGTGTACTGGTTCACATGTACATTCACACTAATTTACTACAAAAATAATCACACGCATGTCACAACCCCAAGCACTGTGTCCAGGCGTTATGTGCATGTACATAAGTTTCTTAAAATAAGAAATTGAGAAAATATGAGTGTATAGTACATGCAGGAGAAGACAAGTTAAAATGTTTGAAAGCTGAACTATAACTAGCTTCCAGTAAAGGATAATTGTGTGCATGTGAGTGTGAACCAGAGAGAAAAGGAGTGAGAGAAGGGTGAGTCAACTTCTTTTTTTCTACATACCAGAGGAGATGGGGAATGTTATCGTGCCACAAATAGGGAAAAAAAGCAGAATCGCACACACTAATGGCCAATTTATCAACATGTAGGTCAGACGGCCTTCATCATGTGTGTGAGCCCAGCCCGGGTGAAAGATAATTTTACAGATGGAGTGTTGTTGCCTTACATGATCAATCAGATTATCTGTAATTACCATTTAGAACCCTTTTTTTTTTTCTGAATTCATTATAACTTGATGATTCCATGAATACGATAAGAGACCGAGGTGGTGGTTTAAAATGGAAGAAAAACACACATGTTGTGTAAATAGATAGAATAAAATTATTTGTTTAAAAAAAAGGAAAAAATGGAATAAAAATTTCAGCAGCAACCACGGCTGAGTGGTTACGTTTTAGACAAAATGTGTTAAACTGCAGTTCTTACTAGTTGGTAACAAAAATCTCACACTATTTATAATGATAATGTCATAAGTTGTGAATAAATTGATATTTTTTGGGTCTAAATGGTTCATTTCACTTTTTTAAAAGTCTTGGTGGCAATTTTGCACATTTGCATTATTGACAGGCAAGGAAATCTGTTGTGTTCCTTCCGTTTGACTAAAGTTAGATTTTTTTTTTGGCTGGAGTAATGACAGTATGACAAAGTCCCTCTCAAATCCAAAATGTGTTTTACTTACTACTTGTGTGTTACTTTACTTGGATGTTTGACCTTCACTGTGTAGAATGATGTATGTCCACAGTTTGACACTAGAAGGCTGTTTTCACATTAATCTGCTAAAGGCGAAAAGTTTGTCTGTGCTCACCTTAAATGTTCATTTAAGAGGTGTACATGTGAGCATGATTTTGTAACATCACAACTGTTTGGAAGCCAATCATGACCCAGTACTGTATGTAACCCAAGTGTAGTGTGGGTATTGATGCCTCCAGTGCAAATAATGACTTTCAGTGAAGTAGGAGTCATCTTATGTCCAGCAGTTAAACTTTCGAAATGAAAAATATTTGCATATTCATAGATTCTGGGTTTTTCAACAATGAGTAATGAGTAGTTAATTTAAAAAAACATATCAGACACAAATTATTATTCATAGCACAGTATTTTTATATGTCTTAAAACATGTCTGGATGTGATCTTTAAATTAAGGTTCCTTTAATATTATGTAAACATTATCAAGAATAGCTATGGCTGTCACTATCATAAAAAAACAGAAATGACAGAAACATCTCTGCAGGTGTCAGACTGTTTTTCCACAGTAAATGGGAACAAGGCACGCTATGTTCGATCTGGTGTTTCCTCTGCTCAACCAATTTGGTGGTAGTTTTACCCTGGTATTTTAAGAAATCATTTTATAAACATGTGTTCAAGACAAAACTGAAATTAAACATTTTATGTTTTATGCTGAAAAAGACAAAATAAAAAGCACAGACTTAAAATATGCACTTAACCATGCTGTTAAATTGGGGAGAAGCAGAAGAATTAAAGTTAAGTCATCACTTTTAGTTGAATAAGTTTTTTTTCCAGTGTCATTTATCCAGCTAAATGAAACTTTGCTGGCCCTGACTGCCTACAAGGGTCCATCCTGAGGTCAAAAGCTTTAATCTCTGCAAGGTTCCCATATGGATTACTCCCAGTCTCTACGGAAACTGTTACAATTACTTTGAGTTTTATTACTAACCTCAGCCACATTGTGTTGGCCTGCATCTGTGCACAGTGTCTCCCCTGGCACACTTAAAATAATTACATCAATTTTAGTGGTTGAAATGCTACCATCCAACTCAGCAGATGTAACCCATCCCACCGCAAAAGAAGTTGGTGAGGGTCCCTTATACTTGAGAGCCTCCCACATAATGAATTCAAATACATAAATAAAAAAATGCCATCCCAAAAGTACAAAGTGTCACCCAACCTTTGATAAATATACTGGGTGTAAACAAGTATTTAGATGAACTGGGAATCTTAAACAGTATATGTCATCCAGAAGTGCTTGTAGGCTGTAAGAAGATGAATTAATACAACTGTCTTTACTTTGGGGAGGGCACTGTGCATTTTCAAAGCATTTACACTTAACCCTATGTGGTTTTACTGTACTAATTTAATTGAACTACAGAGGCAGTAACAGCACAAACAGTTATTTGTGGATTAATGAGTTTCAAACTAAACCATGAAGTATTACACATGGAAATTCTCATGACTGGACTTGTAATATCTCCACAACCTTAAATTCAGCTTCAAAAGGCCATCTAACTTTGGCTGCATAGTTGTGGCGTTGTATATCGACGGCTTGCAATAATTAGTCACCAATCTTCTTTTACTAGTTGGAGAGGACAGTCTGGACTATTTTTAGCCACATGACGGCTCTATGGATGGCAATGTCGCTGTGTCATTCTGTCATTCTGTTGGTCAGTCAACCACTTTGGTCCAGATTGAAATATATCAAAAACTATTGGACATATCACCATGAAATTTTGCACAGACATTCATGTTTCCCTTAGAGATGAATTGCAATAACTTCAGTGATCCTACTTGCACCCCTGTGTTCTAATTAGCATATGACAGCATGCTAACACACTAAACCAAGATGATGAGAATGGTAAACATACTAACACGCAAAAGATCATTATGTTAACATTGTCATTGTGAGCATAATATGCAGACGTTTGCATTTAGTTCAAAGCACCTCTGTGCCTGAGTACAGCCTTAAAGTAGAGCCATTTGCAGACTCTTACACTTGTTGTCATGCATGCCAGCTAAAAGGTGAGTAATGTGACCAGCTAAGAGGACAATAACTGAAGCACCGCACCTTGTATCAGTGAAAGTACATTTGGATACACCCTTATTGTCCTTAAATGCATGGCCTTCGTGTTGGTCATTGTGCTGCATGCTTAAAATGTGCCCCACCACACCTGTTATTTAGCCATGCTTATACAATGATTCACTTTCCCAACAACTTCAGTAGAAGAATCATTTTATTTAAATTAATGGTTTTGTGGCAGCATGTATGGATGGATGTGGCAGATATGGTATGGAGTGTTGGGAGACCCGATTTGAATATTTTCTTGGTCCCTGAAAGAGAGGAGTTGTTGTGGTGGGTTTTTCCTTGCTCTGATGGAGTGGGTGATACTAATAAAGTTGGCGATGGGTCACATTGCTGTTGTGATTTCAGTGTGGGTATGCTTTGCTTTGCATGTCTCGGCGGTCTGAGGGTAGAGGGATTACGTCCTTTAGGAATTGAGTTCACCCTTCAATGCACAAAAGGTCCCCATGTTTATTCAATCAAAGTGCAATTCTCCAAT
The DNA here is from genome assembly GCA_003416845.1 of Oplegnathus fasciatus. Taxonomy (NCBI): domain Eukaryota; kingdom Metazoa; phylum Chordata; class Actinopteri; order Centrarchiformes; family Oplegnathidae; genus Oplegnathus; species Oplegnathus fasciatus. Next base: position 780,301 of record NTHP01000011.1, on the reverse strand, counting down.
TTAGATTATGTGTGAGAATTATAGATTTGAACATGGAAAATCAATGTTCAGTGTTTGGAACTGGAATCACATCTGTATCACAAAATAAAGGGAGAAAGGGGGAGGAAGGAACCTGTGTGTTCATTCTATTTGCTCAGCTCCTTGCATAATTTGTCCATTATCTTGAGAGCAGCTCAGGTCTCTGACATGCTGGCAGAGGTCATCGTTGGCTGCCACTGGGGTGTCCAGGAGTGACCGAAGCACACACAGGGCACATAAACAGGCCTACACAGTTCACAGATAGTTCAAGTGGGCTAAAGGTCAGCAACCCCTGCTATTCAACAAACACACATGGTGTCTGCACATTGTGCAACAGGGAAGAGAAATACTGTTACATGTAGTACATCAGACAATGTTTTTTTGGCCTGTGGTAGAGGGATCCCTCCTCTGTTGCTCTTCCTGAGGTTTTTTTTCCCTGTTAAAAGGTTTTTTGGGGAGTTTTTTCTTGTCCGAATTGAGGGTCTAAGGACAGAGGGTGTCATACACTGTAAAGATTGTAAAGCCCCTTGAGGCAAATTGTGATTTGTGATGTTGGGCTATATAAACAAAACTGACTTGACTGTATGTATGTCCCCTGTCTTCAAGTGGGGGAATTATTTGGTATGAGTCAGTTTTTCACTATCTTACCTCTACCTCTCATATGACTGCCATCAACTGAATACGAGAATTATCCGTGTGATTGGAGTTTGTTTCTGGTTAATGAATCACAAGAAAAGTCTATGATCTGTATCTGTAAACTTCATGTTATAATGAAACAGTCCACTTGTCACACTGTGATCAAGAAATCAAGTCTCTATTTAATTCTAACCTACTATACTGTTCAGATTATCTTAACTTTAGAATTGTCTAATGTAGATATAGTTATTAACTGAACCTAACTTGTGAGGATCCATCTATCTTTTCAGGATCCAATGTCCCCAACAAACAATTCCAATGACTGTCTGGCTACAAGCCACTGTCAAGCAGGCAGAACACAGTGAAAACTATTGTGCAAATTTTGCATCATTAACAATGAGAAATTCCAGAGTCACTTAAACACAGTAGGCTACAGTATGCCAATACTGCATACCAGCATATTAAGCATGCATCCTTCACATGCAATCGCTCACCAAAAGACATCTGGAAATAATAAGAAAAATTATAAGCACAAGAGTTTGCCAGAGGAAACCCTTTATGGAGGTTGCTCTTAAGAGTTTAAAGTGCATATATGAATATTGAATAGATTATTAAAATGTATATTAATACAGTAAATACCACTTCTAAATATATGTAAAAAATAAGACTATCAATAACATTCTTATTTTAGCTATTTTAGGGCTGTAGTTGCCAACTAATTAAATTGGAGGTAAGTATCAAGTTAATAGCCCAAACTGCATAGCTGCACCCTGTCTTCTAATATCAGAGTTTTAATGTCAGATAAGAGAAAGATATACATACTGTAAAATACTGTGTATTGTCACTGATTTAATATAAACCTGGAAAATGTAATATAATTCCACATAACTTATGCCCACCACTGCCACACACTGCATTAATTATATCTGTACAATTAATTCCTGGAGGACTTGTTACGCTGTGCCAGCACTTCTCCAAAGAATTTGGTTTTTTGAAAGTTTGATTCCCTGACAGTTTGATGAATACTCCCCTACATTTCCCCCTAACTATAGGCTACTTCTTGCATTTGGTGATTAAAATATGTCAAAATGGAGACATTTAGCTGGTGATGCTCCATGATGTTAGGTAGCATTTAATCTTGCAAACAAGTTATGCAGATTGCAGTGTGAGGATATTATCAGCATAACTCTTTTGGCACCAGATTGTCTGCACATTCGGGGGAAAATATTTTTTCTCAACAACAGTAAGCATTCCATCTGAGGGAATAGTTCTCATACTTGCAATGGTTCCTGGCCAATGACAGCTGGACAATTTCTCAGCATGATATGATTAATCATGCTGATTCACTGATTCACTGGGCGTCATGTTGAGTCTGTTTTTTGTTTTGAAGAAATGGAATATGTGCATTCTGTAAGAATAAAGCTGTAGTTAGGTTTAATGTTAATTGACACGAGTGTGTATATTTGTATGTCTGATTTCACTATTGTACAACCAACACATGCAACTTAATGTAAAGCGATTTAATAAGATGGCCATCTCTATTTCTCTATAGTAATTCTAATTAGGATGTAGGGAAAGCACTTTTAAATCTATTATTGAAACTAGTAATATTGAGTGCACAGGGGTCAGGCCAAAATGATAATTGGATGATAAAATTGATTCCCACTTCTGTTTTATTTGCTTCAGGCCTAGCTTGTCCTATTTCTATTTCTTTTTCTATCCATCCAATTTCCCTCCATCTGTAGTAGAAGCTGGCCACCATCAGAGTGTGGAGGAGGTTATTCAGCAATGGTGCACCCACTCAGACGTGAGGGAATAAGCGGGGCGGAACACAGAGCTATTTTGGTTGAGCTCCTCAGTATCTAGGTCTAAGTGATTAAAACGGTGTCTTGTGGCCACATTCTTCTCAATGAAGGTGTGCTTATATTGTTGTTTCAAATTTTCTCACTGTCGTCTATCAAACTGAATCAAGAGTTTTCACTAAGAATGTTTTTTTTTATTTTTCCTTTTCTCTTTCTTTCTTTGGTAACACTTTACTTTAACCCTCAATTTAGCATATACAGCAGCTTATAAACATGTTGTTAATGGTTTATAACACATTTATGAAGTTAATGTAGGTGCAAGCAGAAATAAAGACATTTGTAGGTGTTTATTAATTTGTCAGTATTTATAACTACTCCTACAACGTATCCATACCTGTATATCAATAGTGTCTATCAACAGTCAATGAATGATTGATAACAGTGTAACATATCATATTCAATGCTATATGATTACACACATGTACAAATCGTCACATATATATCCATTTTTTAATTGTAAATGTGTTTAAAACTCATGAAGACATGTTGAGCTTCAAGGTTCATTTTTTAACCTCAGATATAGTAATTTGACAAAAAATCTTAACTCAAGGTCCACTTACTAGCTTTCAGCAAATAGAGTTTGCTCATTTGTCAAGGAGAATGAAGACATATTTAGAAATTAATAAATACATAATATTTTTATTTTTAATATGTCTATCTATCTATATATCTATCTATCTATGTATCTATCGCACTGTACCACTGAGAAATTATTATTTGTACTACAGTATGCCTTCTTTTCCTTTTTCAGCAGGTACCCAATGCATAGTGCAAATGCCACATTGACTCTCATGGGCCTCCACATCTAACCCAAATCCTTCTTTTAACTTGAAAAATGGCTCGCTGTGCTAACCACAAGGGACTGAGAAGAGGAATGCCTGGTCTGCCCACCACTGCTGTATTAGGTTACTTATTGACTGTAACATCTCTCTTCATTCTGCCTTACTTCATTTTCCTTGTCTCACTCCCTTAGCCCCTCATCCTCCACCCATTCCATTTCAACCACCTTACAGCCCCCGAGGCCCGAGCACCACACAGGCTGGCCAGTTTCAGCTCTATGCCCTTTTGCTTTCCACAGTCAACACGGCGAAGAGGTTTGTTATGGAGGCCCAGTTAAAGCAGCGAGCACTGGGGCAAAGCCTAGTGGGGCCAGACTGAATGGATGAGCTGTCAGGCAGCCAGTTCTGTGATGAGAGACCCAGACTTCATGCAGGCTAAGATGGGGGAGATATCGGTTCCTGTCAACCCCACAGCAAAAGAGGCTCCCATGTCAGAACTACCCAGAGGACGGGTGTGAAAGTAGGTGGGGCAATAGCTTGGAATAGCAGCAGGGGGCAAGTCCATCTGTGGAAGACATATTTTAAATGCACAGAGACGCACCCAAAGACACACACAATATACACACGTTCCTCAATGGCCCCTTCACTAAGTTTTAATTAGAAGAGTATTGGAGACACATCCTTGTACGTACTACTGAAGCATTTCATTGTCAATGCAATGTTCTCGATTCTCCAGTGTCTATATTCGCTTTAACTCTGTCCATATTACATTGCCATCTCTGGGTTGTTTGTTCCAAGACATACCACTGGGAACACATGAGGTGACAGGAGACTCCTGGGGAAGAAAGAGAAAGTAGGAGGGGAGGAAAGGATAGAGGAGGATGTAGAGGGAATAAGGAGACAAACAGGGTTCCCAAGAGAGTATGAACAGATGAGACAACGATGGTGTCTGATAGCGGGACGTGGAGTGACAACACGGAGAAACATTAGTAGAAAGAGAGAAATGGGGAAGAGGACAGAAGTTGAAAATAATGAGAGAAACTGACAGTAAGGACCAAAGAGCCTGCAATTTATGTCCCTTTCTCTGAAGGTAAGACTCTCAGATGGTCTTGTCATTGCACATCTGAATGTAATGTATGGATTCATTATGTTCTGCTGCTTTTAGCCTGATAATGACTGTAAGTCTGCTCAAATAGTTTGCTGATTTAAAGCATAATCCATCATAATGAAGTCTATTGAAATCTTTCTTTATCTTTTCTTTCCCAGATGATACATTTTTTTTCTGTTGAAGGTGGCAATACCTTGGGTTAGGCTGTAAGAACTGTGGATTTTTAAAGAAACAATACTGTTGTATTTTGGCTTGGCCAAATCAGATGGTGGCTACTTAAAACCTGATACCTTTATTCGTAGCGCACCTGAAAATGTATTGTGATTCAATTTTGAATTTGGACTGCAGTTGTTATCATTCGACTCACATCCACAGTAGTAGTTCGGTCATAGGAATAGTAAGAACAGATGCAGCATAGTAAGAAAAGGTGTGTACATGCGCGCGCACACACTCGCACAAGATGAAACCCACAAAAAGAGTGCACATAAATCCAGCAAGAAGATAGAAAAAAGAAGCACAAAAGTACTAGACATATTGAGAAAGCGACTACACCATGGTTGAAGACAGGCAGAAGAGAAAAGTAGAACTGGCAGAGTTGAGAGGAGCGAGAGCAGGAAAACATCAGTGGAGAACTCATCACAATGCAGCGCAGCAGAGCAGCTCCCGGCCAGCACCACAGGAATCCCATCTTCAGGGCTCAGAGCAGGTAATAGGAATGCTCCAGCCATTAATGCTGGGAGAAGAAGAACAGGAAAAACCCTGTGTTCTCTGTTGAAGCCTTAGCCTTTCTATTGCCCACCTCTGATCCAGCAGAAATCCACACCAGCACACCTTAAAAAAATGGATTAAAAGCAGTTCGCAACTTGTATGGTAGCCAACTTACATACAGTGCTCTGTGAAAAAGAGACTGAAGAGAAGAAAATGAGACTGTGAAAATGGGAGGGATTGTTTTTTTCCTTCAATTACAAGGCCCGATATGGGAGCTCTGTTTACTCAGAGGGTTCTGCATATCCATTTCTTTTTTATGCTAATTGATTAAGCTGGAACTACAGATAGAGAAGCACATTTTACATTAACTCTGATTATGATCCAAATACATTCAGGTTTACATCATTATAGAGTTTTAAGAAAGCAACACAGAATCTCATTATATTCATTTCTTCAAAGGCATCACCACTAAACAACACCATAAAGCTAAATTTCCAGATCATTTACATTCAGGAAATCCTTGGCATCAGAGCTTCTTTTCAGTTTTCTGTAACATAGAAAACTAAGCAATTTACAAGCTTTTTCTTTTTCAGAAACTCATTCATGAATGGGGAGCAGGTGTGTATGCATTGTATGATGAAAAATATATTTAACAGGTTTGCTAGTTATCTTAATTTACTGCCAATCTGTAATTTAAGTGATGAGGAGAAAAGGAAAGCTGGTAGTGTACTTGAAAATATTCTATGTAGCAAAAAACTGTTACAGGAGGAACAATTTAGTTTCTCCTCAAAGGGAGGCCTGCTGCTTGCAACGGTGAGTACAGTACCACAAAAGACTAGCTAGTGTAAATGATTGAATCCATCATACAAAAGATACTAGGCCAACACTGCTCAGATGTCACTTCTTTTCCTTTTATTTATTTTTTTTTACTCAATGGAAATCTTTCATACTATTTTATTCCTTTTATGTTTCGCAGTATGACAAAAACTCATGAAACCAATTGAAAACATACTTTTTGAAAAAAGAAGCCATGCATTATGTTTTCACCCAAAAAGCAACTCAGTATTTCTCTGCAGATTCAACTCAGTCACTCAAAGGTGTCAAACTGAACTGTTCATAGCAGTCCAGTGGATTGTTTAACCCTGAAACGGATATCTTGGGTCTTTAGGGACACAGGACCATATTACAGCCTGTCTAATTCCCTAATTTTATTCAGTTAAGCACTCAAGTATGTCATATTCCTCAAACTATTTGTAATAATTGTCAAGTGTCAAAATTGAGTTTCATTGTTTTTCTAATGTTTTCCTCCAAAAAAACAGAACAAAACATTTCTCTTTTTTTTCTTTTCTTTTTTTCTACAATATGCAAGTAACATTGTGTTTTCCTGTTTGGCCTCATTATATATTATAAATTAACGCATATACAAGGATGAAGAGGTTTGTTTATGCTACCTTACTATCACAGTAACATAATGGTACAGCGCTGGTGTGTCGGGTACAATGCAGTACTTTCTGTGATATCCTCAATCAGATCATTTAAAGGATAGCTAGATAGATCGATAGATAGATAGATAGAAGCAGAATTGTGGCACAAGTATCAGAGGACATGAATTTGACACCAAAACCGAGCACATAGCCATGCTGCAATGACCACAAGACAATGACTGATTTTTGCTGACTAAATTGTGTTTGGTAAGTGACAGCCATTGAGCAGTTACATTGGCCTATGTGTAGCACACACCAATATGTACATAAATCTAAAATATAATAGGGTATGGTGGAAGATATCAATAATTTTTTTAAGTAAAATTTGGATAGATGGTTAAAAACTATACTACTACTATATATATATTAAAAACAAAATAAAAATCAAAAATATGTTTTTGGGGGTTTAACTATTGTTAATGCTATGTTTGGAAAAGTTTAAAAGCATTGTTATTTTGATTTGTAGCCCAGCATGGGTTACAGTATATAAGTAACAAGTCACTAAAGAACCGACATACTGTATGTAGAAATGTCTATCAAAACACTCGTAAGGGCTAAAATTCATTAAACAGTATCCTCTCTCATAAGAGTTCAGTGTAAGCTCACCATTATTTTGCAAAATAATTGAACAAAAGCACCTAATTGAGATTCATAATTATATTTTGACTTGTTATGTCAGAACAAAATCCACTATAAGTCCAGGCACCTAAGCCAAGCCATTAAAATAAGCCGCTTATATCAACATAATGGTTCTATCTACTTGCATGTCCATGCAAATAAGTCAGTTGTTCATTAAGAAGGCAGGGCCTCTTTCTCTATTGCTATCAGTGCTGCTTGTCTCTCTTCTTGCTAACATAATCAGCAGCATAATCAGCTCAATCTGTTTCATGGTCTCTTGCTACCGGTAGAGTTGAAGCCAGGCTTGCCAGCTTTTCTAGACAGCACTCGCCATCACATTGTATCCGGATCAGTTGGTATTCACTCAGCATCTCTCATTGCCTTCCTGCATTTGTCATACCTTGGCGTGGATTCAGGTTCTCCCATGCATCTGCTCATTTGGTCTTCATCTAAGTCCAAGATCAAAATCTGATTCTTAATATCTGTTTCATTCTTGAAAATGGGCTCAATGAACAGGTTAATATTCCCTTCTATCTCCAAAACATTTCTGTTCCCTTGTTTTTGTTAACTTTAACTAAATGTGTGCAACCCTGATCCTTACGCCATCTGTTTGTCTCCTCCCTCAGCTTTGCCTTCCCCCACTCATAACCACCATATTCAACAACCATGTCCCTGCCAATAAAGGACAATCATAGCATGACTAAACAAGATTTCACAGAGACAATAGTTATTTGGCCAGAAGACCAGCTAAAAATCAACAGCAACCACAAGTTTCTCCTGTCAGGCAAACACTGCATTCTGCTGCACTGTCCATAACAAGTTTTGGGTCATGGATAGATATTCATCTGGAGCTTCCCAAAGATTAGGAAGCCAAGTGCTTTGCTATGTCTTATGGTAATGAAGGGTTGTTTTTAATAAGCTGCCTGTTCTCTCTCACAGGGATGTGAGACTAATATCTCAGCCTAAGTAGGAGGGTCACTCGGGTCAAATCCAGATGAAATTGCTGCTCACTTTTAATTCTGAAATCTTCACTATCTATTGAAACATGAAAGAAAAAAAAAGATTTAAATATTAAGACCCATTCTGTGGTATTACAGCGCCAAGATAACTGCTATATTATGAAACACACTTTTTGTTAAAATCAAACTTGCGTTTTGTTTAAAAGTTTGCCTTTAACACTATGTAAAGGGTTGCACAACTGTTTGTTTTGTATGACTGAGCAGAAGATTGAGCAGAAGTCTATGCAAACATGAGAGTGGCAGAGGTGATGCTATCTCAGACTGTAGGTTAAATGTTACTTGAATAAAACTGCTATCAGATTAGATGAGGGATCAATCTCTTCTACCTGAGAAATAAGAGCTCATCAAACACTACTTTAATTATCAGATGAGACTTATCAAATATGGCTTTGAGAATATTAAAACATTATTTGCATGCTTTAATAGACCAAAGCACACTATACTGAAGGTTCCTCGTAAAATAGCCGTATGATATCTTGATGAGAAGTTCTATTTCACACAGGCTTAGCCTTCTAACTGGCTACAGTTACAAAAATACCTGGATAGTTTGAAGTGAACTTAGGCTCACTAGTGGGGCTGTTTCTAACTCCAATGGCTGCTCCAGAGCTCTCATACCACTCATGTTGTGCTTAGCATAGAGGAGGGAAGTCACATCTGCCCCAGAGTTTCACTCCTCACCCTTTAGAAGGCCATCCCCTCCATTTCCAAAATTAAGCAAGTATGCAAGAGACACCCCAGATCGATGAACACTCATCAGCCTCGCCATCTGGCCCCAGATTGTTTTCTTAGCAAATGAAGCTGATTATTGAGCAGGGTGGCTAATGGCATTGAAATCTGCTGGGTTGCTCCTGCTTACTTGGCCATCTGAATTTTGTAGAGAAATTTGTATAATAACAGGTATTGAAATAGAATCCGATGCGACCCATTCAGTACACAAGTGTACTAACATAATAACTGATAATGCATGCAGGTGTTTTCAGTCAGCTTTTAATGGCTTTGACACCACTGATTGAGGTGTGGCCAGAAGTGTAACATGCTTGAAAGTATTAGCCTACAGAGTGATCCCCAGTGATTCAGAGTTATCATCTGTTATCACTGGGAGCAGGACAGTGACTTCCCTGCATGCTACCAAAACCAGCATTTGTGTATTCCATCCTAAAACTTCCATCTTACTTCCATCTTCTTCAAAATACAGAACAATAAATCGCTATGTATCTGTGTGTTACAAAGAAAGAAACCCAAATTTACCTGGATTACATTTTTCAACGTATCAGATGGGGAGCTCATATTTGTACTTATCTGCCATCATTTTTAATTTGTGTTTTTATGGAAGGGGTAAGTTTAGACAAGTCAAGAATGAAAGCCTTATTTGTAGTTAAAGATATAATCTCGAAGATTTTCATTTAAATAAACGTCTGTTAAGTCACTATCTATCGCCGATTGATGCAACACAATGGTGACTGAGCCTGTGGCCCACTGATGAAAGCCCTTGCATTTGCAGTATTACGACCCGGGTATCGGCAGCGACTTTCCCAAGCGGTGCACAGTTAGGCTTTTAACGCAACAGACTCGCTCTTCAACTCATCTGTGGGCGAAGTGGCTTGCTATTGTTTCCGGTGTCTGCTGGCGCTGTGATAAACGGTTATTATGGCCGAAAAACCAAAGAAAAGATCGATGACTACGGACGAGGAAAGTGAAACTGAAACTGAAGTGAGGTCCAAAAACACACCTGCAATTACAGATTATCGCCATAGGTGCCATGAAAGACAACGAAATGAAAATGTTCGAGGTTACAACTTTAAGGTAAAAGCACGATTCTACCAACTTGGTGTATTTCCAAGTCTTTCATCCAATGTATACTGGCAAATGCTCCAGCTCCAGGAACCCTGAAATGAAAAGAATGAATAAATCATAATAAATGTTTTATATGCCTTATATACGAAACATCACCTAACCTGCAAAATAGAGAAGAAAAGCCCAGGAATGCACATATCTAGCGCCTATTCAGACTATGAATGTTTGTGAAGAGAATCTTTCAGCACACCTTCACTTGTGCTCAAATTCATTCATACAGTCGGTATCTTTGTCCTTCTTACTCATATAGTGCAAAATTAGGCCATGGACCTTTCTCCTCTTAATGGCTTTGTTAGAAAACTGCCTGTAAATACCATGCCTACAATGCAGTTATTCACAAAGGTTTAATTGGCAACATGCCCTTGAGACATTAGTGGGATGCAGATATCAAATCTTAGATGAGTTAACTTATTCCACATTTTGGAATACCTCATCCAATGTGGGTGCCTTGGTTATAAGCTCTTGCAACCTGCCCCAGTCTGTTGCAAAATAATCACACAAACTGCTGCGCATCTGTATGCTACATAGCTTCCATATTTGTAGAGTGCCAGTCAACAGTGGACTAGATCTTCAGACGATTTCCTCTTTTTGTTTATTTCTCCTGGCTTTTTCTTTGGATTTGATGAGTATACAATGACGTGCCTTCTCTGATACGGACTGTGCAACCAACTGCTCTTTTTCACAAGCCAGCAAGAACCTTCACCTGGAGGGTATAACACACTCAGAGGTTCACCCTATTCCCCCCCTGATCCGATACCCTTCAATGTAGGCACCCAAAGCAACCAGTACAAGTCTCTAGTGCAGAGATGAGAACGTGATCCCACAACAGCTTCCCAATCACAAGTACTTCTAGTTGTGCTTGCTGAAACGTATAAGCAAGCCAGGAGGTGAACCCATTTCACTAGAAGTATTTTGCCTCTGTGTTACTGTTATTAACTGTATGCATAGGCCAGAATTATGGCTATGTTAAAAAGTCAACAGCAGTCCATGTGGAAACCTATGACTCAATAGACTCAGGGTCTGTTGGCTACAAATATTAAGCTCCCAGCAGATCAGTATTTGTTGTACCAGCCAGCTGTGGTGCTGCTTGCTAGGTCAGTTATATTCTGTAATAGTGACTAACAATACGGCCAGCTATTTAAAACAGTGGCAGGTTCTCTTTGTTGCATTAACTAGGCTGAATGATCTGACACTCCCATTGAGAAAAGTGTTCTCTCCACCAAGATTCAGCAACCGTAGCTCAAGTCAGCACTTTCAGTAGTTCCTAAAGGGGACAGGAAGAAAAGACTCTATTCTGGCTATTTTCTGGTTTCCAAGAAAAGAGATTAGGCCCATTCTGCACCTACTGTATGCCTACTGACCATGTGTATGCCGTTTTGGATGCTCACACAAGAGCTAGTGCAATCAGGTGACTGGCTTACCACTGTAGACTTGAAAGACACTTTCGGCACTTTGATTTTTCAGTGGCCCCCAGACAGGGGGGGAATGGGCACCTCCATCTTGCATGAGTCTCAGGGTCCCTGAGAAACATACTGAAGAGAAACATCAGGGCTTCGTTGTTTGTCTGAGGTCAATCAGGCTCAGTTGCTGTTGCCATGCCTAATGCACCTCATGCAGAATGGTACTAGAGTGAGAGTGTGAGCACAGACAGAGCCTTGTGAACTTGTCACCCTGCTGTGACTGTGACGGCCATTTATACGGTCATTAGGAAAGGGTTGGCATGTCCATCCTGATTCGCTAAACCTGCACATGCAAATTTGTCCCTATTTTTCAGTCAGCTTCTTACTATAAGTGATGTGATCTTACATCAACAGAAAGTCCAATAGTTTTGGTGAGACATTTCTTTGTTTTGGTCTGGGCTCTTCTCACTGGTTTGAAGTAGGTGGTGCTCAACTGGAAAAAGGTGATGTCACTTCTGAGCACCAATCAGGATTTAGCATTATTTGAACTAAAATCTGCTGACAGTTGGTGGATCTTTTGCTTGTGTATTGCCAGGTCACTGTCAATCAAATTGAATTTAACTTCATCCACACAATCCTGAGGAAGCAGATTGTTACAATAGAATGGTGCTTCAGCATATTAGGTCAGCTTATAAAAATGAAGCAACGCAAATACACAAAAGAGCTTTGTGGCCAGTCAGGTTGGTCATATGATTAAACTGCCCAGCAGTAATTTTATTTAATGTTACTTCTAACATATTTTTTTTCACATGTTGATTGCTTTCTCCCATAACAGTGGTGATATCCAAATTCCATTGTTCACGTTCTTGTTCCAAAATTCTCAGCCTACATCTGGCAATTCCCAACGACAAAACTTTCCCTTCGGCCAACGGAAATAAATTCCATTTCCTTAAGTGACCTCTCAACACCCAACCCCCTCCTTAAAAGGGCCACGTAACAACCCTTAAGAAAATAATTACTTTCAACGGTAGAAATTCCCCATCCCCCAATAAGTCTATTGACACCACCCTTTGGCCCGTGCCCAAAAGTTGCGTGTGTGTGTGTGAGGCACACTTACATATGGTCAACAATAGAAAGCAGGACTACAGCGGTTCAACCCCTCCCCATTCAGAGAGGTTTCCTTTATCAGCTTCCTCAGTACCCAAGCTGCTTTTATTACTCTTTAACCCAGCTGCCTGCCTATTGAAACCGCCCATACATTTCCAATTGAGGAATCCAAATTTAACAGCCCTGACCATCACAGAGCACAACAAAAAGAGCACAGGATGTATTTATAATGAAAATTAGATTTTCAAATGCAAACTGGCAGCCTTGGTCAAATTCCAAATGCTTTATTAGAGAGATTTTAAGTGCCAAGCCATTGAATAAAAACTGCTTTTAAAGTAATCTTGTGTGACGTAAATATGATTAGTTTTAATTTTTCTCCCGGAATACAAGTTCTTTATGCAGGCTATATTATTTGTTAATTAATAAACTCTTACTCAAATTACAAGGTACCCCATTTTTTTCATTCTTCAGTGAACTTCTTAACAGAGATGTTATTCTCTGTTTCCTGCCCAGGGACTACAGATGTAAATTAGCTTATAGCTAACTAGAAGCTGTGCACTGTCCCTGTCAAATAAACAACTAAATAAATAAATAAAATAAACAAACTTCTTTACCATCACCCCCCTTATAATGCAATTTAAAGCTTTGTTCATTTCTAAGCATTCATTCATTTAAAAAACAACAACACTTGAACTGATACAGAGAGATTTGATTGGTTAAAACAGCAAAACACCACGAAATGTCATGATATGATTGGTGGAAAGGCAAGCATCACTTTCCTGTTCCTGTTTGAATGATGCAACTGCCAGACGCCAGGGTCACTGGGGCCCCTCTCACAGCAGAAGATTACCAAGGAAACCTCTTCATCCGTTAAAATACCATGAGGCCCTGTAACCTAAGATCAATAGCTCTGAGAAAGGATGTGATGTAGTTTTCTGGTCAGCTGATGCACACTGTGTGAGTGAACAATAGCAACAATACCAGGCGCACGTGCTCCATTGTTGCAGTGAAACTGAGACATAAGGCCTTTCCCCTGGGGCTTCCTTCCACCTCCCATCTGTCTTTGTTGTGTTTGATTGGTAGACAGCATGTGGCTCCAACGGTGTCTGAAACAATGTCAAGACCACTGACAATGTTATGGTTTAAAAAACACAGTTGCCAGAAAGTATTCACGCATCTAACTATGGGGCTGTTACTACTGACAGGTGCCATAAAAATACAAAATAGGTGCTGCTGAGATACTACATGATGCTACAGAGGTAAATTAATTTGTCAAGTTAAATTATAAGCTCATAAGCTTCATTGAAAATGCTCTATAACTGGTAACAGCTGAGGATTAGAAAAAGAAAGGTGGGTGAACAATGTTAACGGAAATGTCTGATATCTGACCTATAGGGGGCCCCATTGCTACTTTAGGATCAATACATTTTTTTAATCAGGATGTAAACAGAAGCCCAATTTTATTTTGATATGGGTTTAATAACATGTATTTTAAAGCTCCCCTCCACTCAAATAGTTGTTTGCTGTTATATTAATGTTCTGAATGTCATATTTAGGAAGCAGGAGGAGGTTTTTCTTTAGAGAATTTTATTTTTGACATTATGTTTTGTGGTCATGGCTGATACTGGGACAGGATCAGCAAAGAAAAAAAAGAAAAGAATTGACCGAAGAACAAATAAAAGCTAAAAGGGACAGTGATAGAGCACGGGCGAAAACACGAGCCAACCTCAGTCGGTCACTCAGCAGATGTAGAAAATAGTGGGATTTGAAAGGATTCAGAACCAATCCTGAATTGGCCCTCTTCCTCCTGGACAGGTATGTAATATGTCTATTTTATTCAGTCCATGGAGGTATAACATTAGGTCACGGTGGACATCACTGTAATACAACTGGCTTATAACGTAATCACATAGTCACAGATAGTTACATTATCTCATTGCTATACATCCTGCAAACAGCTGTAGCTTTACAGCTTTAAAAAAGAGAACTGGTATTAAAAATAAGTTGCGTCTTTCTTTCACCGGCTTCCAAAACAAATGCATGCACTAGCCAGATCAAAATCTTTACGACACGTGGCGGTGGTGAAACACTACCTGCTTTTTCCACAGGTTTATTTTCACACTTATTAATCACCTCAATCAAATGGAGTTAAATGTGACAATAGTGTATGTATGCACTGCATCTTCTACTGTGAATACTGCATGTCTCTATGTACTCTGAAAGGTAATTTTAATCCAAGGGGGATTGGAGGTATTGTTACTGCAAGTCTTCAGCTTTCCCCTTTACGAAAGCCCAAAACTGTTGTGTTCTGTTCATGATTTTGTTAAATGTAGATATATGGGAAATATTACAATAAATGGTCTAAAACATACTAGTAGCACCCAGACCTTTGTCTGACCTAACTTACTTAAGGGTCATATACTTATTATCTTACCGGGAATCCATTCTCTCCATCCAAATTGTTTCAGTCTGATTTGGCAAGGGTTGAAGATGTCTGCTGTAGATGTCTGCTGTCACCCCATTACAATGAACCACAGTGGCAAGAAAAAAAATACATTTGAAAAAGTCAGCAGCAATCCAGAAATCATGACACAAGATGGCTGTTACTTCTGTTATTGCAAAGACCTTGATTGCTTTTCCAAGGAAGGTACTTCAAGCCTGTCTATACAGTCTATACTATATAAGATGGAAAGTCAAACAACAACAGTAACTCTGGGTCCAGCTATAGATTACTGTAAGTCATAACTTTTATTTTGGTTAGTTTCCTACAAAGGTCTTGTCCGCGATTTTTCCTCTCCTCCACCTCTCTGTAAGACATCCTGTTGTTCTGTGCAACAGAAACAGACTCCAAAACGCAACACTTTTGAGGTAGTGCTAATACTCTATTCTGTAAAATATGGCCTGATTGGAGGCCACAGAGGCCTTGGTCATACCACTCCTGAGAGCACCCAATAGCCAGCAGTCATTTATATTACTACAATATATGCCAGAATGTATGTACTATATATACGTCTGTGTGTGTCTGCGTACCTGAAAGCTGTTTTAAAAGAGTTTGTGAATGTTGTCTCTCACTGATTAATGAAATAAAGTAAAAGTTGTTACCCACATGTGTGCTATGTTATGTTATATTATACGTTTTGCTCTTTCATATGATTAATTATTTTCTGTTTATTTTGGTACCCTTTCATTTATATCAGCTGAAGTCTCAACTGCCACAAAGTCCCCAGAAATATCAGTCACATGGCTTTGCAATTCATATTTTTTTCCAAGCCAATATTACCTTTCTCATCCCAAAATGCAGAAGCAATAATGAGCAGAAGCATCAATCCTACTTTCTGACACTTTACGCTTGAAGAAGAATTTTCATGTCAGGCAATAACCGCTAGTGAGCCTCAGCGGCACAAGCTCTGGGCTTGCGCCTACACCAAAGCCTAATGGGATAGATCAGCTCTTGCATAACTGGGGGCAATCACTCACTCCGTCTCCTCTCTGACAGGACTCAGTTATGGCTTCTGGGTAATATCATTTCTGTTATCTTAAGATATCAAATTTCTGTCTTTATTGGCAAAGACCTTAGCAAATGGAGGATAGTTTGCTCGCCTTGGCAAGACAGAGGATGAAAAATGAAAGCATATTTAGCCACCTTGCAAGCCCTGTTTAGGATGGAGTTCTCAGGACTTTGGTGACATTTTTAGGGCATCAAAATATTTCACAAACTTTGATGTCATGGAGCTTTGGTGAAAGCATAACCTATACTTTCTACCAGATGTAAAACCTTTTTTGAGACCTTTAGATCTAGTTGCCACCGGGAGTGTTTCACAATGCTTCATGCTCTCCTGCTTTTCAGTGTACACTTCCAATACTAATTTGCAATCTCTATCACAGTGTAAAATGTATTTATAAAACAAGTTTATAAGTTTGTCACTGTCAGCAGTATATTCCATCATGAATAAAACAATGCTATAATGCAATGCAATTTCATTTTTAGTCTTTCCAAACCAGATAGCCACTGTCAGTGAGTATCTCAACAGTACTGTTGTACTGTTTCCATTTTAACTGGCTCCCTGTGAGTGCTGTACATCTTTAAGAGGAAATGTCTATAGTTATTTTCTTTCTGTAGGTGCATTTTGTATTTACTTGTGGGTTACGATTAAGAATAGTAATGTTCAGCACAATACAGCAATACCTACTGTAAGGAGAGAGAACACTGCAAGATACATGCCAACAGTGTGACATGCAGCTGCAGTATTAATTGGCAGGCTACTAATTATTTGGCATTTTAAACACACACTGTTTGCATGCCACCTTTTGGAAAGTGACAGAATACTTGAATGTTGCTTGAACTCGACTCAAACAAGTTTGTGTGCACTTGACTGTTGATTGTTTTATTATAATTTAAGCCAGTTGCTTGTAGCCCTACCTGAATTGTACATGTATTGATTTGTTTTCTTTTAACCCCAACCATTGTACTATTTATTTACTTTTACTGCCACAGATAACATGACAGAGTCAACAACGAAAAAAGGAAAAAGAAAAAAAAACCTTGGAAGAAAAGTTACCATGTGAAACTATAAACACCACTGGCATTAACACTGCAATGAAGCCTAACACGCTGATCAGAGGACTTTTGGTTCAACAAAAATATTCCACTGATGTCAGGTCTACTGCTGTGTATGAAATCCACTGTGCTAACTGTGAAAGCACTCTCTCCACACTTCTGTTGGCAAGACAGGGTGATGTTTCAGTGTGAGGCTGGGAGAACATAACAGAGAGACTGACAAAGTGTTGGAGTAGCTCAGGAAATATAACCCACCCATCTCATCAAAATAAAATTGGCAATCACTGTCCAGGAAATTTCTGTTGATTGTTAACACTCTAGGATTATTGACAGATCAGAGAAGGACATTGAAAAGGGATTAGCCCATTGCCTAAGTCAATGAAATGACTAATGAAAGCGATCTAATGTTGGGATTATGGACCCTGATGAAGGCTTTCCTATTTAAGGACATCAACATTGTCAGGTCAGTGAGGCTGGTTGGTTGCTTTAGTAAAAATAATAAGTGTGTACTTTTGTATTCATATCTGTGTCTCAATCACATCTTCCCAGCTAGTAGCTGCTGGACTCTCCACATGAGCTGTGGACCTGGAAGTGGTCTACAGTCTCATGGGTCCCGCTGCTGACGGTTGGTCTCCTTGTTTGACCCTTTAGTGTTTACCCTTGCCACTGATCCTTGATGTTTTGTCTGTGTGAAATATTATTAAAGCTGGAGTTACACAGTTTTAGTCCTCAGGTTGACCTTCAGTTGAGTAACACAGGTAATGGAGAATTACTCTTCTTAACACCCATCAACTCAGCCCTTTTCCTCATGTTGCTGCCATTGTGGGAACTTGTGAGTCACCTGGTAGAGAATCAGCAGCAGTTTCAACCACCAGATTCCATTGTTCTCACAGTGGGTCCAATCAGCTTTGGCTTGAAAGCACCACCCTTCTGCCCTGACACCCCTGAGGTGTCCTCTCTGCTCACAGGCCCTCAACGATGAGATGACTCATCCACAATCTGCTGCACACAACAACCCAAACCAAATCTATCCGTAACATTTAGCTTTTTCTTGTGAAGAAACAAAAACTATGGCCTGGTGGTGAAGCTAGGACAGAGGTCAGAGAAAGCAGTTGTCTCCAACAGCAATTCATCCCCTGGGGATCATGACTGTCCACAGCACATTTCACAGGAATCTGCCTGTTTCTGTTGGTGAAAGAAAATTGTGACCTGACAGTGGCAAAAATCGGGCAACAACAAAAATTTGCTTTTCTGAAATACTATTCAGAGCTGTTTTTACAATCTTGTGTTTGATTGTATTAATGTAATTTTTACAGTTTTGAAGGAAAAGGTCTTCTCAGTTATAGCAGTATTAACAAAATGCAAGGATTCTTTGAAACTGTCCTCTATTATGCCTCATTATTCTGCCTGCTATTATCTGTACATCTTCAGGATAAGTCAGGATAAGTAGCTGAGATGAGCTATGAATTTGCTGTATGTTGAATATTTTCAATACAGGTATTGCACTCAGTTAGTTCAGGCTCAGTATTTTCTAATGCTTTTCTTCTGTAATAGCCCTTTGTTGTAATGCGAAGTCAAGTGGCCTGATATGACTGTATCATGAAACTGAGATAAGAGATAGGAATGGAGATTTACACTAGGGACCCAAGAGGTGGGAGTCTAAATTAAATAACTACAATTATCATAATTAGGTTTATATCATCACCACAAATGTAAGTATCTGCAAAATCTACATACTCTGTGCTACAAGTCTATGTTACATCATGCCAGGGCATGAACAGAACACACTCCTCGGAGACTAATTTGCCCACCTACTATGGTTAATTACAAGCTGACAAAAACACAGCTGGCAGAAATTTGTAAAGGGACAATAATGCTCCACTGTATCAGCCAAGCAACTACTACAGTATGTAGGTAAAAATGTCATAGACTGTTTAAACTAGATCACACCTTGAAACTGTGATACAAGTATGAAAGCTTGTTTACTTCCTTTGAGCGAAAGCATGTTTCATAGTATCATATCACCACAGCTTCTTGGCTTTTTGCTCTTAATGCGTGAAACCACAAGTGCTGGGATCCTGGGCTGAGTCACATATGAATATTTTAACACATATTACATATGTACTCCTGTATGTATATTTAATTATGTATGAATTTTTGATCTCTCAGCATTCTGTATAGCTGGAAGTGATTACCCTGAATATCAATACTCACAGAAATGACTAGTAAAAATGATGTTATAGTAGCATAATATTCCCACATATATTTTTCAGAAAGAGAATACAGGAAAAGAATATGTAGAGTGTGATCTCACTGTTTAATAGATCTGTTTACTGATCTTGCGGCCATCATGGTATTTGGCAAGGTTGGAGCTCTTTCTGTGGATTGACACCCTTTGATGTCTCCCTGCTTGTTATTTAGGCCTAAATACCTTGAACTCCTCCAGGGATAAATAAGTTCCTCAATCCTCCCTTCTCATGCTGCCACAGAGGATAAATTATATACAGATCTAGTTCTACTTCCTCTCATCATAATAATATGCTTTGCATGGCTTTTCCACTTCATCTAGAATCATGGTAATCCCTGTGCTTCTGTGTAATTATCTCTCCTCTAGGCTGATCTCAGTGCTCCTCACCTGCTCAGCCTAGTCACATTACCTCCTCACTTTTATCTATGACTCTTAAAGCTGCTGCCAAGGGTCCTCTTAACTCACCCCACAATGTTTCCCTTTGCTCGCCCCTCCCCAACACACACACCCTCTCTCTGTATCTCTCTCTCCTATCCCCCCTGTTTCCCACTCTATCCTTCAAGAGGAATGTGATTAGCAGAGGGGAAAAAAACAGTGCTTCACGGCAAATTTGTGTTGCGGGTATATCCCTCATTAATTTCCCAACCATTCTAATAAGTGGAATGAAAAGAAAATAATGGAAATATAATTTGCTAAATTGACAAGGAGTCATTGGGTACCTGAGGGAACAGAGGCTGTTCTTTCTGTTATACATATTATCATACCATTCTGGCCTATTCTTGTGGCTGACACTAACTATTACTCCAAGAGAAGACTTCCTCTATTCTAAAGCTCTGAAATTCATCCTGCTTCTATCCAATGGCAAAGAAAGATTTTTTTTTCCCAAATATCCAACAAAAATGAAATGATGGACATACTGAGCATTGTGGCAGATTTTGTATTGGGAGGAATATTTCTGACTGTAATTTTTGTTTACTACACCAGGGGTAAGTCATATTTTGCCCACATGCATCTTTCAATAGCTGTCAAAAACATAAATATTAGAACAGTGAGGGGAAGCAATTGCTTTCAAAAAAGTGGAAATGTAATTCAAATCAGAATTTCAAAAATTCTACACAGTTCCTACATGTTTTTTTCATTATGAAAAAAAAAATCCAGTCAACAACATTTTAAATGGCACCAAGACCATCTAAAATGTTACCTGTAGTCTAGAAGTCTTAGGTAGAAAGATAATGTATATACAGAATGTATTTATTTATAAGCATTTCAAGAAGTTCCAGTTGCAGAGTGTTGTGACTGATTTAAGCAAGTAACTTTGCTTAAGGCAAACTGTGTTTGTGACTTTTCAATTATCCAGCATCTTGTTCAAATAGCTTTTATGCCTTCAAACAGTCAGGTTTAATTTAATGGTCTTGGAAGTATTTTTCATTACTTAGGCACTGAGTGCTACGTCATACTGAGAGGTGACTAACAGTGCCTGGGGAATGTAGTCAGCATTGACTGGACTGGAGGCGGAGAGTCTCCAGACAGAGATGGAGTCTGAACTTGAACTCTCAAGCATTTGCCATATTGATTAGAAAGTACAGTGCACACCTTATTTTGACCAAATGTACGTACATTGCTGAGTAATTAAAAAATATTGCTTACTTTTAGCTGCTGCTGAAACAGACAAGTGCAGACAGGACAGACTAACTATAAAAATAAAATAAACAAACTGATGGACTGGAGGCAAATGTACCAAACTCAAAAAACACTCAACACTACAAGAAGAGTTACACATATATGAAGCAACTAACATAGCCTGACTCTCTCAAAGTGCTCCTCAGCCCCTAAATTGCTGAAATGAACATTCTTTTGGCAAAGAATGTGATTTTAATTTGACAAGCAATTGTTTTTAGTGGAATTCTCCAGAATGTGTCTACATGTTTATTCCACATGTCACTCTACGTGTTACTTACAGGCAACTAATCTGCAAGGCTTGAGTGACTTTAACGTGTCTGTTGTTGAACGTTTACAACAATGTACATGAGCCTGTGCATGTGTTTATTGCAGTGGTGTAAAAGTTTCCAGCAGCCTTACGCACCACTGTGGTGAAGAAGGTCTCTCCTCAGGGATAACACAAAGGGCAGAGGTGTTAATTATTCTACAGATCAGCCATGTCAGCATAACTCTCTCATTGCTCCTAATTGTCCCTTTGGGGGCGCTCAGGTCCTCATTATGGGAACACTTTATGTCAATAACATCAACACCAGTGCTTTGCTTTGCTGAAGTATTTCAGGAGCAGTTAGAAATTTTCAAATGTTTTAATGTCTGTTTCATTAAAAGTGGGAATCTCTTTTTACTCAATGATGATGTATAGGCCATGTGTAAAATTAAACTAAATTCAAATGAAAACATTTAACAGTGCCTTTTTTCAGATGCCAATTTTGTTGACTGAAATTGTAAGGTGAAGAAATTGCAAAAGAAAGAAAGATTTCCCTTGAAAACAATAGCCTACTTGCCTACTTTCCTAATGAGTCCAGTGGAGACTGCTGAATTATTCTTGGCAGATCTTTCAAGTAAAGAAAAATAAATATTTGAATGTGCTCCTCTGCTTCCCCCTACCATGACTCAACAAGCAAAGAGAGGGAAGCTCAATACTGTGCCCTGAGAGTAATGGCGCCCTGCTTAGATCTTTGCTCTCTACACTCTGGAGTCAAATCTCACCAATACAAACTGGAAGCTCCACCTCCCCCAGGCACCAAACATGAACTTCACCTTCCCATACTTAACAAAAATTCTTAAAGTCAGACTTGTAATTCATTATTTCAGTTGATTAGAACTTTGTTCCTTTGTATTTTCTATTTTGGTACAAATTTCTGTAGTACCGATGTGCCACAGCTTTAGGAAACACTTAGAACAATCACAGGCACTTCTACCAATATTTAGGAAAAACATGAACTTGATTGGTAGGACCACAAATAGAAAGAGTAGTCTTCCCTGCCTGGTAAGGTGGTGAAATTGTGAAAAATTTGTGTCAGAAAGTAGGGTGTGACTTTTTGCAGGTCTGTGTTTGGTGTGTGACAATAGTCTAATCTGTGTAGTAGTTCCACAGCATTGTCCATTGCTCTTGTTTATAGCCATGACAGTGACGTTCATATTATCAACCATTCCTATATAAAACCGGGACTTTCTTTTTTTTAATCAAAATGCCATTTGTGCAGATCTCTAAATTTGACAAAGACATGTGAAATATATTGTAAATGACAGATTGTATCAATTCAGATGTCAATTTTCATGTTAAGAATGTTCTATTCATATAAAAGGAAATGGTAATACACAAAAGTGGCTGACAGAAACAGGATTTGGTTATTGCAATTTGTCAACAACCCAACGCTCTATCAATCGACTTGTCAACAATAATTATTCTGCTGCCATCGTTTTCGGATTCTAACAAACTGTTCACATTCTAAATTACTGACAGGGTATTTTTTCTGTTTCAGCAACACTGGGTTAGGCTGCTGGCTTAGTCATATTTTCCCTTGATGCATATCTACAGTTTCAAAGGCATTCTTCTCAAACCATGCATTTGACAGAATCGTTTATTAAAATGTATGATTGCTCGCTTTGTCCTGCATTGAAATGACTCTCATTGCTCATCCAGATCACATCAAGATAATGTGAAAAGTAAACGTCAATAGCCTCTTGTCTATTAAAGCAAAATACTATCCCACATTAATTTTAAATATAGCTAGTTGAAGCGCACTGAAGGTTACTTTTTTCTTCCCCGTGAGGTCAATAGGCAGACAGCAGTCTTTGAGCCAGTGAAAGTGTGAATAGATCATAGAATCCACAGACTCTAAGCAACATCTTTAAAATATGCAGCTGGGTCTGGTTTAAACTGAGGATATAAGCAGATATTTTTCCTGTGAGGGTTGACCAGTGGTATCTCTCAAAATGCCTATTGATGGGTGCTCTGTGAAGACAATCCATCAATGGCTACAGTCCTCTGAATCCATATGACTAGGTAAGATGAAACAACAAGATAACAAGATATAACCTTTTCATGCACATTACAATTTGTTAAGATCCTCCTACTGAACAGTAACTGATCCCGCAACAGTAACAGAGAGATTATTTTAAGATTACAATACACTTGAAAAACTTTGTTGGCTAATCAAAATATTGTTAATGGAAACAAGAAGTCTGTGATAAAGAGGATCATGTGCTTTATAGGTAATAAAGCCCTCAAATTGTATTTTTCACTTACTCTTTACTCTTTTATTTTAATATTGAGGTAGATGAGATGAGATGATTTTATACTGTTTAACTCCCTTTTTCTTATTAATTTTAACCCACACATCATGTGTGTCCTTGACTTCTGGTGTTATTAAATATATCCTAATAAGTGGGTGTGGAGAAAATTAATAGCTATTATCTGCCAGTGGGTTATTTTTACCCCCATAGACAGTGAGCCACAGTATCGCTGCAGGTCGTACAGGACCCATTTGTTGTACATGCATCTTTTACGATTCATATTACTATACGTCGTAATCAAGCAGATTATTAATATAGGCTATACAAACAATGCATTTCTTTCATAGGGAGCTTTGTGACGCCGTGTTCTACAGCGATACAGTGACACAGTACAATACAAATGTTCATATTCAAATACAAACAACTTGAAAACGATGGCAAATGTCCGTGTATATGGTCACATAGCCCTAGGAATTATGCTCATGTTGGACAAACCTGCCACCCAAACCTCTAAAGAGGTTTCACTATGTGATAATATATCAATTGAATGCCTGTGTATAAATGTATCATTGTCCCCACTTATCGGGTAATTAAGGAATTGCATATTTCAAAAGCAAATTATTACATTCAACTCCTATCAGAGGCTAAAGGAAATAGTAACATAATCTGGAAACAACTAAACAGTTTAATAAAACCAAAGATCAATGTCACCCACAAATATGAACTTAAAGTCGGGGAAGACATTATTTCTGATCTTGGACAAGTTGCTAACAAATTGAATGATTTCTTGATTCAATCTGTGAAAGATCTTGCCACAAACTTCCCCCATATTCATACTAATAGGAATGTTAAAGCTTCTGATGAAGATGCCAACTCATTTGAGATCAGGGAAGTTGACCAATCAGTTGTCTTGAAAGCTATTAATGATTTAAACACCACTTTCTCTAAGGATAAATATAACCTAGATACTGTATTCATAAAGAAATACAGCAGCATTCTGGTTCAGCCCCTCACTCATCTTATTAATGTTTCCATCAAAACTGGGCAATTCCCAAATGGATGGAAAAATGCTTTGGTAATGCCTATTTTAAAATCCAGGGACGCTGAAGAGATAAGCAACTACAGACCAATTAGTCTTCTTCCAGTCCTGTCTAAAGTGCTGGAGAAAGTCTCATAACAACTGCTACATTACTTGGAGACAAACCCTTATTTGGACCCTCTAAAGTTCAGTTCCAGGATTTAAAAAAGGCATTTGATACCGTAAATCACAACATCTTAATTACAAAACTCTCAATGTACAATTTATCAAAACGGTCACTATCATGGTTTGATTCATATTTAAACGGTTGTGAACAGCATGTTGTGATGAATAATATCAAGTCTGTTTTTTTACAAAACTGAAACAGCAATCTTCCAAGGAACTATCTTGGGTCCCATCCTTTTCAGTTTGTATATTAACGACCTTCCAGAAATATGCCCTGGTATGGGTCTTCGGATGTACGCTGACGACACAGTCGTCCATGTCTCTGGCAAAACCTGTGATGCTGTTGCAGATAAGCTGGCAGCTAACAATCAGCTTGGCTTGATGCATCCTGTTTGACACTAAACACTAAGAAAACAAAGTCTATGTGCTTAAAAAGCTACCTGTAACAGAACCCTTGAATGTTAGAATTAAAGGTGAGCTCACTGAACAAGTAACAGAGATGAAGTATTTGGGGATAATTTTAGATTCTCAGTTAAACTTTAAAAGTCACACCAAAAAGATTTGTAAAACGAGTAAGGCCAACCTTAGCTGTTTTAAAATGATAAGGAATTGCTTGACATCTGACTGTGCCTTGCTGTTTCTAAATTCAATGATATTCTCACATCTGTCCTATGGTTTGACTGCCTGGTCCCAGGCCAACCACTCTGTAATTGAATCCATAGAGTGTCTTTACAATCAGGCCTTGAAAATCTTGGACAAAAAGCGAATAAGGTACCATCAATGCCGCATTTTAAGTAAATAAAAGATTTTTGCAAACTTGATTCATTTTCATTATGTAAAGCTTGTGTTTAAATGTTTAAATGGACTTGCTCCTCAGCCTCTTTGTAAATACATCAAGAGATTAAAGAGCTTTAGCAGATCCACCAGGGCAGCTTCGAGCGGCAATTGTAAGGTTCCATTCTGCAAAACATTTTTTGTTCAGACAGCTTTTTCTGTGAAAGGAACAAAGTCCTGGAACTTGCTACCTGATCACTTGAAATTTGCTGCAAACTTGACCACTTTTAAGAGAGCTGCAAAATTCTGGTTAATTCAACAACAAACCTGTACTCATGTCTACTTGATGTCTACTTACTAAATGTAATGTTTTTAATGTGTGCTTTATCGTATCTTACAGCATTCTGCTTATCTTCTTTTTACCTCACTGTTCTATTCCCTTAATTTAAAGCCCTTCTAGGGATGGGTGTTGCAAACTAGCATCGGAGAGCTGTTTTCAGTTTGTCTATGTATACTGTATCTGTCCCTAAATATAAACAAATAAATAAATAATTTATGTTAATGGCATGGACTTGTATGCAAGTGACCTGTGTTCACCTCCCATCACTTACCTGAAATTACTGTTTAGTTTTTATTTGCTACAATCACAATCTTTCCCTAACTCTAACCAATGTTTTAGTTCCCTTACTCTAATCATAACTGTCACCTTAACCAAGTAACTCTCACCTTAACCATAGTTACATGTAATTTGCCATAAGCACAATCTGTCCCTAACCTTAACCATTCTGTAACTGCCATTAGAGATATTGTAGAAAGAAATAATTTGGAAACGTTGGCATTAAACATTTAAAGACATAGCCATTGAACTTAATCCAGGGGTTGTGCAGCATCATCCAATTTCACATTATTTTCTGGTGATAGGGTTGGGTCACACTGCCCAGTACAGTCTGTAGTCTTGTTATACCACACATTTCAGAGGCATAAAATCAGAAAAATAGGAATCAAGTAGGGAAACCTGTGTTGAGCTTGGCACTGACAATCAACCATTGTACCAACACCTTTTACAACACTTATTCACTGTAAATAAAACCTATGATTAAAAAAAACAGTCAATTGAGCAGCCTGTCATCTGAGAAATGCAGTACAAATGCCCTACACATACACAATAAATAAAAACATATCCCTATCCAACACATCCACATGACACCGAAACAATCACATCACATTTAATCCAATCTTTCACTTCACATATATTTTCACAGGTACATTGCTGTACTCCATAAATAATTGATAAGTCCTTCATAACCACGAGATTAGCACCACATTTCACCATTTGACTTTTCCCCGTATACTGCATCATTATACCCTGCAATTTGCACTATAATAACAACAATGATTGAAGTTTTTCAAAATCAAAATATTGGTTAATTACAGACTCAAGTTTGTTTCCCCCTATTATACAGTGCTTAAACCCATTAAAAAATGCAATCCTCGTAAGAAAAACAACCACATCATTCATTATAGTAAATAGCCCAAAACTACATATGTTAATGTTTAAGTGACAAAGCCTTCTAGCATCTGCAGGAATTATGATTCTTGACTGTCAGGGTAGTATAGCGACGTTGTTATAGAGCCACAAAATTTGCAGAGTGAGGAGGTCGAGGTGAGTGGATAGATCAACACTTTCAGACTGCACGACAGCCAACACTGGCTTCTTTCAACCCCAACCACAATTGTTTCCAAACCTTAACTAAGTAAATTTGTGCCTAAACTTAACCAACCCTTTACCATAATGGTATCAGATAAGAAAATAATTTTGGAAAGCCTTAAATATGGCCTTTTTCACAGCAGACGTTTTGACTTGCCATAGCATGTAAGTTGTCCTGCGTAATACCAGGACCCTTAAACTTGCACACCTAAATGGTATGCAACCATGATTAATGTTATTATTTACACCTGTGCTTTTCCTCAAGTCAAAATGTCTGCCGTGACAAACATCTATTGGGTCAGTCTGGAGGGGAATTTCAAATGAAGTATTTTGACACTTATTTGGGGGGCTTGTTGAATACAATACTCAACATTTCAATATTCAATGTCTGTTGTCTGTCAGCAAAGCACATTATTTGTCATTGCTATTTATATGACATGGCTGAGGATGAAGGGAGACCTGCGCTAACCTCACTTTCACTTTTATACAACTATCCTGGCTGCAACACAGGATTGACTTGAAAATCCTACGGCTCACGTTTAAAGCTCTGCCACAGCATTCAGCTGCACTGCACCCAAGCTCTGAAACTCCTCCTTTTTTTCAAACACTAAAAGAACATTAAAATGATGCCCCAGAGCATACAGGTTTAAGTTGGCCCTACCCTGGTGAAACTTTTCTCTGTCTTGTTGTCTTCTGTGATTTTTCTGTGCAGTTGCCTGGCCTTTAAAGTGGCAGACATGCTGTCTTCTTTAATATTTATGTATTGTATTGTGCTTTTAACAATTTGTCAAAATGGCTTGATGGATTTAGTCACTGCTGTGGTGACCTTGAGTGTTTTGAATAAATGCATTATCTGTGAGGATGAGACAAACTATTAAGATGATTAGAAATGGGCTCATGTATGGTATAGCACAGAATGTAAGACCATTTTTGTATGTACCTTAATTTGAGTAGAAAAATAGCACTCATATTTGCAGAGGGTTATATTTTGTTACTGCTGGTTATGTGGTAATGAGGGATGCAAAATAATCCTCTACTATACATGTAGGTCAATACTGCACACACCTTAAATAAATTTGAATCAAATTTTTAGTCTTAAAGAAAATGGTGGCAAACTAGAGAGGATCCTTGTGGCTTGCTGCCAACCTGTGATGTCCCTCTTTGTAGCCCCATTCCCATTTTTACTTAACCTGTTTCCAAAATACTTTCTCCTCCAAAAATCTCTTTCAATCAGAAAACCTCTCTCCATCACTTAACATATCCTCTCCCTCCATCTCAATCCTTTCTGCAAAAAGGCTTCTCTTGTCCTCATAGCATCGAGGAAAAAGCAGAAAACCACTGTCAGCCACTCTCTTCCCGTCACACCCATTGAAACATCGCTCATCTGTCTGCCCAGAAAATAAGCTGTCAGGATGGAGAAAGCCACTTGTCTAAGGATCATATTTATGTAAGAGTTGTGTCTGCTTCCAATTTCATGTAGGCGCAACATCTTTCACCTTCACACTCCACTCCAGGAAATTCATGTATTTTCTCCATGTGATTGCAAATTGCTCCTGCACTCCACGTCCCTCGTTCTTATTTCTGCTGCCGCTGATGGATCAGGTCTGTGTTACTGGCAGCTGCATTTTCCATATGGATCAATGGCAGTGTATGCATTACTGATCACAGATGACTATGAATATTTGATGCTGCAATATTGTTTTGTTTGGAACACATAAATCTTAAGTAATCTACTCTCAACATTCACACCTCAGTCATTTTGTTTACAAAGACTGTCTTGGGTTCAAAAGAAGGCTGTCGGAAGAGGTTTGGATGACAGGTTCCTGCAGGTTATATTACTAGGCTGCTTGTTTGATTAAATAACCTCTGTTTTGACTCTCGCAGTCTGTTGAAGGAAGACTTCAGTCGAGTGTGTTGGGACATCACTGAGAGAGGTCAGGTCAGGCATTGTTGAACTTCATGGGCTCATATTAAACTTAATTCTTCACAATTCTCTGCAGTGCTGTCCTCTACATTCCTAATATTTGGTAAAAAGGAGGACAACAGGAATGCCCATGCTGGATTCAAGATTTGAAATCAGTCTGATGTTTTTATTGGTTAGTTACACACATCCACATTCGTTTCTGAGGGGATCATTTATTAATTTTATCAGTTTGACAAGTTATTATACACACAGCCTTAGGTACTTTACCCACCATATTCTTGAGTTTAGCTCCGTTATGACAGGTGTGTGTTGCAGAGGGCTTGTACAGGATGCTTCTTGGTTTGTCACCTTCATGCCCAATTAGTTCCTGTATCATGGGTGGAACATCTGACAAGCGGAGACTGCTGGAGAGAGCCAGACAGGTGGTGTATCCCCAGAGGGAAACATTTGCAGAGGGATACAAATGTATGCTGCTTATGTTGGGCTTTAGATTAAAGATAATTAGTCCTTAAGTTGGTTTAGTGTGATTTTTTTCCCCAACTTTTCACATCTAAAATGAATGTAGTTTTTCTTCACAATTCAAATGATGGGGGTTGGCAAACAGCCTTTATTTGTTTTCTATCAATATAATAATCATTATAATCTATCCTAGTGGAAAAAAACACCCTCAGGATTTCATGTATTTTTAAAACCTGATGCATGAACAACCAATGTCTCATCAGTATTGGTCATAGAAGAGCTCGAGCAAGCCTCACAGCAGGCAGTTGAATACAAATTAACTAACCATTCTTTCATCTTTGTTAAAATGATGTTATTTTACTGGCTATCTGGATGCCACCCATTTGAAAAATTGAAAAAAAAAATACATGTTTCAGTTTTTCTGACAAAGCCCACAATTAGAAATCACATTGAGCAGTGAAAGATAAAAGAACAACAGTTACCCCAGAAGTGGGGCGGGGTCATGAAGCAGTATATGTAGGTTACCAAGTTTATGTCTGTGGATCTGGTTTGTTCTGCACTGGTCATTAACAACACCAAAAGAGCAGGAAAAGCGACACATAATTTTCCTGGTGACCCAGTTGCAAAAAAAAGCAACTCTCTGGGAGAGTAATGAGGAATCATATTACCTTGGAATATTTATAACAAAATGTGTAACAACAAACACTGCATGTGAATCACGCATGTGAAGTGCACTATGCATGCATGTGTGAGACAGCAAACCACTAGGTCACATGTGACTATCTGTTCTGCTTCCACACTTTGATGTAGTGTTTTGTCAGTTTTTTTTTCATCCCCCCAACCCATTTTGCTTGTGATAGAACGTAAGCTGTCTCTATCAAAGCAGCTCAGTATGACACTATTCTGTGTGTCCGTTGGGACCCTAAAAGCCTTAACTGGTGTGAATCGTACAGCCAGAGTGGGCAGTGCTGGTGTGTTATGGTGCTGGTTGAAATGCCTGTCAGTGTGGTGGTGTGCACCTCGCACCGCAGGAAGTTGAACAACCGTAGCAATGAACTGAACAAGCTTTGAAGTTAGCGCTGCATATCGCATTGGAACCATTTTAAAGATTCGCTCTGTGTGTCCATGCATTTATATATCTAATGTATTTATAATTTGATTTTGTATTTATTTTTCAACCTCACTTCACATTTAGTTATCACACCAATCATGCAAATTATTTTTTTATCGAGAATATTTTTCATGAACCAAATAAACAAAATATTATTTTTTTAAAGCATAATCACAGTCAGTTGTCACCTAAATTTGAGGGTGTTTTTTTTTAATGAAAAGCCTTGTTTTTGTGGCTTTGATAACAGTAAGCCATCCAGTATTCTAGGGTGGGTGTCTTTTGATACCAAATAAAGCTGTGAACTGTATAGTCTCAAAGTTTTGCCTTTTTTGCATAATGTGCAAAGGGACTTTTCTAATGTGACACCAAGGCACAGTAACAAGGAAAATCATTAGAGATCAACAGAGCCAAAATGTATCTAAAATCTGATTAGGAGAAATTCAAAGGAAAGGGCTGTTTTTACAAGAATAGTTAAGTCAGATTAAAGAGCTTTCAGACGCTGTTCATTTCCATTTTATGTTTAGTGGAGAAAGATCACTGAATTTTCAGGCAACAAATAGACATTAAAGTTAAGAAGTGCATTTTCAGTAACAGTGCAGATAACAAGTGTCTGATCACAGAGTCTTTGAGATTTTAATGGGACCTGTTTTAATGCTGTAAAAGTCAAATGATAGTCCTCTTTTTCTGACAAAAACAAGCCCAGAAACTTTGATCATGCAGTATATTTCAAAGTAACAGTTATAAAGCCTTATCATTAACTTATGGAAGGGAATTGATATGGAATATGCAGATAGGGATTGTTTTAGCTTATTCTAAATTATTTTCTTTTTTTTCTTTTTTGCTCTTTTGCATGCCATCTGATGCAAAGTTTAATTATTTTTCACTCTTAAATGTAAAAGTATCAGTGAGATTTTCAAATGGCTACAATTACCCAACATAGTTTAATACTGCTGTATTAGTCCAAGTTGTGCTTTTACAGCACAGCCCTGCATGTTACCGACAAAATCCCTCAATACTGTGAAAGCTCAGTAAATAGTGGTCTTAAGAATTTGGGCTACTGCCTGCTTTGTCTAGACTTAACACCACTGTGACATGGACATGAGCGCTGTGGGATAGAGACAAGCTGAAGCGGGAAGACAGGCAGAGGCCAGGAGACAGAGATTAGAAACAGGACAGCAAAGACAGATGCAGTTGGGGGGGTTAATCCTGTCTGTGAGTGAGTGATCATGTCCATCCACCCAGCTGTGGCGCCATCAGGGGCCACAGGGCTTGCTGGAAGTCTGATGAGGCGTCACCGCCGTCTGCTGCAGGAGAGATCTCTCACTCGACAGTTCCTGTCAGCAAGTGGGACAGCCAACCAGGTAAGAGAGGAGAGAGAGAGAGAAAAGAAAGACAGGGGGCAGGATAGAGTTAGAAAGAACGCATATTTTTTTAGTCATATCTTTTAGGGATTATAGTAAAATTTCCTGCACCTTTCACTTCGTTTTCACCACAGATCTAGGCTTTTTTTCTTTTTTCTTTTTCGCTCCTTCTCTGTAAAGTGCAGCGCGAGGGATGAATTGGCTTTCATAATGAAATAATTAAGGCTGGTGTGATTAATTGCAGTGTGAGGTTATCTGCAAGGTCCCAACATAGGCAATAATGAGAGACTGTCCCAGCAGGATATCACACGCATGTCACCTTTCACCGGCCCAGTAGAGGGAGAAAAGAAGCCCCCCCAGTAGTTCTTTTAAAACCTATAATTTTGGAACTCTGCTGGAAACATTTCATGTTTTAACATCAGTTGGTTTAAAAAAATCATATTTGTAGTGTCAATCATATGTTCATTTTCACTTTAACACTTTTAAGAGAAAAG
This sequence comes from Oplegnathus fasciatus, assembly GCA_003416845.1. Lineage (NCBI taxonomy): Eukaryota > Metazoa > Chordata > Actinopteri > Centrarchiformes > Oplegnathidae > Oplegnathus > Oplegnathus fasciatus. The sequence goes on along the minus strand of NTHP01000011.1, from coordinate 747,631 downwards.
ATTCCCTACAACTCTGCTTGCACTTGAGGTCACCTTTGGCATTTCATTCAAGCGACCTTCCTCACAACATTATGAACAAACAGCTCTCAAAGGTATATGCTGTATAGGCTGGATATCATGTGACACTTGTGTAACAAATTGCTTTTGCATGGATAAGCAAGAACAGGTGATGACAGACCAACCAGAGGGCCATCTCTATCAATTGGTCATAAATAAACTGTAAATGGCATCTATATTGGGAGCAAAATAAGGCCATAAACAGACAGTGTGTACAGAGTACAATAAAAATTGCAGCACTAAAATGAGTCAGAATTTATAATTCAGACCATTATTGCTTTGAGAGCCCAGAGGAAAAACTTTCAGCTCACAATAGGCTTTTCTCCTGAGAAAATAAATCATATTCTTACTTTGAGATCACTGAGTTCTGAGTTGTTTGTCCTAACCCTCTATCCCACCCCTAAAACCCCCCAGGGAGAAATGAGGAGCAAATGCAAAGATCAATCTAAGACAAATGATCTAGGCGTAAAGAGAAGAAGAGGAGAAGCGGGAGATAAAAAAGAGAAAACAAGCTCTGACAGTTAAAACTGGGGGGGCAGGGGAATTGAATCTGGTCTCTGGGGTGATCGGCAGCTGTTTTTTTCTGTTCCTTACCTGCACTGCTGAGCACTGATGGGATTTATGTCCGTGTATAACAGATTTCTGTTATGAATCAGGAGTCAGGCCACCAAACTGAGGCTGAGATCCGTCCAGAGAATACGCAGCTGTAAATTAAATGAAAATTCCTTTTTTTTTTACAACCAGGTTCTTATGTACGTAGTTATGGCCATCATTAATATTTGTTATGACAACATCTGAGTACGCAGTGACATAGCTTGAAGACAGTCCTACAGGGTACATGAGTGGTAAGACAATCAGATGCGAACAAAGCCTCATTTTAGCTATATCATACTAGACAATCAAAATTAGATGGTTCTGCAAAACCATAGCTGAATTCTGTTCAATATATAATATATAATATACAATACAATATATAATCATAAATATGTTATATATATATATTATATATATATATATATATATATATATATATTTACATATTTTGTATGTGTTTGCTAACATTGTTATTTCTGTAGCAACTACAACTACAACTACAGTATGGCTAAGGTTAGGCAACTAAACCCATTTGGTTAGGGCTTATGGTTGTAATGGTTAAATATTAATAAAGAATAGCAACATTAATTGTTGATGTGAGACAGAACATGAACCCTGGTGTCAGGCACCAAAGTCAGATGCATTACACTGTTTTTAACTACTTAGAATGAGAACACAGATCCTGCACATCCACTGAACATGGGCATTGGATAAGAATCATGTACAGACAAATTATCCACTAATGAACAGGATTCCTCTCTGGAGACTGGGCTAAGAAACTATGCATGCACAACTATAATAATTACAGCTGGTCAAAGTTGAACCACAAAGTTGCCCTGCAAAATGTAAAAACGGACATTTACAACTGACAGACTGAGTCATATTTGTAACATTTGCCTTTGTTTTCTCTTCTAAACTACAAGTACGATTATATCTTGTCTGATTGACTGACCGCCCATGTTTTCTTGCCCTGTTGATCTCTATTCTAGCTTATACTGTCTATACTGTTTGCTTGTGACATCAAACACTGTTGTAATGTTTGATGAGTAAGAAACTATGAAAGATTACACTGTTTCCTCATTCTCTCTCTCCTGTCCAATCATTTATCCATCTCTTCTGAAGCCTTGAGAAAGTTCCATTTCTGTCTGTACCAGAACATCTTTCTGCTAGGTTTCCCTAACACATCCTGAAAATGTACACATAAATGCCATCAGTGCCCACACGCAGCCAGATTGCCCCTGTCAAGCAAACACACTCAGCCCAGACGTTCTCGCTTACTAGATGAGAAGCAGACTTGAAAAGTGAAACGATTCAGAGATATTGCAACCCATATGAGACACTGCCTCATGAAATCTTAAAAGGAGATGTGTTATAGTCTTGGTGAAGACAGCATTTCAGTTAACTTAGCGGCTCACTGAAAACTGTTGTATATTTTAGGATGTGTACACTATTATACCCAAAGGAGTGTGGATCAAGGCTTTTTTTGTCTGAGTTTTGCTGGTTTGAAAGTGAAACATTTACCAGTGTAAGAGTAATGGACACGATTGTCACTAGATCGGGTGGTATTTCACTTGGATATGATGCTTAATTTTATTTATTTTCAATGTCATAAAAGGGTTATTATGCCTAATAAGCCCCTGCTGTCATCCCTGTTGCTAAATGGGTCACATTTATATGAAAGTATCTGTAGTTATAATAGCTTCCTGTGCCCTCCCTTTACAGGTCAATGGTCACATCTTCATGTACTTACATACTTACACATTAAATTGCTATAATTCCATGCTTATTCAACATACTATATAAATGCATAAACAGATCATTAATTTTCTTCTGTCTCACATTCAGCCACCGTGTCCCCCCCTTCATGTCTTCCTTTCCAGGTCAGTGAAAGAAGGCCACCCCACATAACCGTCACTCTCACTCATTAATTAGGTATGATGGCACCTTTTTCCACAGGATCAATCAGTGTGTCTAATACAGTCGTTGACCTAAGACCTTCTCCAACTGCACCCCCCTTTGTGCTCCCACCAACCCTCTCCAACAGGGAGGATGTCAGCCTGTCAGAAAGACTGCACATACCTTTCCACCGGGAGATGAGATCATATTGGCATGAACCAATATGCAGCAATAAAGAGGGTGGATTGCAGATGGCTGGCCATCTTGTCTCCAGTGATACAAATGGACATCTACCTCATTAATCCAGCTCTTCATTATGTGTCTGGTCTCTTCTTGTGGCTGCAAGTTCCTCTCGGATTTTCTTCACTCTTTAAAAGCCATCCTCCTGTTTTCTTCCTTTGCTAGCTCTCATTTGTTTATCTTGCTTAATCTAAGTGAACTCAACCAGAGAAACACACTGACCAAGACACTAATTTTATATCCAGTAATCCTACTGTCTTCAACAATCACTTCTGATTCTGTCTTTCCTCAAAGCAGAATCCAATATAGGATCTTATCTTATCTCTTCACCTTAGCTCCATCCTGGTTCAGGAAACAGTTTTACGAATTGCTTTACTGCCTCCAGTACTTTCTGTCTATCCGTTTGCCCATCCGGTCATTTCTGACTCCACAAAGTGCAACATTGATTCTTTTAGATTCTTGTAGATTTACATCTGTAAAAAAAAATCCTGTAGCTCTGTCTAGTTATTATCATTAGCATGGCAAGAGTTGCCGGCCAGAGTAAAACAGTAATAAAAAATTCAGTTCAAGTGCTTGTGGATGCATTATTCGGTTCCAGTATGAAAAATATGGTTTTAACCAAATTAATGACACAAAAAATAACCTAAAATAGTATATTTCTTTACTTTAAACTAAACAACTAAATACAAGCTCTATCGAAAAAAGGGACACAGTGTCCAGAAGAGGTGTGGAAAAAAGTCGATTATTAGATGCGATTCTCTCTTGAATGATTATGTCTCGATGCAGAAAACTTAATAATTGGAAATTTAAAACTCAATTCTTGACATAACGATCGCCTGTAACAATTTTGACAGACCGGGCTGCATGTAGTACGTTCCTTACGGCTGAACCAATAGGTTGTTTGCATACGACGTCACGTCACTGTGTTGCTGCGGCAACAATTGCAGATGGGGGTCAGGAAGTGATTTTCTAGAAAGAAAGTACTATCACAAGCTCTCAAAATGCCAAAGGTTTGCATCTTTTACCGTTGCTCAAATCGGTCAAACTGGGAAACCACGTGGAGATTTTATCGAGTACCAACAGATATTATTCACACATGGGAAAAATGCAAGAAATTGACCGAAGAACGCCGGTAAAAATGGCTTGCGAACCTTCGTCTGCGGTCGGGAGGAGTCGGATAATGCTCGTATGTGCAGTGACCACTTCGTCAAAGGTAAAGTAACTTAACATCTAAACTAGCACGGTAGGGATTTTCCTCCATCTGGTCCATTCAGCTTTTCACTTCCTGACCCCCATCTGAATTTTACGCGTCATCGTAATCACGTGACTGCAAACAACCTATTGGATGGTGAAACATAGCGGACGTAAAACATGCGCGTCGTGTTTACGTTCTGAGCTAGGCTACGGCTGTATTCTGAATCACCTACTACATGCTACCGACGAACGCAGTAATGTTATACTGCTTTTCATAGTAGTATGCAGTATGTGAAATCGAATCATTTTGCAGTATGCTCGGCCAGACTTAGCCGGTTTCCGGTTTTTGGAAAGCAGAAGTAAACAACAGCACAGCTAATGGCTAATCATCGCATCCATTCTATTAAAATGTCCCTTCAACTACTGATATAAATGATCGTGTCATTTTTTCAGTTACTTTAATGGCGTAAAAGTGAAGCCTAACTACTTAGTTTGCTAACTGAATATCATTTTAACCATTTACTTTGGTGTTGTCTTTCCTAGAGTGTGAAAAAGGATGCTAACGCTACTTCACAATGTACCGTGAGTTGGAGCTAACATTAGTTCTCCCAGTATTTCTGTTGCTTTGGAAGCATAACGTTATCCTTGTTATCCTTGCTTCAATCAAATTGGGTGCCTTTTCATGAATCTTGTTTATGTTATCAAGTGATTCAGAGCATGCTGAAGTCCGTGGTAATTTACTACAAGGATGCTGCTACAGGCACACTTCTGTTTCTTTTCTTGTTGGTTCTTTGGAATGCAGTTGACACATCATACATTTGATACTACTATTGTATTAATAAAAGATAATGCAAGTAAATTCATTTGTTTATTTTAATTATGGATCATTACAAATATGCAATGTAAAAGTTGCAAGTAGTCACACAGTGAGAAAAAATAAATCATGTATAGAACTCAAAAATTCTGATGCATCAAGATGCATCGATAATCGTTTTATAATCACACATGTTTCTTGGTGTCTCTAGACTAATAATTTACAAAGAAAAAATGTTATATAGCACAAGGATTTTTTATAACATTAACCTTTTTTCTTTCTTTCTTTCTTTCTTCACCTCCTTCTAATCTTCTCTTTCTCTTTCCCTCTTTCTATCCCTCGCGTTCGCTCTTCATGCAGAGCTGACATAGCCAAGTGGACATGTTGAGTTATTGTGCTGGAGGCGGTAGTACTCTGCTGTGCTTCACAGATGATCATTTCCCAATTCCACAGCCGTGGAGCGCAGGCCTGCAGTAATTGCTGCAATGCATCCAGCAGCCTGTCCTTATCTGATGCTGTGACAAGAATAGGCCCCATTTTATTGGTCTCACACCCTATGTAATTCAGTAGAGCTTGCATCATTTCCTGCAGAAGAGATGACCATGATGGTGTCACCCTAGGGTGCTTGATGCTGATTGGACGCACAGTGTGGCCCTGAGCAAATAAATCACTTCTCCTCTGTTCAGAGTAGAAACATAAGCCCTATGGGTGACCAACCACTCTCATCACTGAAACATACACACACACACACACACACACACACACTTCGCTTAGCACAAACAATTACAGCCTTGATTCCCTAAGCACTAATCAGAGCCAACACAAGGCACATGCAGCATACTGGTGAGATCATAATTAAAACCTGTCTCTTGGCATATTATGTGGCATATCCCACAAGGAAGACTCTGTGACTGTAAATATATATCACACTAAACCACCACAACAACACCAAGGAATTATGATGCCAGTTCATACTAGTATGCAACGCTTTTGATTGTCAGAATCCAGACACACATGCTGTAGGTTTTACGCTTTATACAGCAAGAGACAGAAACATGTATTACATGTAACATGTAACAATGTATTAATTTGAAATAAAGTGCCATCTCACTGTTTTTGCAGAGTGTTTCTAAAGTCTGTGTTTTCCAAGCCAACGAAACTGTTCCTGTTCCATACACTGCGTCCACATATGTTGAGTCTTTGAAGAATGTGTATGTGAGCTCAGAGAGCACTAACCATTAACTCCCAGTGTTTCACTTACTCTCTCCAGACCCACTCCCTTATGATTGTCACTATACAGTATCCTCTATCGTGTCAACTACAAGCATCCACACCTGGTTTACTTGGTTTGTGTCTTTTTACTGACTTTAGCTATTTTGCACTGTCTGTTAATTTTGCTTCACATTCTATTTGAGCACACATTGAGAATAAAACGTATAGAAATCTACACACAATGGGCCTCATGCATGAATATTTTCTTGTTTTTCTCTTATATTTGTTCTTACACAAAGCAATAGGATGAAAATAAGAAAATCCTACGTGGGATTCATGAAACGTGTGCTGACAGCCAAGTTTGTTCTTACCCACCTGAGTATGTAGATGAATCGCATTTGATCTTAAATTGGAAGCGCGTGAGAGGCAATTTGCAATGAGCATAGGGAAACGCCCCAATAAACCCATGTAAGGGCAGCAGACGTGCCGTGTGCAAACTACAAACCAACAAGCCACTGACATCTGACAGGCAACATTACAGCCACCGGCCTGTCAGTATGCCGATAGTGTGCTCCACCACTGAGCGAGTGCGCGTCAGTTTCTGCTAAGTCCACCTCCTGCTCGGTCTGAAGGTTGGTAAGTGGTATCATAAGCCACGGTAGTAGTGGATAGCCCCAGTCACCTAAATTAAAAGTTGGATTTATGTTGAAAGGTAATAATGCAGACTTGTGAAAATACAATATTATAACACTTACCAATAAGCGACCCATCTCCAGCAGCACCCACCGAACTGTTGTGCAGCACGAGTCGTGTGCTCTTTCGTGCTCTCCCCAGGCAGCAGACCACCGTGTTCAAGATGTGATTATGTGCATCACATGTTATTTGGACGTTGACTGAATGGAATTGTTTTCTACTGAGGAAGGGAAATGGATTTGGAGATGGTGCCTTGATGCGCAAAGAGTACAGTCGACTGCTTGATTAGATCGTTTTGTCTCTTTGTATCTAAATTGAGGCTCCAGAACAGCACACTGGTTTTGGAGAATCTGCCTCAGTAAAATTATTAAATGAATAAATTTGTATTTGAATTGTACAACATTTTTCTTCTGAGTTTTCATAAAATAAATAGCTTTGTCATCATCATTATTAATATTTCACAGCACAAAACACAGATTGGCTTTTGTGTGTATTGGTTTACGTGTGGTCTAGGGCCCTCTTACCTAAGAACAAGCGGGAAGTACGAAAGTGTTGATGAATGCCACAAAAGTTCTTAAATTATTCGCATGCACAATTTAAGATCAAATCTGTGCGTACGAACAATTCATGCATGAGGCCCAATGATATGTAGACTCGCAACACTGTAAACTACTCTTCATTACATTAAAAAAAAGTACGATGTTTAAAGCCCAAATTGACATTTCGTCTGGTACAATCAAACAGACTCAGATGTTAATCATTGAAGAAACATTCTTACTCCCACTCATACAGTGGGTGTGGCTACAGGCCACTGTATAAGTGCATACCTCCAAGCCCGACTTAAAGCTGAAGTCGATAAGATTGAGCTCAGTTGCTCAGTTCTTTTTAGCTTGCTTTTTTTCATTTGTCTTCTTCTGTTTACTTGAATTTGTCGTGTAAGCTGTCGTTCACAAAGGAGGGACAGGCAGTTTTCTCATTGCTTGGTTGTTTGGTGGTTGTTTACAAGTCCACCATTGCGTCTGCTCTGAGTTCGCACATGCGCGGGGGAGGGGAGCTGCCCGCAGCGTGTGCAGGACACGCCATCGGATACTCCTCCTGCTCTGATTGGCTGTTTTGACTAGGGAGCGGTGAATTTTTGCAAAAGGCCTTAGAGGCAGCAGTTGGAGCCAAAGGAGTATGATTCACAGACTATCTGTCTCATGTACTACTCTGAGGATATAGTGACAGTTTTAGCAGATATGACTAAAAGTTATTTTTATACAAGTTACCAACTTCAGCTTTAAGGTAAAATCAATTAAATGAAAAATATCCTTTGGGAAATAAAAATCTGCATTTTTCGTGCATTGTTCAGTTACAATTTATACCTGCACGTACACTGACATTTTTTTTTAACCATGTCCATAATATTTCCATAAACCATTCTTCTTCTAAACCATACCTGGGTTGCGACATGTAACACTCTATTGGAAACCCCATCAGACCACAAAACTGAATACACTTTGGTCTGAAAAATAGTGCTTTAGGGCATTTTAACAAGGCTGTAACTGCTTTAGAAGTAAAGCTCTAACAGAATTTCACAGCTTCAACCTCCCAATTAAAATATGTATTAAAGTTTTTGAAAGCGTTACAGGACCATTTCTCTTATATAGCAGCAAAATCTGGAGCACATTAATTAAAGAGGACAAATTGGACTCTACCTCTTTTGAAAAAAAAAAGCATTTAGGATTTAGTAAAAGCACATTAAAAGTTCACAGAAACTGTTGAAATTGTGGATGCAGAGCTGAAGTGGGGCAATAGAACAGAACAGAAATGAAATGAAACTGAACAGCTACATTTCAGAAGCATCAAACTCAGATTCTCTGCTTTCACACAACAAAAAATCAGCTCTTAAACAAATTCAGTCAATTAAAAAACATGAATATTTACAGTCATTCCAAAGGCAGTTTAAGTGACCCCACATTTAATCCAAATTAAAAAACCCTAAATAACAACAACTCAGTGATCACAAACTTATTACTAAACCTGGTTGCCAGAAAAAGTACTGATTAGAGAGAAATTATTCTGTTGCCAATGAAACAGGAAAAGGGAAGACAGATGTCAATTTAATTATACTAATATTGTTCACTGCGTAGTGCTTTCAGTACACAAATCTGTACTGTAATTGTAAATGGCTGCCTCTATGTACAAGCCTGGTTAAAGCAAAGAATGACATAATGACTTTCTTGCAAGTCAAAGACATTCAGTCTTCATCTGTGACAGTTGTGTTCAGTGTTCACAATGTGCAGTAGGTAGTTTGATGTTTTTTCAAATATCACAGCTACACTCCATGTTGTCATTGTTAATTAGCAGAGGACAGGTGTTTGAGTTGGAACTGGGCATTACTTTTGTCCATAACTTTGAGGTGATCCTTGGGTGTCTTCTTATCAGGACTTCATAGTATTTAATTATTCTCTTTATGAGAGCTGAGTAATCCTTGATAGTCAGCTCATGACGAAGCAGGTTTGGTAACAGGAAAGCTGTGGATTCAAATCCTGTCCTCCTCTTTAAATACTGAATTAGACTCGTGTAGCAAAAAACACAGTTCTTACTGTACTTTTAGTCCAACCGAAGAAGAGGAAACTTTTCCTTCTGACAGGTTCTGGTACGACTCTTGAGGTGACCTTTTTAACAGCTGCACCACATTTATATCCACTTATGACCATCTGTTGACAAAATAGATTTTTTTTTTTTACAAATGTCATCCAGTATTCTGTACATTAAAATGACAGCTAACATGCTGCTTTCTCAATACACTGTTCAGGTCAGGTGTCATGTTAAAGGTCTCAGGAAATGGTACTTTACTTCCTCAATCTGATGTCATTCCTGTTGACACAGTGTGATGGGGCGAGACATTAGACAGTAATGGGTCTCAATTAAGTGTAAAGCAATGGGCTATCTGTTATGGAGTGAAATGCAGTTAGATTTGATAGAATAGGTGGAAAGGGACCGTTAAAAAATGTGTGATGACTGGTTGGACTATTACTATAGTTACAGAAGCGTAGCATTAAGTTACCATGAAATTGCACTGTTTTCCAGAAAATAAAGATTTTGCAGGCAGTTCAAATGCCCAATTCAAGGAGTCTTTAAGCATTAAGCACTGTATGTAATTCAAAGTTTTACTAATTGTTAACAAGAGTTCAAAGTTTTTTGCTTGGACATCACCTAACAGTACCGATGTCTGAGGTTCAGGCTTGACCAGGAGTAGACAAGAGAAGGAAAGAATCAAAAGATATTTAATCAGTGCAGGCCAGAGATTTGGGGGATAATCAGATAAAAAACAGGGACATGAATCATAAATACTTTAGGAAGTCACAATCTACTGCTTCTACTATCTGCCAGTTTACAGTCCTTGATGAACTGTGTGCTCTTGTAGCCTACCATGTCAACATGATGGGAGAGGACAGCTTTCTGTATGTACTATCAATTCATATAAATATATTTTTACACACGCACACTAACTCATACAGTACACACCCCCAACACACATGTTTGGCAGAGAGAGAGAGAGAAAAGAGCCATAGAAAGAGAACATAGTTGAACAGCTGCCCAAAATGCCTAAAGGATTAGATTGCTCTCTTTTGATCCCTCTCTCACAACATGTACCAATGTTAAAATATCATTCTGTTGGATTGGTTTTGGTTTTATCTCTGAGTTCTTCTTGTTAGCGCTTGTTTTTTCATCTGATCGAAAAAGATTATCCCTGTATCTGAAAGGCTTAACGTGGTTTGAAAGTGGCTAAAAACAAAAAAGGCCAATTCAAAATAAATCACATAACAAGATATGAACATGCAATTACCATTTGTACTTATAATAACTGAAATAGATAGTGAGATTAAATAGGGGATTTTTTTTTTATCTCCAGTGCTGCACAGAGGTATGTTGCTTTCATAAGCTGTAGAGGTATGTTGCTTTCATAACTAGGAAATATTTTGAGGTCACATTTGAATTACAGCGTAGGAGAAAATAATGTGCAAGCCAGATAGATTTAAAAAAGAGTAATTATTGTATTTGTTTTTTCACATAATATTATACTTCCTTTTCACACAAGCTTTTCTTTCTCAGGCTCTACAAGCTTAACACTGCAGAAGAGTGCAGCACTGAAATGTGCATGTTGTGGTTTAAATAGTAAGGACCAACCCACAAACCCCACAGGGTACATACAGTATATGGCCCTTGTACCTGCCTAACAACTGCCTTCTTTCCATCCAGCCATCCATTTTCTGCTGCTTATCCAGGTCCGTCCGGGTTGCAGTGGCAGCAGGCTAAACAAGGTAGCCCAGACGCCCTTCTCCAAACATGTCCCCCAGCTCTTCCTGGTTAATTTGGTTAGTTTCTGGAATCAGCATGACTGGGGCCCATGCAGGTAAACGCTCTAATTCAAATATTTTGGAACCCACCAGAGGCGTGGGCTGTGTCTATTATTCTGCTCTGGTCCTCATCTTTGGCAGTGGCATTGATGATGCTCAGTGTGTTCTTGTTGGCATTCAACACGTTTGGCCTCCCCATCAGCAGAGTATACTCAGCTTGTCCTGCATATATCAGACAGATGAATTTGTTCCCATTGTATCGCCACCCCCACAGGCCATACAATTTCTTGGTCGATGGTTGTATTTGTCAGTTGGTTAATCATTAGCCAAGGTGTGTGTTCCCAGTGCACATTGGTTCCAGCTTCAATCCTCTCTTGCTGGTGAGTACAATTTGGCTTCATTCGACCCCCTAGGCTTCCCCTTGGTTAGCTAGAATGTATTGTTATGACCCCTCCCTTTCTGCCTGCAGTGACTAACATGTCCTCTCTTAACGTGGTGGCACCTGTTTAGGCCTCCACCAAGTTCAGCGAGACGCCAAGCCAGTCCTCCTCTCATTGTCTCTCTCTCTCTATCCTAGGCTCCTCATCTCCAGGTTTTTGTTTGGTTTGATATTTTGCTGCCTTCAACACTAACACACACACACTCCTCACTCATCTATACCTTCCACACATTACTGATGCAGTCTTCTCAACACCCCATATTCATCTTTTGTAAATAGTCATGTTTGTTTATTTTTAATAAAAACACATTATTGGCACTTTAACTCGGCTTGTGTCCCCTCCGTGTCATGTGGTTTGTGACATTATATAATTTGTGAATTTCCTTCATTAATCTGATATTGCTGGTGTCCTCCTCATTAGTGACCATGTCATAGGTTTTTCCTCTGTTGCTATTTTTGTGTTGACGTCAGCAGAAGACCCAGCCCTTAGCACTAATTCAAAAGACAGAGCCAAATTTTCTGTGCGCTGCTCTGTATGGATGAATTGCCAAGACTACAGAGGCCATTACAGGGTTGTGCTTATAGAACTACTTCTACATCGCATAACCTTCTTCTTCTTCCTTTTCTGTATTTACAGATATCAGCATATGGACATAATGTTTGGCTTAAGAATGTAATGCCATTTGGACTCTCAGGTGATACAGTTGGCAAAATTAAAAATGAAAATAAAAACAGACTCTCAACAGACTCAATAAATTGATTTCCCATATAGTATATGACTTGTGTGTTTTCTTCTTGGTGCTGCTGCTGGGTGGCTGGCTAGGATACTGGAGAAAGCTATACCCACTCTTCCCTTAGTTTGCACCAGCTAGTGAGCTAGGGCAGCTGCTGGACATACAATAGACTCAATCAGACTCATTTAAACTACTACTTTCAAGCTTCTCCTCTATGCAGAGGTGGATTGGGAACATGAAATCAGAATGGGTCATTGTGAAAACATCTGCTATAGAAGCGGCTGCAGAAATCCATAGCTAGAAGCTGGCAATACTGCTCATGATGGTAACTGACTCAGAAGCCCATTAATATATTCTAGTGATGATCTTTGGAGCCCCTTAAAGATATTCTAGAAAATAATGTGGCCACTAAGAAGTGGGAGTCAGAACATCAACCAAGTAGCTCAATGGAGGTAATTTAATACAAACCTTGACCGGTGACATTGTTGGAAGCTGGAATGAGCACTCTCAGGATTTCCCTACATATGGTGTCTTCTCAGGAGGAAGAGCTGGAAGTTTCAGAGGGGCTTGATCTTTGGCAGATGTCACAAGGGGAGTTAGAAAGCTCCTCAAAAGCAAGGCACTGGCAATAGATCAGATTTGTCCTGAAATGCTGCAGGCTGTGGATGCTGTTGGACTATTGTTGATATGTCACTTCAAAGTCACACAATTTTTTGGAACGGTGCCTTTGAATAGCAGATGGGTTGCTGGTCCCCACTTCCAGTTAACAGGATGGGAGGTGTTCCCTAACCTTCAAGGACTAACACTTCTCAGCCTGCCATTGACAAGATGCTGGAAACAAGAATCAATTTTTGTTAGACTTACCCTGGTTCCCGTTTGGACTAGCTTTTTTCCTTCACATAGATAGTAAAAAGGTAATGGGTATATGCTAATCCTGTCCATATGTGTAGTTTTAAGGCAAGGTGTGTGACCATTCTTCCCAGCATATTCTATTAGCTACATAAAGCTGAAAGAATATGGTGAGGGCTGTTGAGTCATTTGATGTTCTGTTTTTGGCTTTAAAGCAAGAGTACAAAGAATTTGCTCAGAAAAGAGATCAGTCCCCAACAAGGATGCACATTTTCACTTTTCCCGTGTTCATGGGCAGGATATGAAGTTGCTGCTGAGTTCTGGAGGGTTACTGTTGGTCATGTTACGATGGCATCTCTGCAGATAATGTGGTCAGTCTGGTTTCATCAAACCATGATCTCTGGTGTAATAGTGATTGGTATCTCCTTTTGTGAGACCTCCATAGACAGACAGATAGACAGTAATTATTTGGGGAATTTAACAAAAGGGAAAAGGGTGAGAAATGCGGTGAAGGAAAGACAGGAAAAGGAGACTGGGAGGGGAAATGCCTACAAGGATGCATGAAAAAAGAGAAGATCTAACATCAGGTCTTACACTGTTCTCAGTCATCAGTGGGGAGAAAAAATTACTCTGACATCACCGAGCTAATGTCCTGCGGTCTCTTCCATCAGTAGCACCCGAGATGTGCCTCTCCTGTCTACTCTATAAACCTTTCATGAAGAGGGAGGGAGAGAATGTGGCTAAGAGAAAATGGAGAGAGGGGAACTGCCAAAAAAAAGCCAGATAAATCAAATGTGGAGCAGAACTCAGGGAGAGACAAAAGAGACTTTGAAAATAAAGATAAAGGAAAGGTGAAGGAGGGTGAAATAAAGGAAAAGCCGAAAGGGACAAAAGCATAAAAAAAATAGGGGATAGGACAGGGAATGGATGCATTGCAAAGGATGCAAAGACACTGAAAAGAGAAAACAAGTAAGGGAATAAATGAAAGGGTAAAAAGTTTAAAAGCACAAGAGAGGGAGCAGGTAGGCTCTGTCTGGAACTATATCTTCCCAATTATAGAGCTAACTACATTAATGCTATAGCATTATCGACCAACTCCAGTTCCTCACATTGGAAGCTATTAGTGCTGTCCCCTCCAAATACACTTTTTGTTTGTTTCTTTGTCTGGATTGCTTAAGGTGCTTTCAGACAGTGAACAGTTGCCACTGCAGCTGCCACCTGGCAACATCTGTGTGTTTGAATCGGCGGCAGCAGGGTGAAACTCGCGGCTACCTCCAGTCCTATCAGCCTGCTCACCACAGGCTGCTGCTATCCGCCAACTACAATGTCATCACACAGCTAAGAGAACTGATCATTGCTTAAAATAGAGGAAATGGACAGCACTATGATACAACTGTATAGCAAGTTTTGCTAACTAGTATCATAATTGTTTTTTATTGTCCCAGACCGGATCACCAGACTGAAGCTGATGTTCCAATACCGTTTCTCTTCATTGATCTCGATCTGTTCTCTGCTGGTGAAAAGGTGAATCATTTATGGAACTCTGATACAGTAAAATCAGCCCTTGTATCATTTCCCTCTTTGTAGTTTCTGTGGTTTCCATGGTCAAGCCGCAATGGCATGTTGAAAAAGTTGAACCATCATAAACTCAGAATGTAACTGCAAATAGTTGTGCGCATTCAACAATCACTCGCTGTCTGAAAGTCCTTTAATGTCAAAGAAGTGTGGGACTAGCATAAACTAGATGTTTATGTTAACATGCACATATGCGATGGGTACAATAAGAGGAACACAATGTAATGTGCAACGTAATGTAATCCTGTATAGTCGCCTTGAAATAGAAAACACATTTGAAGCTTGCAATGTTCTGTGTGTAGATTTTACTTGTGAAATTGCATTGCTTTGTATGGCAATCATGTTATTTTGCACCCCACCCCTCCAAATTTTCAAACAGCAGAATTCAACAGTATTAATGGAGTTCTGTTGTACTGGATTGAATTAGACTGGACCTAAAGTTGTTCATGTTACTCTTTATGCATATCAGACTGCTGTGTAAAAACAGGACAGATGAGTAAAAGGGTTGCAGACGACTGCACAGTCCACTTATAAATATGCAGAATAGTTTCCTTTTTATCCAGCATAAAAATGATGCTCTCTACTGTATGTGAAGAGTTACCCTTGAATGTATCAGCAAGTGGCTTACTCACAGCTTTATCCAGTTTGATCTCACTCAGTGGCCCAGGCAGTCACGTAGTTTCAAAGAGGTAAATCTGCCCTATTTCCATTGAGCTTGGCCACTCTATCCCCCCATCTTCACCACCTTTTCCAGGGTTTGTGGAGAGAGACCACAGTTCTGCTATTGTTCATTATGCTTACCTCAGTAGGCTTGGTGTAGCAGAGGTGACTATATTGGCAGTATTGCACAGAAAATAATAGCTTTGATAGAGGGAGTTATGTTAAAGGTATTAATCTGACTCTGGATGGGTTTTTTTACGGGTTTGGCTTCCTGTTAGAGATGTGGGACCAGTTATTTTCAAGGAAAATGTGACAGTTGGGCACTTTCAAAGGGGATTCATAATAGCAGTGTTTTTATGTCAGTTGGTCCCATGCTGGTTTACAAATGACTTCTGCTCAGATTTTCAAGCTCTGCCTCTGAAACAACTGTCTCTTGTATACATACTCTGTGATTAATACTTAAAAGTGCATCCTCAAACAGTCGTTTCTTGAACAAAGACGTGAAAGACAGGCCGCAAACAACTGCGCTGCTGCATTTTTTATATTGCTTTTTCGCTTTCATATTCTTAAAGAAGATATACATAATTATAAATCATTGGATAAACTTTGAACACAACTACTTTTTAATCTAAGGGTTTTAAGAATATGATGTTTCTTTATAACAGGATAGAACAAATCAGATCCTTCGCAATGAATTTCATAGAGATGTAGATATAGTAATTATAATTAAGTTTTGAAAATACAAAGATTGCATGAATTCATAACCCTGCTTCCTAGCCGAAGTATTTTTGCTCTTTTGCACAGAGAAGAGACACAAATGGCATTCTACTTGAACCATTCATTTAAATGGCAGTCATGAACTGTGTCAGTGTAACTGACTGACAGATCTCTTTAGTTCAAAATCTGTTTTATTTAGGAAGGTCATTCAATCAGGTAAAAACACTAATATTAACCGTGAATAACATTATTAAAAACCTGCAAAAGATTAAAACAAATATTTTATGAATTGCTTTTGGTAAATTGCTCAGGTTAGATACTCGAGTTGAACTGTGGATAAGTGAGATCACTGTTTCTGTTACAGTGAAGAAATACCAAGTCCATGCTGCACAGACTATAAATAAGAGGCCTATCTCATCTGTTTCAATATTGTACAAAGCTCCCAGGCTCATACCTCCCCAATACCTTCCAGAGAGGCAGAAAATAGATAAAAATGACACACCTTTTAAGTTCCCTATGGATAAATGCTTGGTTAAGTGTTCTCTCAACCAGTATATTGTTGGCTGGTAAAGAAGATTTGTTTGATATAGAAAACAATTTATACTGTAAGTTCTCCTGTTGCAAGTAAGGCGGGTTAGCCTACTCAATATTATCAATTTATTTTGATCAAGTTACAGCTCCTGCCTGTTTTGAGGACAGAGGGAGAAAAGAGCATGACAGACTTTCTTGTGTTGCCCTCTATTGAGCTCTGCCTGCAGCATTTCTGTCACATCTGATAACATGATTTAGGCGATGCAGTCGCCAAAAAATGTGAATTTGTTCCTTTTCTTAGTATTGCTGGCCACATACCTATTTGTTTTATCCGTGGGCTATTTCCCATTCCACTGACTTGATGTTATATTTTGGGCCATGTTATCTCAGTAGACAGCCCATGATGTTGTTGATGATGTTATTTTTATTCAGTATAGAGACAATTAACCTTAAAAAACACAGTAAATGTCATATAGTTAAAAATACATATAGTCAAAATCTGTAGCTCACTTAATACAACACTAACTATGTAAAATAAATAAATAAATAAAAATAATGAAGAGTAGTGCTTTAACAAAGACTCATTATCAACCTGACAACTTGCAAGCAAAATCTGGAAAATCAAAAATTACGTAATATCATACATATTTTCTTTGCCTTACTTGATACAGTAATTGATAACGACATTCATAAGTAATGTGAGAAGTGTTGGACCTATCTAACAGCTGCATCTGCAAATACACCAGAGCTTTTTTGTGCTGTGTAGTTGAAACAGGTGTATGTTATTTTGATCATCCTTGTCAGTGTATACAATACAGACACAAAATTACCAGATATAAATCAACTGAATTATTCAATGAGCCTCTCATACATTTTCTATGCTGTCTTGCTAATTTTGAATGACTTGCTGTTGTCTATGCTGTGGTGATTCTGTACACAGGCCTTTGAAAGCTACATGAAAATATGGCAGCTATATGAAAATTTGATTTTTATGATAAAAATAATGTTTGTGGTGGTTTGAAAGTAAGTGTATCTAAGTTAAAACTGTAACTAAATTAGTTGAACTGGATGAATTGATATGTACTTGCAAGTGCAACAGTCTCAATATTGGACCCTGACAGACTAAATGAAAGGTAAACTAATAAGCATGCCAATGCCTATTAACTTCTCTGAAGTTTGCAGCATAGGAATGCTGCTGGTATACAGGAACTGTATTTTTTTATTGAGTGGAGCCTACTATATCAAGGCCAAGTTCATTGTAATGCATTGTTCTGAAACTGCCATGTTAAAAAGGATTGATTTTTAAAAGTGCCATTACTTTACATTCAACCACTCAAGCAAAATCTCATTTCAAAAGCACATCCATTAAACATTTGATCATATATGTGTATAAATTGAGAAAAGTCTGAATTCCTATGACATGGGACAAACAACAAAGCACTCCTCTTCCAATGAGTGAAGTACTGTAAATAAGGCTTAATTTTATTGGCAAATGTATTGCTTACAATAAAATCGGGCCACTATCTGGTGTGGCACAAATTGGCTTGCATCTTGTCGCAGACAGGCCACAGTCGTGCACTCCATCTGACTGGCTAAAACCAAGGCCCATGAATTACTAAATCAAATTACAAATGCATATATCTACTATAGATGTAGCAATGTTCCTCAAAGCTGTAGTCCAAAGCTGATCAGAGGACAGTTGGATTCACCCCACATTCAGCTGGTTTATCTGAACCCACTGAATAACACCACTGCACAATAAAGCACAGATCCTGGAAACCACAAGTACACAAATTACCACATCAATGCACAATGGTGTACTGATGATTTTTATAGTAACTAAGGCCTAGCCCACAGATGGGTATTTTTTAAAACAGATATTTTTCCACTCCGTTTAAAAAAAAATGCTTGTTTTACAAAATATCTCCGTCTACATGAGAATGCAAAAACGATTCCAAGCGCTCACATATGCATGCCGGGCCAGTAGGTGGCAATAAAGTCTACGTCAGCGATATGTCAAATACCAGAGAAGAATATTCTGAGCATGTGTAGTGAGTTTATTTTCCTTTGACGGTGATAACTTACAAAGAGTGGCTAATTATTTATTTATTTATAGTTGTTTGACAGCTTGTAATTAGACCTAGCAGTGCTAACAAAATGTAAACGAACCGGTAGTCCGCCATTGTTGTTGTTGTTTCAAGCGCATGCTCATTACATAAAGCAACAATGGGCATGTGCGAATTGAGATGAAGGCGTCATAGTTTCTCAAAAGCTCCATTTTACACCGTTTTCCATGTCTACACGTCAACTCTGAAAATAGTGTTTCTGAAAATCTTCATCCTGGAAAGAGTTTTCAAAAAGGTCCATTTTCACTGACCTAAAACACAGTTTGCATGTGGATGAAAGGCCAAAATGCATAGAAAAAATACCCGTGTACGTGTGGTTTAGGCCTAAAGCTCAGTTTGACAGCAACCTGGTGTTGACCTGGATATGTACATGAAATGCCACCGGATCATTTACAAAAGTTCTGGTATTTTCGGACAGTTTTCCCCTCTGAAACCAAGAGACGGATAACACCCTAATACAGCAACACATACACACACTTAACATCCTCTGTGGGTTGATGCATGATGAAATATTGATAATTACTAATGGTTCAATTTTACATTTTCCTGTGTGCCTGACAGGTGAAGCAACATGGATGACACGTACTAGACAGTATATGTGGTGAATCATTAATATTCACAATGAATACTGGATGGATTCTTCACCCAGTGAAGTGCTACTAATACCCCAGACAGAGACTTTAGGCACTTTGATCAGGATGTCTTTCTATCCTCAAATGCTGTAAAACCACACAGATACGCTGCAGACTGTCACTTTCTTCACCACGGCAACATATTACAAATCTTTCAATAATATATTAGTGCCTTTAAATTCTGCAGTGGGTGGTCAGCTCTGATCCCCATATTCCTTAAAATGGAAACATTTTTATGTTTTATAGTTTGACGATAATTGGACTCTTTTTTTATACTACACATTTTTGCAGTTAGAGGGGAGATTATTTTCCTTGACAAGCTTCCCTCAGTCACTTTTGGCATTTACTCCTTGGTGAGGTTTATCATTAGTATTCTGTCCTTAACCCCCCCTTTGTCCCAATGTCTTGGATTAACAGTTATGTTAGCAATAGCCTGAGGATGTTAATTTGAAAAATCAACAAATTAATCAGCTCAGGAGGGATGCATGGGTGGAGGGTGGGAGCTGTTGTCTATCGGCAAGGCCTTTGCTGTACATTTGGCTGGACAAGAAAATCCCCATGGCAGCACACTGGAGAAGGGCATGATGGAGCAGATGGCTACCCCCTTACTCTCTTCACTCGTGCTTGCCAGACAGACGATGCTACAGGTGTGACAAGATGTCCAAGCTGGATCAAGGCCCAGTCCCAGGTGTTCCCTCCCTCACTTTCTCCTCAGTCTCTCTCTGCAGTTCTCTCCCAATTCAACCACTTTCTCCTTCCCATCCTCCCTCATTTTGCTTTCACTTCCTTCTTTTCAATTCCTTCTCCCCTTGCTTACCTTAAGCCAAAGATCATTTGGCTACATTTACAGGCCAGGGGAGGGGAAGTCAACCGCAGCCAAGGAGAAAGCTGACATATCTGTTAGCCTGAGGGGCCTGTCCAGGTGGCTGCTCCAGTAGGCAGCAGCCAGTTGCTGACAGGAAGATTGGCAAATAAAGAAGAGATGATGTGGCTGTGATGCATTCCCAAGCCAACATGAAAAGCTGCTCAAAAGCACGGGTGTTGTCACAGTAAAACACTGGAAGTGAAAATTGTTTAATGGATACATTTTTTTATACTCCAACCATTTCTAGTCAAACTAAAATGCAATGTGAAATCAATGTGGCAAAAAGACTTATATCAGTTATTAGTGTATTAATGGTTATCATGGTTCACAGTGATAAGGTCATCATCAAGTACGAGATAAATACTGAAGTTAATATTATGTTTGCAAATTAACTAGGCTAAATCTACAGCAATGCTAACAGCTCTCTCTGGCTGTACTTAGGCACAGTGGTGTTTCGAGCTAAATGTTGTAATGTTTTTGACCTGATGATGGTTCTAGGTGAAAACTCACTGCATAACCAGTTATTAAAATTCATCCTGTGGAGAACATATAATACCTAAAACAATAGCAATCCATAGTTGTCGAGACAGTTCAATCTGAACCAAAAATGTCAAACCTGAATGTCTGTACCAAATTTTATGGCAAACAAGCCAGTAATTGCTGAGATATTTAAGTCTGGATGAAAGTTGACTAAAAAAGTGGGGACCAAGCTGATGGGAAACCAATGATAGGCCAATACGAGTGTGTGATACAACACGTAGACCTCTAAATATCCCAAAACTCGTTGTAAGTACAACTACAAACACAAACCCACAGTGTAAGCACTCAAGGGTGTCACCAGCATCTGTTACATTTACATCTGTTTTGTATATTACAGCACAGTATAAGGGAGCTTTCAGACTCAAGATGAAAGGAAATGTAATTCAATTGCAGTGACATCTTGAAGCCTTTGAGGCTATATTGTGTGCAGAACACTGTCCCATAAAATATCTTGGGGCCCATTTTCATGCTGGTGCAAATCAACTGCAGTGACCTTGCACTGGGGAAGTATCAATTTCATTGGCTGAAAGCAGATTTTTCTTGAGCCTGCACCCACTTGGTGATTTTATAATACTGCTTGCACTAGTACATAGGCAGAGGATAGTAGAACATTGCTTTTTAGGGGAATGAATGTAGCTGATTTGATGTCCATGATTGATGCCAGCCCACGCCTAGTCATTTAGTTAGTTCATGAGCATTTTACCCAAACCATCCTCACCAAACATGTGGTGCTCACACTTAAAGATATAATCTGGAAGATTTTAATTTAAAAAAACGTCCGTTAAGTCACTATCTATCGCCAAATGATGCAACACAATGGTGACTGAGCCTATGGCCCACTGATGAAAGTCCTTGCATTTGCAGTATACCAAAAATAGGGCCCCTTAAATGAAGAGGTTTTACAGTTTTTACAGTCATAATAGATAAAATGCTGGAGTAGCTTTCACACAAGGAATGCTACACTTATTCCTGACAACTTTTAATTTTATCCCAGCCACCTATCTCAAAGGGAACAAGGAACTACCCACTGCACAGGAATTTTCCAGAGTTCTGACTTTATATGTGTGTGAGTGTGAGTGAGTTAGAGAGAGGAATGACTGAGCAGAACAGAAAGAAAGGGGTCAAGAGAAGCCTGCAGGAAGGATTCAAAATGGTTGTAAATCCACTCTTCATTTGAGATCCTCGGGGAGATTGAAAAATTGATGAAAATTGTTTTCGTGTATGGTAGTAACACTGCTGAGGTAATGGTTGTTGGTGCCAAACAGCTCTCTACATATTCCTTCATTCAGTGAAAATCATGGAGCACGCTCTTTTTTCACGCTAAGAGTTCTCTTAACAGTGTAACATTAAGACTGTGAATAAATACCAAAAAATTCATACAGAAAATACAACATCTGTCATTTCTGCCTTCCTTGCCCCTTCTACTAGTAGTAACAAACACAAATGAATTTGAATGTTAGACAAATGGCCACAAATTACCTTTTTGTCTCCAGCCAGCTAAGTCTGACATGTCACCATGGCCACTCTTAAACACAGCAGGTGTTGAAACCCTGCTTGCCCTTGAGAAGAAACCAACTAGTAGAGGCATATAGAACCCCAGGGCACTGAGTGGCACTTCAAATGGCAACTATCTAACAAGGCTGAACCACATAACAGTAGTTGGTCCTTAATGGAGCCCAGAGCAAGCAGTGATTAATGTTGAAACGTACTGTAAGCTGCTATGGTCGTGTGCTAAAAAGGATTCTTTGGTCTGTGTCAATATTTTTGCTGTTAGCCTCAAAAAAAGAACACATTTCAAAAACTGCCATTATTTATTTCTTTAAAATATACCTGTTGTAACATTCATGTAAGGAGTAAGGATTTTGTAAAGTGTTTTGACAACAACAATGGCACCTGCTTAATATACACTTTATATTAATTTGTGCTCCAGCAGTCAACAATATACTTTCTGAAAATGCATTAGTCATATTTACAGAGGAAAATAAGGTGATGGATTTTTTGCTACTTTTGTTTTTTAGAAAAACATTTAATTTATTGATTTTTTTTCAGTTTTTATCATTTCTTCCCTGTATTCTTGCAGTTTGGACAGCACTACTACTATCTAGGAAGGGTGTACAGTACAGAGACATGTTCCACCTCCATGCCACAGGGTGTTACCAACCACTTCTTTTCACCTCCCCACTAACACACTAACACTCTATCACCACATCCCGCCCTCCTCCACGCAAGCATCTCAATGGCTTCCCACCCACAGACAGTGACAACTGTGGTTTGTTGGAACCAAGCTGGAGGGACCTGCTACTAGGAATTGGACCTCAGGTTTTTGCTGTGTTGGTACCCCATGCCATCAGTGCACGCCTGGTGGGACAGTCTTTGATGATACAAAGATGCATTGTTCTTTTATGTTGTTGGTACCATCACAGTGGCTCTATTGGTTCATCTGTCTCCCTTAGCAGACCTGGAAGGTTGAATGCTGCCAACTGATTTATTTCATTAAAAGGAAATATCCTCTTTGGAACAATGACACATTCAGCCAGAGGGTAACTCCTGACCCATCCACATGCTGGTGCATGTGTGCTCACAGACAACACATGGAGTTTGTCACTCATTTCTCTCAGGTAATGGCAGGTACAACTGTCTTGACAGACACCTACTTTGATTCTGCATGTCTCTGTGGCTTAAATGGGGGCAGAGACAAGGACCTCAACAACCAGCAACCATTGTAAGTCCCAGGATAGCACCTGTTTACCTCAGGCAAGGTTCAGTCATTGAGCTTTTTATAACAATAGCAACTAGGTGATGATACTTCTCCATTTGATTGTCCATGCTCTGGCACTGGAAGATGGCAAGTATACAGTAGTATCACCAATACCAAAGAATGCACTGGCATCTCATTGTTCTTCTTGAACCATTAAGAGAATAACTTAGCTATATAATAACTGAGTTAGCATAGAGCATTTGGGTTTAGGGTGCCTCAAACTGAAAATGGTGTGGGACAATGGCTGGTCACAAGATGCTAAGAGGAGGTTCTGGCCCTAGGGGTCCAAATGTATAGCTGCAATGTATATATCTAGGTTCAGGTGCCATATTAAGGTGTCCAGCCAGCTAGAGGCCAAAGAGGTCCACTGTTCCACTGTTCTGTTGCTTGTTGAAAGTTATGTAGTAATTAGCCCTGTGCTCCAATAACAGTTGAGCAAGCTTGGTACCCAGATGAACCTCGGTCAGCTTTCCTCCTTCCTGTTCATGTACATACTGATATACTTGGATGCACACGTCTGTTCAAAGGTAATATTTAGATTTGAAGATTTTTTTTTCTTTTTTTAGATTATCTTTTTGAAAACAAATATTGTAGCAAAAACATTATGCTGTCTCATTTTGGTATTTATTTTGATGAGGTTCAGGATGTTTGGGCTGTTTGGGTATTTGTAAATTAAATCCACTTTAATTCACTAAAACCTTACATCCTTACATCCGTTACATCCTGTGGCATTTAAGGAGTGGGCAAAGTCAAACACAAATGAGATTCAAGTCTAAGCAAGATGGGCTTTGGTTTTCGACATAATCTTCCATATCTTTTCTTCATACCAGGTACGACCATATAAAGAAACAATATCACTTCCTGTATGGGGAAGAAGCATTACATCTACCGTAGAACAGATGTCATGATGGGTGAGTGAGACTGAGTGAGATGACTGAGGTTCATTTAACTGTTTGAATTCATGTTTCATGGTGCACTCGGAAGAAGACTGAAATATGGATTTTATGGTGGTCCTGATGCAGTTAGTATGTGAAACACACCTATCATTAAATGGTATTTTCACCTGCACAAGTCAAATGAAATAAATTCATGAATCCTCCTGAGTTTGGTTTAGCTGCTCAACACACACACACACATGATGTGGACACTTGTACTTTTGACTTAAGACTGCAGATCATTTAGACAGGATGTGAGGTTGCAATCCAGTTCTTTAAGGACAAAACTGTCTACAACTTGCCCAGAGGCTGGAAACTAGTGGTGCTTCAAACAGGTTCATTAAAAAAGTTAAATCTAAACTAAATCTCCATGGTTGCCAGATTATTGATTCCAAAGTTGGGACTGTAGTGGTCTCTTGGTGTGATACCAATTAGCATCTAAGACTTGACTCTGACTGAAGCAAGGTCAGAGACACTTACAATGTGAAATAGATGAATATAAAACCATGGATGATCCCTGTAGTCTAGAAAATACACGTTTTGATGATGTGAACCGATTCACCTGTTCTTTAAAGCAGAGATCACTGTCTAAAATAACTGTATAAAAATGTTGTCACATTATATATTGTCAAAATATATAGAAAAAAAATCTCAACCCATGAGGAAAAGTGTAAGTGACTCTTCTAAAGTGACCTATCACCATGTTTCCTCACCTCCGATCACAACAAATGAGAATTCAGCATAGCTGCGGCACAGGTAGGAAGTAATTGGGCGACCTCACAACTGAACAGCTTGCTGCTGACTGCAAGCAGACAGCAGTGATAGTGTACAGATCTGAGCGACCTGACTTTAAATCAAAGGCTATACTATTTAATGAGGAACACAAGGCTGTGTTATAGAGAGCTGCAACACCTTGGATCCAGAATTCACTGTGACACAGTATGATTAAAAGGTTGAGGCAAGCATGTAGGCAGGGAGCAAAGAGCTGCAATAGTGCAACTACATCTCAGACCTTTTTCTCATCATCTTCCTTTAGATCTGCAAACTATAATTTAGAAAATATTGGGATGCTTTATGCTGTATTAAAATGTGCTCACAAATGTGTTTTAGTTAAAGATATTCATCAAAATGACAATATCGACTGATTTACAATCAGTAAATCAACAATACAGTGATTTATTTGCCTGGTTTTTACATGGAATTTTGACTGGTTAGTAGAGCGAAGCGTGGGAAAAGCAATACCAAAGGTTAATTTCACTTCTTCGTTTTTATTTCAGAAAGGTAATTACACGGATTTGACATTAGTGCATAAATGCCCAAGGGGATTGGACTGAATGTAAAAAGTACAGTAAAGACAAAACAGTGAAATCAAAGAGCAAGCAGACCAATGGGCTAAAGATTGTCAAGGTCCATCACTGGTTTCTTTTGAAGGGAAAGTATAGACTCAGCAACAATTCAGGCCCGTCTAAAGCTATTTGCCACATTTTATCAGTGAATAATTATGCACCTTTATGTGAAAGCTTTTTGATTGCCATCACCTGAATGTAAAATGACTGCATCAATGAAAACAGTACTGTAGGCCAAAAGGCAGATCTTCATGGTTTGATCTCCTGTCCTACATACATCACCTCAAACACACTGATATCCCTGTCCCTGATAAAAAGCAGACACAGATATTACCTTAGCTTCATTATGAGCTGCTAGAGCCCACACTGGAAAACAGGGACAATTGCAGCTTGCCCTAATGGAATATTCATAGACCTGACATCAGTGTGTGGGTCCTTGGGCAAGCAATCCTGTGTTGGTCATATAGACATATGTGTCATAACACAGCACTCATTTATATCTCTTTCTTTCTTTTGCACACACACAGACACAGATGGATAACGTGGATAGAAAATTGCAGCAGAAGTTACAAACCAGCATTTTTTTTTTTGCAAATGGACAAATGATGTTGCAGTGCAGTTCACACAGTGTATTCACTCCCACAATTATGGAGCCCAATGAAAATTAAGAAATCTACCATTATTTTGTCTTGTTTATTCTTTAGAAACTTCACACAGTGTGATTTCAGGATTTGTTTCTCACAGCTCTTCACTTCCATTTGGGCAGATTGGATGCAATGGTTCCACTGAGCAAACAGCAGATAGTATTTGACATTTATTCAGGGGCATTGCAGTGTGAAGGTTATCGGTGGAATTTTTTAGGCTTGTGCCATATCTGATGTCTCTCTCTCTAGTAAGCCTTACATTTGAGTTGAAAGGCATGTTCCTTCTTGTAGTTAGATATCAGCTTCTTTCTGTTTCACTGGACTGGCAAATGGCTGTAAGGCTGCAGATAATGTATGTCACCAAGTGACATTACTGTACAGTTATGTGATGATTTACATTTACAAGCCTCAACTTGGTTAGCTGTGGGTTAACATTACCTTTATGTCTGTAGATGAGTAAAGCTCACGCATCATGCATTCCTTTCCTGATCATAGCATTGTTATGAGTATTTGGATTAAATGGATATATAACAGATTTTTTTGGCCACTTGGGGACAGCAGAAACACGTTATGAACATAACATTGATCATCATGTCACTTTTTTAGTTGATATGGTGAACTTGTTAGCTAACAGTTGCTTATTACACATCCAACAGTTACAGAGAAACATTATCATTCATTTGGAGTCATGTTTGTGTCCACCTGATGAATGTAAGTCCAATATTCACTCTCTTTTAGCTCTGTTTTTGGTCTTTGCCATTCCTGAGGGAAATATCTGCCTCTTTTGGCTGCTAAATGCTCCACTATGTTCACAAGCTAGTTGCTAATGTTATCTATCTGCTGTTTGGTGCTGAGCAAGTAGTGTACAGTGGCTTTTTAGATGCTTTTTTGAAACAGCTGCCAGCTGTGGCTGAAAATGAGGCTATGAGAGCGATAGAGTGAACCAAAACAGTAAAGCCTAACACTAACTGAGGGGAGCTGCAGATTCAGGTGATAATTCTCTGGGTTCATCACTACAAGCGACCCCTTTCATATTGTCAGATTGTTTTCAATGTAAAAACAACATTGATATTTGAAACACTGTTATAGCAAAAATATCGATTATAGTTACTTTAAGTCACATCGTATAGTCTTCTTAATATCCAAATATTACCTTGCTTGAGTATTTGGATTAAGATAATAACTTAACCACATAACTATCCAAGATAATCACTAATTGTTTCAAATTTGTGTATTATATTATATGTATAATTATAAGCACTTTTTTTTTCATCTGCAGATAAGAGTGCCAATCATCAAGAAAAAAATCATTTTCAGAGCCATCATCACGTGAAACCCTCATTTTATTGTCTGTACTACTTTGTCCAAACACTGTGGTTACAACAGGATTATCGCTTGTAGTAAAGGATATCTTCATAATGAACATCCATCACTGGTGGCAGAATAATTAGGCCCGGGTTATTTTGGGACAGGCTGTGATGAATACATTTGCAGCAGTAATAATAGGAGCTTAATTCATGAAAACAGTAACAGGACATTTGGATGGTTCAAGAGTGTCTTTAAATCAATATCTAGGAGTATTAATTCTCCAGACCTTATGCTGAGCACGATTAAGTGTAGTGAGGGGAGCACTGGCTCACAAAATAACATGATAGTGAATAACAATCCAACATGACATGATATAGATAGTATATTAATCTGCTTTTATTGGAAAAGTGTCACAGGCAAAATGCTAACCATAAACCAAACTTTAAATTGTAAATTAGGTGTTGTTGTGTGTCATTTAAATATATGGAAACATGGATATAGCACACATAATAATATGTCAATTATCAAAGAAAGGCATGAAGCTGTGGTGAAAACAAAAGCAAGAACATCAAGTCAGCATGAAGTTATCTGTCTCGCTGTTTGTGTGCCTCTCTTTTTTTTTGCTCTTTGTGCTGTCTTGACCCTGAAATTTGAACCCCATATTAATATGCACATAAACACAAGGATTACAGAGAAACCCCACATCAAGTTTTCTTGAAGGTGTTTGATGAGCACAGCTGCACATCAGCTGTGCACAAAGACCTTCATCGGTAATGAATGCAACACAGCAGTAGATCCAGGTCTCCTGCCACCCCCCTCACATCTTTACACTGTCTTTTGTCCCTCTTCTCCACACCACTGACTCCTGCTTCCTAACCTCCAACTGAACAAGAAATGTATGAGTATTATTAGGCTGGTCTTCATGTTTTCTTGGTCTTCTGTTCAATCATCTTTGTGTTCATGCCTGGTGACCTCCATCCACTATCAGTTTCTGACTTGAGTGAACTGAATTGAATTGTCAAGCTTTTCAGACTGTCTCCTGAGAATTATTTAAACCTTTTCGGATTCAGAGATGAAACTTGAATGGCCAGTGAATAGTACAGAATAGCACAATGACTGGTACATGAATGCAGTAAACTTATACTGTAGAATTCAGCTTAACCATGTATTTGCACTCTGTTGGTATTGTCTGGAATGCCTTGGGAAAAAGACCCAAAGTCTGACTACACATATGAGCCCTCTAATGTGGTCTAAGCCTCAAGGTCAACTGCAGTCTCACTGGAGATGCTTTAACAGGTCAGCAGCAAATTAGTTTAAAGTTCAAGCCATTTGAACTCTCTACTCACTCATGGGTAAAATCTGTAACTAAAACAACTAAAACCTAAAAATTCAATGGAAAATATAAAACACATATAGAATATGTCTCAAGGAAGATTCATGTGCAATTAGATCAGGAAGTTGTAAAATTGCATGAATGAAGCTCATAGAGCAGGTATCTCAATCAGTCTGACAAGCATTAGTTAAACTTTTTAATTGAAGGTTGAACTCTAATTGACACCACGGAGTAGTGCCACACTATCAGCACTATACTGTCAGCAGGGGAACTAAAAATACACCCAGTGTAATGCCATGCTCATTAACCCATGATAATACTATAAAACCACCACTCCCAACATGGGCATGGTAATTAACTCACTCATTAGATCTAACTCATTAGTAATGGTTAGACCAAAAAGACTATGATGTCAGTCAAAACACACACATGGAGTCAAAATGTAGTTCAAAGTTAAAAAGAGGAGTGGGAGGGAAACAACAGAGACATGGGATCAATTCTGGTTGCATGTTAAACTTAACTTACAATAGAATGTAATGTCTTTAGTGGCCATGGTCTTATTTTATGTTAAGGGATGGTTGTCTTCTGTTCTGTGTAAATATTATGTACTGTATCTGCTCTGTGATATACTGCACTGCTCCAGAAAATAAATAAAAATTTGAATTCTAAAAAACAAAGTTAAATAGAGGTATGCTTTTGTGTGTGCATCAAAGCAGAAGGAATTAAAAACTGTCAAATTCAGTAAGATCTGATTTATCACCTGGTAGGTCTTGAATATTTGTGAAACACCGGAGACATCTATTGTTCCTTAGGAACACACTGTTCTAGGGCTTACTGTGCCTGAGAACAGTGTTCTATTGTGGAGGAGTGAGAAAGTTAAGAAAAAGGCTCATTACAGTTGTCTGTGTTAGTAATGGGGATGTGCTTTATGTTAGCAAAAGACAATTCTTCTAGCATACAAGCGTCACTGTCACTGTATCTGATGCTCCTGTTGTTGTTTTTAAAAGATGAACACGTTTCCGGATAATATGTTCATTATTTACGAAGATAGAACCATCCAATCACATTGTGTAAGACAAAGTTTGACAAAGATGCCTCTTTTTTTTTTTACTCTCGTATTACAGGACAGGTATGGTAGTTGCCTCAGGGAAGAGGTCAGTTTTCATTTGATAGAGTGATGTTTGGATTTTACTTGGAACCATGTTTCTCCTGGGGTTAATTCAAAGGACAGTAAATGTAAAACTGGCTGACACATGAAATATCTCCCTTGCTTTACAAGTACAATCCTGCAATCTATCTTTAGACCATAAAATATTTTTGTCTGTTACCAGTCAGTCAGTGTGATGAAACTATGATGAAATGGATCCTTTCCATTTTCTTTCTTTTGAAAGACAAAAAGAAAGAAAGAAAGAAATATTCCTGTTTGGACAATGTCGAGGCAATATTCATTTTTAGCATGATTTTTTATCTGACTGGTTCTAATGCTGTTGCAAAAGTTTTTGTCATGAAAAGGAAAAAGCATGCTAAAGAAAAGTTATTAATGATGTGTATACTGAGCGTCAAGTACTGTACTGTATCGATTAAAAATATTGTCAAGTGTCTGCTTACCTTGCAAGCTAGGTACTGTTACAGTAAGTCTAGATTCAGAAACAACATGGGTTTTGTTAAGAGTTGCAGGATGACGGGAATTTTGGAGTGCAGTGTACAGTCACTGGGGCTAAGCTAGCTGTTAATAGTCAGTAAATATCTGTAGGCTGTAGGCTAGATAAATCACCATATCTTGTTTTCTATTTTCACAAGTTTTAAATACAGAATATATGACTTGTGGGTTTGGCAGCATATTGGAAAGCACATTTGACAGAGTAACAGAAAATAATGATTATAATAACAATAATTATGATTAACGTAACTTAAATTACTAGATTACACATCCTTCTCAATTGGCAGTCAATTGCGCCAGAAGCGTTTGATAATGCCTGAGCTACCTAATTAACAACTGTAAAATACTTAATATAATATCATAATATAAATATAATACTTAAATACTTGATAGCCAACATTAAGACTTTAAGACAGACTTCATGAAACTTCTTAAGACCTGCTCTTCTATTTTCTCCATAACAAGATGATTTGGTGTATTATTGGCTGATGCAGATAGAGACAGAGAGAGCAAGTCGACAAAAAGCTGGACTGTAGACTGTAGTCAAAAGGCGCAACCAAGCTAAATACATTTTTTCTCTTTTCCTCATTAACAGCAACATTTTGCAGGAAATAGCAGAGGGAGTGTCTGAGTTCTCAGAGTCTTTATATAACTTCTTTAGTTAAAGTTCTTCAATTCTTGAGAATGTTAAAAGTGATTCAGGTTGGCTGTTTATTATTTAAAGAAAATAAAATGCGACTTATGTGTCTCATTTACTGTTATGTTCTGGGCATTTTCACAAGCCTAATGCTCACTCCTACAAATAGCCGGAAATGGGTATAACACAGTGCACCAAAATGTAACCCATTTTGAAAGCAGCCAGAGAAGCTGTTGCATTATATCTTTATGCACCCCAATTCACATCTCTATATATTCTGGGCTATGATAATGTAGTTTATTGATAACTCTTACAAGTAGGACTAATTTATAATCCTATGTGCGTTGTTATGAATCACACAGTATTGTACTATTTGGGTGATAATAAGCAAATCTTTTTGTTTGTGCTGGAATAAAATCATGCTTGTAGGAAATAAGACGATTTTAAAGCTTATATCTATATCTTTTATTTATGAATCTGTCCCACGGTTTCATCACACAGAAGGCTGTAGCACTGTAATGCTAATCAGGCCTGACATGTTTGAACATCACTGAGCAAAAGTGTTAGGCCAGCATAAGGTAACAAAATCACATACATATATTTTGAATTTCACTTTTTAACATGTGTTAACATGTGTTTAGGGTTCCCACTGAACCACAAGATACAAACATATTTTACTGATCAAAATGTCAATATAAGTACATGTTTAAGTCATATTTTCAGCTCAAGGTTGGACAGATAGAGGCCAGTTATCACACTAACAAGCACTAGCACTTTGTCTGTTTTAAAGCACACCTCCAAACTTACTAGAGATGAAACATTAATGGGGACTTTGTTACATTAAGCCTAACATTTTAACAAACATTTAAGTATTTAATGACATTTATCTCTTGATATTTCAATTATTTTGCCCTTAAAGCTATAGTACAACTATAGTGATAATGACATGAAATACGTGCTCATCTTCAGAAAAGGAAAGGAAAAGTGGCAAATAGGGACATTGAGATGAGTCAAACATTTCTATCATCAGTTGCCATGGTGAGCTGAGAACACAGCTTTCTGTGCCTCAAAGTAGCCCATTAGTATGGCAGAAGAGAGTGCCCCATTGCTTTTGCCCACACTCCATTTTCAACCCTTTACACTGACATGACATTCCAATGTGTCTTGCATTGTCTGTTTGCCTGTAGGTCAGATTAAGGTACAGAGTTACTGAACAAGGTGAGTTTGTACAGGACTGAAGAGTGCATATAATGTATATAATGTACACTAAAGCACCATTTTAAAAGCAGACTTTTAAATGAGAAACATCCAGACCATCTAAATTCCAATGAGGTGACCTTCCAATGGGGTGTACTGCATGCAGCAACCAGGACCATTTTAGCTTGGCTATGTACAGACGGGTGACAAATTAAAGGAAAAATCTGAATGCTTGACCCCTACAGCGAGGGGATCCAGTGGCTCTGTCATGCTGTCGGGGGCGTTTAGCTGGCATGGTTTGGGTCCACTTGTCCCCTCAGAGGGAAGGGTCACTGCAAATTAATACAAAGTTGTTCTGAGTGATCACCTTTATCCTATGATGAAACATTTCAATGCTGATGGGAGTGGTCTCTTCTAGGATGACAATGCCCCCATCCATAGGGCACGAGGGGTCACTGAATGGTTTGATGAGTATGAAAATGATGTGAATCACATGCTATGACCTTCACAGTCACCAGATCTCAACCCAATTGAACACCTATGGGGGATTTTGGACCGACATGTTAGAAACCACCCTCCACCATCATCATCAAAACACCACATGAGGGAATATCTTTTGGAAGAATGGTGTTCATCCCTCCAGTAGAGTTCCAGAGACTTGCAGAATCCATGCAAAAGCACAGTGAGTTCTGGCAGCACATGGTGGCCCAACACCTTACTAAGAATCTTTATGTTGGTTTTTCCAAAATTTGTCACCCGTCTGTATGTGCACTTTTGCTAATACCAAGTACAAGTACAGATATATCTTGATTGTCATGGTTAAGAAAGGCAGAATCTGCTTACAAAGGTCAAGCAATTGTATATATTAAAAAATACCTCAACTTAGGCCTTGAAGACAGCCAAGAGTCTTACATCTCTTTTACACGACAATTAGGAAATTAGGTTTGGCATTCAGGCAAACTATTTGGAACTTTTGTGTGTATTGAGACTGTATTCAGAGAAACAACAGCATTGACCATTTAGAAAACGCGCTGCAAATACAGAAACGCGCAGCAAATACAGAAACACACAGCAAATAGAAAAACGTGCAGCAAATAACGAAAACAACAACAGAAGTGTTTCCAGAGGACACTAAAAAGTGCTGAACACGGTTTAGACATGCTTGTTGCCACGATTTGTGAATGGTGTGTGTGTGTGAAGTTACTGAAGTTGTGTTCATGTATCATCTCTTCATGTTGGGGATTTCTGACTTCTACTACTGCTATACTCTGTGCATGCACACCTAGCAGGACCAAGGATTTCTGAGAAGCCTGCATAATAATCATATAAACATTATTAGACCAGAAATATCCAGAGGCACAGCCTACAGTAGGCCAAGCATTGTAATGATAAAGCGATAACCTCAGCTTCAATGTTTAAAAAGTTACACATCACACATTATCACATTTTTTAAGTGGGAGGAGATTTTTTACGGGCATGTTGCCCCCCACACACACACACACACTACTGATGAGGGTGAGGATGATCAGTACTGGTGCTTTGGTGGCTTGGAGGGACACTGGGTGTTACAAATAGAATTGATTCATGAGTGCAATGGTCACTTTCAGCGCATGTGCAGAGTAGAGCAGTAGTAGAAGTCAGAAATCCACAACATACACATGAAGGGATGAAGGATGAGTCATAAATCATGGCAACAACAAGCATGTCCAAGCCATGTTCAGCTAAGCGCGTTTCTGTGTTTGCAGTGCGTTTTTGTTTTTGCTGCGTGTTTATCTATTTGCATATTGTCTAAATGCTGCGCATGTGTTGTTACACTGATGAAGATGTTTTCTTAAAGGTCCTATATACGACATTCAGATAGATGTTGCACTAGAGTATAGCATCTCAGACCAAAACAAATGGGCACAAATGGACACACTTCATTCAAACTCGACAGAAACAAAATAAAACTCACCAAAACAGTCTATAAATAGTCCATAAATAAATAGTAATGGTAAATATTCAACTTGAGCGAAAAATTTGCACATATCACAGGGCTTTACAGAGTGTTGTGTGGGGAGGACCGGGTGGAGCGGACCAGCGGTCTACAATCTCGCTTTTACAATGCTGTGTGGGAAATGTGTGCGCGGCCGTCCCATCTTCAAAACAAAGAACAGAGAAGCTCGGATCACAACACACACAGAAGGAGTGTGACTTCAGCCTCAGATCAGGACGCCACTGCTCCACTATATCTTTACATAGCAAATAGTTGTTTGCTGCTATATTAATGTTCTGAATGTCATATTTAGGACCTTTGAGAAAACAACAAGCATGTCCAAGCCATGTTCAGCACTCTTTAGTGTCCTCTGGAAACACTTCCGTTGACATTTTGTGTCAAAAAAATGCGCATGTGTTGTCAAATTGATGTTTTCTTAATTTGCTTGTGTTTTGTCTATTTGCATGTATTCTCTTAAGTTGCTGTGCGCTGAGCTCCCAGGGCCACCGTACAACCTAGCACCAGAAACCCGATCTTCATGTGTTGGACCTTGCCAGTGCATTTGTTTCTTAACATATACAGGGACAAGAAGAGTTTGTATTATTATTATTATTATTATTATTATTATTATTATTATTATTATTGTTGTTGTTATTATTATTATCATTAGTAGTAGGCTAGTAGTAGTAGTTGAAAAAATCTGGACACATCCCTTACAAAGAAGAAGTATACTTCAAGTTCATTTTATAAAGTAAACTTAAGTTGTAATCTCGAAGATTTTCATTTTGTTGTCTTAAGCGGCACCTATGGCTCATTCGGTGATAGATAGTGACTTCAGAGTTTTCTGATAGCATGCCTTTTATTTCAAGTGTTGGCTAAATAGCTAGCTAGCTGTGCCTATGGCTTGGTATTTCATTACAAATATAAAATGTCATACCGTATTTACTGAAATAGTGACCGTGGCCTTTATTTACTTCACTTCAATTGTCTTTAATAGAAAAAATATATCCATATTTAACAGGATCGTTTCCACAGGAGACTGTAGATATATAGACTGATACTATTATTTATTTATTTATTATTATTATTGTTATTATTATAGTAGATACTATAGACTGAGTCCTATCTTCTCCATTCATTTTGGTATTGGGACCAGTACAGGATCTACAATGTGGAATGTTGATTACATTTGATTAGATTAGATTATTGAGTGGTCTGTGCCTGGACGTCTATAGTGTCTTTGGTTCTGGTACAGCATTGTGTGGGTCTGTGTTTGAGCAGAAATGATGGTCTGCCTTTGTTGTGTGTATGTGGGTCTGACTTTTTGGCAGTTTTGCTTTAGAATACTTTATTGGTGACCCCTGACTACAAAAGTTGTTGTGTGGTACGTGCCCCATGAGCTGGTGTAATGGATTTGATTGTCATCATCTACAGACTGCAGATATTACGTTAAACAAGCAAGATACTGTAAGGATTGTAAGACTTCAGTTCACTGAAGCACATGCCTGCGCTGTACTGGGTTCCCTTTACTCCCTGGAGAAGTTGACCCCCCGATTGTCATTGTGTAACTCACACTCGCTGTGTGTGTGGCTCTCTTTCCTCTGACTTCTTGTCATCCAGCATTGCCATTAAGGGTCTAGTTCCTTGTGAAAAACACATACTGGTTTTGAATTTCTAGAGAGTTAGTTCCGAGTCACTTTAATACAGCCAGAGTTCAGAGCCAACATGTAGTGGCCATTAGAGAAAATGCATATTAAGACACTTCTTCACTCGTGGTTGCATTTTCCCCAAGTCTCTAGGAGCCCTTAAATCTCTTAGGGGTTTCACTAACATTAAAAATTCAGTCTGAGCACATATTTGAGATTTTCAGACGTGTAGAGTTCT
The DNA here is from genome assembly GCA_003416845.1 of Oplegnathus fasciatus. NCBI lineage: Eukaryota > Metazoa > Chordata > Actinopteri > Centrarchiformes > Oplegnathidae > Oplegnathus > Oplegnathus fasciatus. Next base: position 711,240 of record NTHP01000011.1, on the reverse strand, counting down.
CCACAGCTTGACAGCCTCAACTGTAGATAAACTTTATTATTGTTTCTGTTTGTAATAGAGATGTTTTATTGCTGTTTTATACTGCTTTCCTATTCTGTTAAACCTGTACTGCCACTGACAGGGTCCACAGATAAGAATTGTGTGATTATACCTACTGTATGTATAGTGCTAAGCATGTAAATGGACCACTCTGTTAAATAGGTGTGTATCTTGCACTCAAGGAACTACCTGAACCTAGCCTATGAAGACCCATTTCAGTTAAACATTGCAAGGTTCAGATAGAAGATCCCCTGGAGTGTCTGTTGGTTCAGCTTCCTGCAGCACAGTCGCCTTCTGGCTGCGACACGGCCACCGGAGCTGGTTGCGACCATTCTAGACAGTGCTTGTGATTCCACCAGATGCACCGCAGCACGTTTCAGGAGCATCCCAGAAGCAGCTCTCCACTCTGCTCCGCTTAAAATACGCGCCTAGTCTATTTTTGACAGGGGCCGCGTCAAGTTGCACTGAGCAGATCAAGCTGGGCAGGAAGTCGGACACAGGAACCTCCGGCCAGTTTTCAAAATAAAACACCTGATCGTATATCACTCCATCAACATTACGTCATAACCGGAGGCACCAGGCCAGAAGCTAACTGGTCAGAAGATTTTTGACACCATGGACAATGAGAGGTTAACCTTGGAAGTGGAAAAACACAAGATCTTTTATGACACCACAGATCTGTTGTGCTACAGGACAACAAAGTAGGAAATAACAACAATAAACACAATTAAAACAGACAAAAAAAAACCCATTTAACTACGTAACCTACTTACTCATGGTAGAAGCACAAAAATCGATGTCTGGCATGGCTACCATCAGCTTGCGCCAGCTGCAGTAAGCTCCACCCACTTTGGCATGGACAATGCATCTCCTTTTCACACAAAAAAAAGCTCCCTTGCACATCCTCATGAAAACTAATAATAGTGCTTTACCTTCAGTAGTGGCATATCTGTACTGCCCTCTGTAGGACAACACTGAAATGCAATGCACATCTTTACTTTATTGTCTGTGTTGTGACTTGATTTTAATGTGGCATGGAAAATTCACGTCACAGTGAAAAACAATTCGCTCAGTTGCTGAAAACAAAAAGTGAAATAACTGTCCTTTTAACTATGTTTTTCATTTAATTATGACACAGTAAATGCATATCTAAAAAGAATATACATATGAGAATACGTATTGTATGCCATGTTGTTTCTTTGTTTGATTTGTCTTTAATTAGGCAGTTGGATCATCCATACCCTTGAGGCCTAACAAATGTTTTGAATGCATTTCCTTCCTCTTAAACATTTGCAAAAGGGACTTTTCTAAATATTTTTTAAACCTGCTTTTCTTACCTCCAAACAGCCTTTTTCTTCCCTGTCTTTATTCATTTATTTAATTATTTTCCGCTATTCATCTTGGAAAATTGCTGGTACCAACTGTCTATCAGTAAAATAGCGTGAAAAAGAGATATCATATAGCCCCTCTCTCATGCATCACCAAACTTTGAGGTAAATGCAAGGTTTATTTACCATCACACTGAGCAACGTTTCCTGTTCTTTATGTTTTATGGCTTGCATGCGCTACACATTTGCATTACAAATGTCAGTCAGCAAGTATGTATATCACTTCTTGTGCTTGTGCACATACACACTTTGGCGCATGCCAGAGGAGCACAAGATACAAATAAAATGCCACTCATCAAAACTATATCAGAAAGTTTATATCATATCATTTTAGGGTACCTTTAACCACCACTTTGTCAAATGGAAAAAGGGGTTAATTGTTTTGAAAAAGTTAAAACTGGTGTAAATGGAGAAAAAAAAGAAGAATCAAAGCTCTTCAAAAAGATCCCTGCCAAAGGATTGATCCTCGACTTCACTTAACAGCCTAGGCTCACCTAGTTTTTCTCCATGTCCTCTTAATCTCTGTGTCTGCCTTTACAATGGGACATTTCCTCCGCTCCGCTGTTTGTGTCAAGTACCATTCTGGCATTTCTTAAAGGAGCTGCATTTTCTGGAGTCTAGCACAATCATGATGATACACTTATAGATTCTCATCTTCGACTGGCAAAACTTGCAGTTATCCATGCTTTTGTCATCTTCAAGAATGGATTCAATCTTCTTCTTTACACTTTTCTCACTCTCCCAATTCTAATGATATTTTTCTGCCACCTCTACCTCATTTTCTACTTTTTATTTTGCATCAAGCTATCTAGGTAGCTATTGCCTGTCCTCTCATCTTTCAAACCTATATTCTTGTGCTTCCTTGCCTCTTGATCCTCTGACTAGCTTTCCATTTCACTGACACTTTTTAGCTTTTCATCTTTTCCTTTTGTTTTCTTCATGCTCTTCTTTTACAAGTTTGTTCTACTCTTGTCTCATCTTAAATGACCTCTCAGCTGAGTAGTTGTGCTGTTGCTCTCTCTCACAATGTTCTGTAATTTGCCACCGCTTCGGCCCTACCCTGTCCTTGTGTGTGTATATCTTACTCCACCATCCTCTGCCAATCGCTCTTACAAAGACTTAAAAACATATTACTCCACAACGATTGCTTTCCACAGCAACTTTTGTTTTGAAAGTAGTCCATAAAATACAACCTGCATTATTATTTTTAACCTATAACTCAGTTTCTCTGTTTTAAAAGCTGCATTAAGAGATTTCTTATTGCTAGAGGGCAAGAGAAAGAAGACTTCAAAACAAACTCAGTGGCTCTAACTTTACTTAATTGGTCAGTTTTCTGACTTAAATATAAGAGTACCAAAAGATACAACTTTAACTGATCCAATAGAAAACATTAGGTCCAAACAGTAGTAAATTGAGCATTGCGTTGCAGTTCATGCTTCACTATCACTGGCTCATTCATCAGCTGTTGCGACCAGCTGACTTGTAATGTCAATGATTGGACATATTTTATACAGGCAACATTCATAACCTGACACTTCTCACTGACTACTCTACCTTCATGCCAACACCCTTTGCCACCGCAGTTCTTCCACCGCTCTAACCTCCTCCTTATGCGCTTACGCTCCCTAAGTGTTCCAACATTTGCCAAATGCAAGTAAAATACTCACGCATATTTTAACTGTGATTTTTTCTGTCAGTTCCTAAAGCTAGCCATCACTTTGCACTGGACAGGTGGCATACGACCAGCTTGCGTGAGTGTGTGAGGAAGGAGCAACTGTCCTTGCTGCTTCTGCTAGCTAGCACACCATTTTACTGCCAATATGTCTTCTTTGATAAAATATTTTGCTTTTTAATTTTTATATTTCTTTTGGGTATTTTATTTACATTTTATTTTGTGTTGTTGTAATTGCTTGACTTTACTTCATTGCAGTCCTCAAATGTTTTTGTTCCTGGTTTTGTCATGTAAAGCACTTTGTTTTGAAAAGTGCTGTTTAAATAAAGTTTATTATTATTATTATATTCCAGACTGGATTTAAGTGGAACAGGCAGGACTACTGAACCTTTCCATATTAGAGGGAGTTGGTTCGTCGTTAATGCAAAAACCTATTAACTGGGTAATAAATAACTGTCTTTTTTTGCGTTTTAGTTATTAAGGCAACAACTGTTTTACTCACGTGCCTGGGAGTCAGTTAGTCGGCTAATTGAACAATAGCCAGGCTAGCCAACAACGGAACTTGAATAGGTCAATGGAAGAGCAGGAGGCGGTGCTGTAAGTTTAACAAACCAACACTTGCGCCTGCTTGCCAGCTTGTTTGGGCCGTGTGTGAGGTTAGGGATGCAGTATAGCAGTATAAACCCCTTTTTACATCGACAGACAGAGACAAGATTTTAATCTACATTAAGTAAATATTTAATATGTAAGGGTTTCAACTCAACAGCTACAGTGAGAAAATGTGTAGTAGCCAGAATCACAGTAACAAACCTTTCCTGTGCCAACATTAATAGTCTCTAAAAAAATACTTTCACTGTTCTTGGTTACTACAGTATGTTGTACGTCATATGTATGATATTAGTTTAGCATTTAACAATTAGGCTAAGTTAAGTTCTGTAGAAACCACAAACAGGTTAAATAAGCGCTTGTTTTCCCCTTAAGAAGCTTTTAGATTGGAAAAACCATCTCATTGCATACTGTCTAAATGCTTACACTGAGTGAAATATCCAAACCAAATATCCAAGCCATAAAAACTCCATGTTTGTTATGGCTACAAACAAGCCTTGTGTCTCAAAGTTATAATCTCGAAGATTTTCATTTCAGTAAATGTCTGTTAAGTCACTATCTATCGCCAAATGAGGTAACACAATGGTGATTGAGCCCATGGCCCACTGATGAAAGCCTGCAGCATTTGCAGTATTATGACCCGGGTGTCAGTGGTGACTTTCCCAGAAAAATCAAAAGCACGCACGCAGTTAAGCTTTTAACAAAGCTTTTAACGCAACAGACTCGTTCTTCAACTCACCTGTGTGTGAAGCGGCGTGCTGTTTTTTCCGGTCTCTGCTAGCGTTGTGAGTAAACGGTTACTTTGCCCAAACAAACAAAGAAAACTACAGATGATGAAACTTGTGAGGTCCAAAAACACACCTGCAAATACTGCTTATCACCATAGGTAGGAAAATGCACACCTATTCTAGTGAGGGGCTGGCTCACCGGCAGGCATCAGAAAAGAATGGAAAGAATTTATTTCACTTTCCTAATTTTTATCATTACTCCTACTACTCGACCTGAATTTTTCTGGTTTGTACTTGTTGATTTCTTCATTATGTAGACTTGTGTTTGGTCTCAGACATCCCTTAGATTGGCATCTTAAGTTGATTGCCCTGATTATTATCACCTGTCCCAGTTGGTGTAAATGCTAGTCAGGTAACTGCTGTATTTCATCTTCAAGAAAGTGGTTTCCCAAAACATTGATCTTCATTGGTTGAAATAAATGCATCAGAGTGTGTGGCTTTCCTCTTTTTGTGTTTTCGTGTTCCTCTTCTTCCGAAGTTTTTGGATTTTCACTAGAATGTAAATGTTCTGTGAGTCTGAACAGTGTTTGGCTGCACAGCATGATTTTGTAATGGCTAGCCCGCCAGCGTTTCAATGAAGTTGAAGTGGTTAGAGAAAAATTATGAAGGACAAAGTTAGGATTGTGAAAAAAGTGAGCCTTGTAAACAAGAGATAAGGAGGCTAACATGACAACTTGTGGAATCAGTGGACAATATTTCCAGACATCACCTGACATTGGCTCAGCTCAGTTATGCCATCTGGGTTAGTTTAAGATAAGGTAATAACCCTGGGCAGTATGTCTTTGTCTCAAATTCATGCCAGGGAAGAACATCATTTCAGTTTTTTTGGATTATTTCCCCTGCAATGACTTTTCAGACCTTTCATCCATTCATTTTCTAAACCGCTTATCCTGTTCAGGGTCAGGGGGGTTGAAGCCTATCCCAGCATGCAATGGGTAAGAGGCGGGTTACACCCTGGACAGGTCAACAGTCTATCACAGAGCTAACACATACAGAAACATCAACACATTCACACCTACGTACAATTTCAATATCCGATTCAGCTAACCTGCATGTCTCTGGACTGCAGGAGGAAATCCATGCAGACACTACATAGAAAGGCCCCAGCCAGATTTGAACACATGACCTGAGCCACCATGCTGCCCACGACTTTTCAAACTACAGAACAAAATTACATGAATAGGGATCGTATTTGTCAGTGATTTTATTCCAAACCATGACATACCATTGACATTTACTAAGGGTTAGGGTTACTTGTAATATATAACAAGAACATAAAAAGAACACATACAGTAGGGTTCTGGTGAAAAAATTAGGACATACTGAAAAACTATGCATGCAATTTGGGAAGAAAATTTCAAAACAGGACAACCTTTATTGATCACATTTGTGGTCTATTCAAAGTAAACCAATCTGTTCTTACTCTGCCTTCAGTAAATTCAATAAATTAGGTGTTACTAGTTTAACTTAAATTGGTTTAATTTTCATGGAACAGTTCTCCAGCCTCTGAATTGATGTAATATATGGAGTCAACAATCTCAGAGTGCTTTTGTATTGCAAAAAGGAATAGGTCTGTCAGTTTGCCTGTAGGCCCTGAACACTGAAGCTAGTTAATGAGGCTATTATGTTAAACTGGATACAGCTGTGTTAACCTTGCTGTGGCTCTGTCGCTTGCTGTTTTTGAAAGGCTTAAAAAAGCCAGCCATAGTAGTCCTTGACAGCAAAGAAGAGACATAGCCTTAAGATCTGCTTTAAAAATGTGGATGTGAAGCATGGCATTTTACCATAGGAAATAATGCCTTTTTAAAGGGATAGTTTGGCTTTTTTTAAGTGGGGTTGTATGAGGTACTTATCCATAGTCAGTGTCTTACCTACAGTACATGGCAGTCGGCGCGCTCCCAGTTTGGAGAAGCAGCCCGGAGTACCGGCACATAAGCTAAGCAATGTAATGCTGTGGACGGGGACAGCAGTAAAAACGGATTTTAGCCACCTAAAAAAAAGGCCCACCAAAAAAAATCAATATCAGTTTAAGTGTATGCTACATTTAGAACATTTTCACTGCGTCAGATAACCCTTTCCTTTGGCACAACATTTTCTCAACCGCAGAACTTCCATATTTCTATGCATGCCGCGCACTGTATTATGCCACAGATCAGCTGTTTGGGTCAGCCCAAAGGGCTTCTCCAAACTGGGAGTGCGTCGACCACCATCTACTGTAGGTAACACACTGACTATGGATAAGCACCTCATACAACCCACTTCAAAAAAGCCAAAATATCCCTTTAAGCTTTTCGCATTCTCCAGCCAACTGATATACAACTCTCTTTCATACGTCTGTGTGCAGGGTTTGCTTTTTTCTTTTTTTTTGGCTAATCACTTCTGTGAGTTCCATAGGCACCATATAGCAGGCCTATGATGAGATAACAGCCATTGTGAGTGGTATTTAAGCAGAGCAAAATAAATTAAAACACTTAATTAAAACAATTTATTTCTGCACTTCAAGTCACACTTAAATTGGTTCCTTCTACAGTAACTGTAATACAAAGAGCTTCATAGCTTTAAATATAACACTATAAAAGTGTTTGCCTTTCAAATTAGCAAATTATTGACATGGAATTAGGTTAGATTGTTTTGTAAAGTGTTGTAGTAGTTTAAGGAATTAAGGGAATATGACATAGATGTGAAAAGGTTTGTATTGTCTGTTGCAAATTACATTCATATGCAACTAATCTTTGCCATGAAATTTTGTACAGACATTCATGGTCTCTAGAGGATGAATTTTAATGACTTTGGCCATCCCTTTACATTTCCCATGACACCACAATGAGCTTGTTGTTTTTGATTTTAAGTGAAATATCGACAACTGTTGGATGGATTGCAAATTAAATGTGATTTTCACAGATAGTCAAGATCTCCAGAGGATGAACCTGAATGACTTTGGTGATCCCCTGTCTTTTTACATAGGGCCACCAGCAAGTCAAAGTTTTCAATTATCTAGTGAAATATCTCAACATCTACATGATGAATTGGCACAAATTTGACAAAGACATTCATGGTTCCCAGATGTTGTATTCTAGCAGGTTGAAAAAAGTTTGGTTCAGATTGAAACAAAAATTGGATGGATTGCCATTAAATGTGGTATAAAAATTTGTGTTCCCCACAGGATGAATTTGAGACCTTTTCTGATCCCCTGTCATCCAGTGCCTTTATCAGGTAATGTTTTAATGTGTCCAATACTATGGTTATATTTAGAGCTAATTAGCAAAATGTGCAAACACTCTAAAATGGCCATGGTACACATTATCACAAAGCTGCTAGTGTGGCTGTGGCTGACTTTTAAACCACAATATTCCCCTAACCTTAAGTAGTTTCTGTTGTCTAAACCAAACCAATTCAAACCTTAACCATAGTATCAGAGTGATAACTGATATACACACACAATGACAATTGTGCATATACCTACATATGACCTCTTACTATCTCCACAGCAAATTATAATTCTCCATTGGACAACACTGAAAATTAAAATGTATCTATTCACTTGCTGCTTATTCACACAAATGGCAACATGTCACATCATACCCATGTGAAAGGGATACAGAGAGCAAAAGAGATGCAGCGCAACTGTGATGAGGGAGGGATGAAAGAAAGAAATGTGGAGAACAGATAGAGTTAGATGTGGGGAAAGGACTGAGACAGAGAGATCGAGAATAACACACTCATAATGACTGTTGACACTAAGGGACATGAGTGGCAAGCCAAACTGCTTCACAGCATGCCATTAAAAAAAAACACTATAAATGAGAAATTGCAAAACTTCTAGAATGGGGTGTGTTGGATTCAAAAGAGGAAAATGAGCTCGAAGTACACCACTAAGAAAAGACTTGGTCATTATTACATATGAGTGCATTCAAGGAGTAGAGGTGCAATTATGAAAATAAAAGGTATATTATAAATCATATTCGTAACCCATAACAGCTCAAGCAATAAGAAATTATAGAAATTCCTCCCATTCATACAGCCCTTAGGAAACCATTTCAATTAATTTATCCAGAAAAGCTAATTAGACTCCAGCTTATTGGTGGTGTGAGTATAATGCACTAATCTGGAATAAACAGAAAAATTATTAGTCCAAAAAACAGCTCTACCTGACTAAATGTTAAATGATGCACAGTGTTATGAATTGCTGTTCATTTATGAATATTTGTTTGATCCAACAAAAGAGCACCTACACACCTAAACTGAAACAGGGTTAGGGTCTACATGAACAGTGCATGAGGATCTAAATGCTTCATCTGCACATTGTATATTTTTCTAAATTACATTTTCCAGGTACATAATGACAACTCTGTGCGCATGTGCACGTGAGTGTGAGCAACTCGTTTAACCAGAGGTGCAAGCGGAAACAGACACAGCACAGCACAATCTGGATTGGGAGGGTTGGAACAGGTTGAATGCACTGAGTAAGAAAAATACAGCGGGGTAAGTTTGGACAGTAATCAACAATAATCATCATCTCCTCAAGCTTTTTTAAGTCAGTTGGCAGTGTCCTAATTCAAGGACTAATGAGGTAGGAGGAGAGTGTAGACTGGCTTGTCCTATGAGAAAAGTACAAATTGTAGCACAGCAAAAGCATGCTGTGGATTATTTCTGTTGTTTATGTTTTGATTGATTTATTAAGGTTGCCATTGCTTAGTCACATTTAGGAAAATTAATATGCAGACCACTGCAAATATTAAGAACAGCAGTAGCCTGCCTCATTTGCACGACCCTTACTTTGAGGTGCATTTAAATGTTACTACATAAAAAAATAAAGAGACAAAGACTTTATGAGACTTTGGAGAGCGATTTGGGCACAAACATTTCTCTATGCACTTGTATTTGTAGTAATATTGCATGTTTAGGTATTCTGGGTACCAAAACTGCACTGTGCTGCCTGACCTGCTTCAACACCGCCTCTGCACCACCACCCATCTCAGCACAACAGAATCACTGGGAACTGCAAACATACCAAATACTACACGTATTTGGTATTTGGCAGAAGAACATCACATTGTGCCTGTTTACAGCTCTGTGTCAGCTCTGAAATATCACCTACAGTGTAGTTTTGTTTTGCTTTTTTTGTATTGTGATTGGGTCAGAAAGTACTTGAAATCAATGAGTCTCGTGGCCTGTTTGGAGGCTGAGCTTAGAACAGTGGCTATATAAGCTCCGTTTGCATCTTCACAGCCGTTGTCCTGATTTGTGCAGACACTTTTGACCACGGCGTTTTCATTGTTTTAACGACTATGGCGAGTAATTGAATCGTTTCCTTGAATTTTTCCAACAATTGGACATTAGTGAAGGCAGGGGATGAAAAAGGACGTAAAGATAAATGGGATTGATGGTGGGCAAGAAAATAGACAGCTAGATCGAAGAAAATGTCATTTATCATGAAGAACTCAACAAATACTGTATTTGCTGCTTGAGAGTAGTGAAGCACCAGAGTAATCAACCCGGTCTGCGGTCATTTTCCTCCCATGCTGGATGACCTTAAAACATCAATTTTGTGTTGTGTAGTGAAATAATGAGACATGCACTTGAGTACATGGGGTGAAGGCGCAACAGACAAGTCAGTGAAGCAGTTACAAGTAGTAAGAAGAGCGCTGAATGGGGGGAAAAAGACAAGAGAAGGAAAAGTCTAAATGACCATTGGCACATGACTGGGCACAACCAAACAACAAAATGCATCATTTGCTCTTCACTTGGAACATAAAAAACACATTTTCACAATGGATAATGTTTTTCACTCGGATAGATGCTGAATGTTGAACTGCCCATGCCCCAAAGGCTGTTGAATGTGACAGCTTATACTAAGGCTGGACTGTACAATAGTCAGTCAGTGATAACTAAGGTATACAGAGAGGGAAGCTGTCACAAATGATTTTACATGACAGTAATTGGAAAAATAATCAGAGACAGCGAGGGTGGAAGAATGGGTAAAATAAATGTTGACACCATTTCCATTTTAGTATTGTGAAATCAACCAACCAACATCAATTATTTTTCACGTCAAACCAAGATCAATTATTTTTGGCGTTGAGAATTTTTTATTCATTTTTATCTCTCTTTGTTTCATTTTTAGCCTATTTACTCTAAAGTGAGTGCAAGAGGAGGGAATAAGAATGAGTAACAAGAGGGGGAGAACAGCTTAGTGTCTCCAGTGAATGTTTTTCATCATCTTTAACTGCAGCAGTCTTAGGAATCGTTGTCAGTTTCGCCTGATCTCCAGATCTCTTTTCTCTGATTGGAAAGAAGGCTCCACAACCTACCTATTCCTCTCTTATGGCAGCCATCTTTTTACCTCTTGCCCAGAAAATGCCATGTTTACAGATGGAGGGCACTCCACAGTCAGGGCACGTTCAATGAGTCATTACTGAGAGAAGGAAGGAGAAGGAAGAGGTAGACAGATGTGAAGAAATAGACAGATGAGGAACGAAGTGATTGAAAGGTAAGAGATAGAAATAAAAGGATGGAATGGGAATAAGGTGAGTCACAGAAAAAGGTGTTAAAAAGAATTACAACAAAGGAAGAAAAAAGTGTGCTCCTGTCTGCTTTCTCAGCCAGATATTTGCAAGCAAGCATAGAAAAATCTGAGCGTTTTTCAAATTGTAAGGAATAGTTAGTTTTCCCCCTCTTACAGCAGCCTGCAGTTAGACTCCATCAGTCCAAATTAATGAGCTCCGTGAAAAAAAATGCCATCAGTCTCAATCTTTCTCTCTGTTTCTCCCCCTTTCATTTGTCAATATCTTTCCATTAATCTTGTAAGACTTAAATATGCTATCATTTATGCTCTACTTAGACTGGAGGTACATGTCATTAGGGACAAATTAAATCTTAAGTTTCAAAATTTATGAATGTTATATTCAGAAATTCCAGAAAGCAAGTATGCGGCCGCAGTCAAAGACAGAAAATCATTTCACACTGTATGCATAATGTCAAGTTTGCTGGTTAGTAAACTCTAAATTGGACTCCCAGAGCATCTGTTTGGACAAGTGGTTTACTTTCTGCCTTTCAGTGTCTAAACCATCACCACCCTAAAGGGAAATATCTTTGAATGAAAATCTAACTCCAGTATCCAAGTGTGTTTTGCTTGCTTTAAAAATATTTTTAATTTGGAAGGAAATACTTTTTTTTGTTCAGTGAGCCCAAATGTTGTCATCCATCCTATTAATTTTTGTGACTCAAATTGGAATGGCTAAAATGTATAAAGTAAATACTGCGAACTGTGTGTATATTACTGTATGCCCTGATTGAAGAAAGAGATGCAGCTTCTTTTGTATGTTGACTCTTGAGGTATGCATGTTGTTTGGTATATGTGTTGGCTCTGTTCAAGCTGACAGAGAAACAGATTTTGAACAGAAAATGATCAGACTAAGCCATTTTGTGAGACTTTCCTCCCAAGAAAAATGAGAGTGTCAGTCATCTCAGCAAATGCCCCCCAAGTATTTTATTTTAATCATGAAGGCAAGTCATGACCACAATCTTTCCCAAACCTTATCCATGACTAGTATCTTCCCCATTTCCCATAAAATTTCATCCTGTAAATCCAAACATTCCATGACACAAGTAAACTGAGTCAATGAACAGTGCCTGAAAGCTAGTCCTTATACTGGATGTTTTATTTCTCAGTCGTCTCAGTCACCCTCCCTTCACCCTCGCCTCGCCTCTCATCAACCTTGTTACAATTTTACAAATCATCCACTGAATATATGGGAGTGTCATTTATACCACAGATGATGGAAACATCTGTAGCAGATATGCCTACAATCCCCTGCGGAAATCTAACAGCGTTGTGTTTCCTAATCAACTTGCCAAAACAGAAAAAAAAGGAAAAACATGATTCCCTATGCAGATTTATGCACCACTCACCCACATTTCTTTCATATCCCATAAGAAAAGCAACCTTTCCCAACAGAAATCAAACTCTGATGTCTTTTAACGCTGATGAAGTTTATTATTGGAAATGTAGAGACAGTAAACTTAGAGAGGTCTTACCATGAACTTAACAAAAATACATTTTTCAGCAGCAAGTTTCTGGGACATTTATTGTCCATTTCTGGTATGTGGCCCCCGAATAGACAGAATCAGTCAAGGATTCCCTAGTACAAACTAATTATTAATGCTCTTCAGAGATTTGGGGGAATGGTAGATCAGTTTGTACGAAATGTACAAAAAGAAAAGTGAAAATTTATGCTGCTCTCCACAATATCAAGCAGCTTCTCTTCCTGGTCTACACTGATGCTAGTGAAGTTAGTCTGAGAGCTGTACTGGTGCAGCAGGCATTATTATGGACGCAGGAAGTCCTCTCCAATCAGGAGTTTAAACTGTGCAAAAAAAAACTACTCTGCCCAGAACTAGAATGCGTTGCTGTGTTCTGGGTCCTTGGAAACTGGTTTACCTGCAGGGGAGACTCTTTATAGTGGCAATGGATCACTCATCCCTCAATTGAGTATTTAAACCATTAAAAACCCAGCACCCAAACCATAAGGCAGTCTCTGGGGCTGCAGGATTCACTTTTAACATAAGATTTCAAACGAAAGACCCTTAAATCTCCATTCAGTCCATGTGGGAGGCCCAGCAGTAGGGCTCTCAGAGCCAGACTCTCTACAAAGCCCTTGATAGATAAACGAAAGTTATAAGGAGATACAACAGGAGAAAGAAATACCACTACAAAATTCATCACTGTGGTAGACAAGTTCTTCAGGATTGTGGAATTACATAAGACCTTGTAACTGTTACTAAAGCTTTATGACCCCAGCTCTTCCATCAGGACTCGCTGACTGTGACCTTGGGAGATACAGTTTCAGACCTACATAAAGAGGCAAAACCTTATTTAGTGGCCCAATCTAGCTGGGATGCAAAGGTAAATGTCAAGAATTGTGAGTCAACCCAAAAACCATAAGCACACCAAAGCTACAGCCAGTGAGTGCATCACCCCGTTGGGAGAACTGATGTGTCCTTTTCTTGAGAGTACCAGCAGAAAGTACCACCTTGAGTGTGTAGATTACTTCTCACAGTGGGTGGAACTCTTTCCCTTACAGAAAGTGTCAGCTGAGGAGGTGTCACAGACTCTCTTACACAGGCAATTCTGTCTTGGTGGGGTGTACCAGATTTCCCTCTCTCAGATTAAGGTTTCCAATTTCTCTCTTCAGTCTTCAAGGCAACCTGTGAAAAGTGACATTGTCTTAGCCTGTATGTTGTTTGGTTAAATAAAGCAAACTTTTAAATAATTTGTTGATCTGAGACATGGATTCTATTTGCTGTATTTCTCACAAAATGTATCAGAAACTCTTGTTGTAGCCCTTATGTCTCCTGTTTTTGTTGACTTTAAAGGGAAATCAGGGTATTTTTCAAGCTGCATGAGCCCAACCTGCATGCAGCATGAGCCCCTTTCGTTTTTTCAAATAAACTGGTTAATTGGATAGTCCATTAGCAAACTGCCTATTGATCTTGAGGAATATTAAACATGTATTACTTATCATTTCACATGTAGATTACAGTATATGTAGATTTTGGCGGAAAGATACTGGAATTTTCCTTGTAACCAATCTGTAATCAAACTTTTAAAGCATAATTTCTGAAAGTGTCAGATGTTGCATTAGATGATTCAGTTATGTTTAGCCTTTTCACTAAAACAAATTTGCTGTTCAGGTTGCTTAAGAAGACGGTGTTTCAGCTTGTACAACAGATTGGCAACACCCCTTGTTTGTGAGATTACTCTTCAGCTTTTCATGCACGACTGCTTAGAACATTCCTTACTTGATTGTATTAGCATGTTAGTTTATTACTATACATATGTTTTAGGGAGAGGGGGAGGAGTGAGGGGTGTGAATCAGGTTTCTAGGGCAATGGTGTATTGGATTTATGACTGTAATCATTGAAATGAGTCATTGAACCTGTGTATGCTCTTACAAGGAGGGGGAGGTAAGAAGATGTAGCACATGAATGAAAGAAAGGGAAAGGAAATTGAGCGATAAAGGTTAAGGATATGCTACAACAGATTAGACTGAAATTGTAAAAAAAAAAATAAAAAAAAGCACCACAAAAATATTTATATAAAAAATTGTCCAACTGAGAATGCTGTGACTAGAATTATTCCAAGTGTGAAGTCACAATGAACGTCTGTGAAAATGAGTTTTATTCACTTCAGTGCAATGCTAACACCCTAAAATGAAAACAGTTGAGCTCTATTAACTTGAATATTATGAAAGGTGAGGATACAATTAAAAAGGAAAATTTGGATCGAAAAATGTTTTTTATAACTTGGAGTTAGTGAACTATCTTTTTTATATCTATATTTTCTCAAGGCAGAATACTCATCTTTTAATAAAATGCTTTCAATAAAATTAAATAAATAGCCAGTCAGGCTCCAATATCAAAGTATACACTAACACAAATCACACACACAACACAGTCATGAAGGCATATTTTTTTGTAACATGTTCTTTTATTTTGTTTTAAATTTCAACCTATTCTCCAGCAGCACTTCTGCCTCTTGTAGCCATCTCTTGCATTCGATCAAAATGTCAGGGGGTGTGAATGAGTGAATCATCATCAATATTGTGGCGTATAGTGTTGCCAAATTGAGAGCAGTGTTAAGCTGGTATGTCTCAGAATGACCTCTCTCATCTTGTGCTTTATGTGTGTGTGTGTGTGTGTGTGTGTGTGTGTGTGTGTGTGATGGAGACGCTGAAGCTGTGGTAAAGATTGTTCCAGCCAGTTAATTGATGCTGTGACAGGGAACATGTCAGAATACAGTGTCATCTGTCGGAGACAGCTAATTAGATCACACTGTAGGGCTTTCTCTTTTTCCTTCTCCTTTCGCCCTGCCGTCCTCTCTCTCTCTCTCTCTCTCTCTCTCTCTCTCTCTCTCTCTCTCTCTCTCATCTCTTTCTCAGTTCTCAGGGTAATTTTCCCCCTGCCTGCTTTAAAGTAACACCAGCCATGAAACAGATAAGACAGCAACACAATTATGAATATATTTGCATTCTGCTTTTAATTAGAACTTTTGTAATTGCGGCAGCTAACCTATTTTGTAGTGACAATTTCAAAAGTTAAATCAATTTGAACAAGCATGAAAGTGGAAGGGAAGAAACAGCCATGCCTGAATAAATAAATGAAATAGAGCCACTTGAGTTTTAATTATAAAAGGCATCACCATGTGTCGTTTTTTGAAATGAAGGCTGTTGAGAGATTGTTGCGATAACAAGCCAGTGCCACATTCATGCAGTTTTGCTCTCCCTTGACAGTTTAAGACTAGACAGTCTTGAAGGACCACTGTGTAATATATGCATGCCTGGGCGTGTGTGCATGTGTGTAGATGTGTGAGCGGTGGTCTGCTGGTCCGTGTTTCTTTAACATTCCCTTCTTTCTTAGAAAGAGATGTCATGAGGTGTGCAGAAACACCCAAAGCTCTAGAGAGTCAAAGATTAAAACAATGGCACCATGTTCATGGATAGAGATCACAAATATACTGAAACACACAAACATTCGGGCTCACATAAATGAAACGTCATATCAAGAAAGGCGTCAGAGGCACAAGAGGTTTTGTGGAGTTGTACTGTACCAGGATACCATGCATAATTTACTAACCTATCGATCGGAGGCATTTGGTTCAGCAAGCCGTTCTGCGTTGCATGCCTCTTGGCTATTTTCGCCATGGAGAATGTTCCCAAAATAACTATTGATTTCTGATTGGGATAAGAGACTAATTCCAATACAACTTCCAGGAAAGGGATCTTTCACACAGAGGAGATTCCATATTATCCACTTATGAGACATGCAATTTGGAAAGTATTCTTGTACCAAAATTACTTTGGAAGGGCTGTTGATATTTTAGAAACCTGTAGCAGCCTCTGCATGTTGACATTGTAGAATAGAAAACTTTACAAAATGTGGTCACAATCTTATCACTCCAAAATCTGTGATGCTCATGAGATGCTGACAAGCCATGTTCACACAAATACTGTAAAAACAATCATGTGACAATGTATTGTGAATATCCTTTCTTTAATGCACCTATTGTGTGACTCTAGCCAATTACCGTACAACTTAGTGCTATTTTACCGACTATTACTTCTCCCTGACTTAGTGAAAAGTTGTAGGTGGCTGAGTTTATGAGTTTAATTACTTCATTTGCCACTGGATTACCCATGTGTGAAGACAAAGAAATGCATGTTTTACCTGCTTTTCTGTTTATCCGTACAATGGCCAGATGTTTTAGCTGATCTTTTTTGGAGGCAGCTTGTTTAATTAATCATGAGTGAATGTGTTTGTTAGATCATGAGATTCAGTTGTTTTGTGTTTGCAATTTATGCAGGTTGTTAAGGAAATGTAAGCTGAAATGTTACTGAAACATTTGAACTCAATCTCCTGTACTAAGGCTAAGGCCTCTCATTTGTCTGCACATTTTCTGTAATGTTCAAGATTATTTAATTTAATTCTATTTAATTGATGTGTATTCAACTACTGTATGTTGTTGCTATTGTGTGAAGACATGTCTCCAATTTAGATTTTATGTTTAGGATAAATTGAAATGTATGCAAGTGAAACAGTCAGAATATAAACCTCTGTGCTGAAGTTGTTCACGTAAAGCATATAGCCTATGACTTGCTGCCACCTAGTCATGGTCAGTTATATGTTGTTCAATGGTTTTAAAAATACAAATGCTGTTAAATACACACGCACATAACCTGGTTATTCTCTGTGGTTCTTGCACAGGTCTGTTCCCCTCAGACCACACACACATATTCCTGTGCGTTTTCATTAACAACACCTGAACCAGTTAATCTCACCTACAAAGAAGATGTTAACTCCATGCCAAACCATCAGAATTGAGATCATTCAACATTCACACTCTCTCCATCGACCCCATTTAAACTGTGTAAAATGTGATTTTCCACACAAATTGGTGATCCTCTTTAATCTCTTATGGATTGCTACAGCATTTCCTGCTTTAGTGTGAGGCCACTGAGGAGGGAATCGGCCTGAGCGACGGGAGGAGATGTTTAGGTTACCCCAGGGGTGACACCTGGAGGGGGGGCACGTGTAGGCATCAATATATGGGGGAAGGGGAACGAAAGGAGGTGATTATGTTTAGTGTCTAATGGATCTTGAAGGGATTGTAATCAAAGGCGGATCCCTATTCATCAAACTAACTCCACTCTCTCAGGAGCAATTTGGAAAAGGGATTCACACTTCCATGCAAATGAGAAATTGACTTGTTCTGGATTGTTTCTTTGGGTTTAATTATTTCAGGTTCATGTTGCTTGATGGCATGTAAAGAAGTGGCTGGGCTTGCCTAAGTAATTCAAATGGAAGGACAGTGTGAGCGTCCTATGATCTCACTGTGATTAAAAGCCACAATGAATGGTGTGGTTTCATAACCTCAAAAGCATCTCAGCAGTCTTTCAGTGGGCGGCAGATGGGGTTTAGTGGTAATAAGGGAACATTATTTGTAAAGCAAATTTGAAAACAAGGTACAAAATTTGAATAAATATGAAATAAATCAAAAAAAAATATCAATAGAGTTTAGGTCTTAGATAAACCAAAATTTCTCATCATATATCACTATCACAATATAAAATTACATATACTGTGTTTGGAGATTTTATCCATATCTCTTATCCCTACTATGTCACTTACTGGTGACGGTTGCACAGCTGGAAAACCTGCTAGGGATTTAACTGCTCTTCAGCATCTTTTTGTAATCTTTTTTTAATCTCATTTTACAAATGTACTGTTGGACAACACATGCACAATAAACCTCAACTCAAACCTCAGTTGAATTTGTAAGTGTATTTTGCATGCCCAGGCAGTTAAACTATGCCTTTTTTACACCAGGTACCAGCTTTTCATCAATGAACTTGTCCAATAGGCATGTTTTATTGAAGTTTGAGTACAATGGCTTTTGTTGGTAGAGCTCAATAACACAGAATGCAGTGAGTATAAGGTTTATAGAAATACAAAGTAAAAAAAAAATACAGTGTAAATAGATTCATAAATTCTCACATAAAATGTGTGTGTGGATGAGCTGAAATTTCTTATTTAAACTGTGGAGTATTTTGAGGTGAAAATACTGTATCTGCGATAGGATCTTTCTCGGATAAAACTAGGGGGATGGACTCTCCTCTTCTGCCTGACAATTAGCCAAGATGCACTTTGAAATGAGAAATGAGAGATGAAGACAGAAGCGGCCTTCTCGTGAAAAAAGAAGACTCCAAGACTGTGAAGGTTGGTTTTATGGTTCCATAATTGTTCCTACAGCTAACACATATCTAATACGTTTCATTAGAAACAAAAATAAAACGTGGCGTGATACTCCACCCGCCTGGACATAACAGCAGTGCTGTGGCAATGCAGTCTCAGTGCAACCTAATATATCAGATCACCTACTCCATCCAATCATCAATACATTTCCAATGTGTCCATCTCATAAAGGTTTCCACTTAGGATGATCCCCTTTCTCTACTCAAGCCTCTGCTCCCCTCTCTCTTCCAAGCAGAATTAAGGGAAATTGAGATGTCATTTACGATGGCGGACCCAATCAATTTCTGAGGGTCATTGGAGGACAGGGGAGCGAAGGGACATGAAATGAAATGAGATGCACCTTCAGTAAGTAGTAACAGGGTCCGATGTCTTCAGGAGCTGCAGGAGCACGCACACACAGGGGAATAGTTTACGTACACCGCTGATTTTATTAAATATAAACAACACAACCGAGGCTCTTGCCACTCTGCCAGAAAACAACTTAGGACTTGAGGCTCAGAGAGCATGCTGCTGGGGTACATAATCACCAGGAGAGAGACTCCAGCCTCACTGCAGGGGAGATAAATAGACAAGATTACTAATTACCAATTTACCTGCAGCTGTGACTGCAGCACTGTGCCTCCACTGATGTCTCCTACCCAGACAGATACAAAAACCACACCCCACTGCCACAGTATTATGAGTCAAAAGCATCAGTGGCACACTGTCTGTTTTGTGTCTGTGTTAGGAAGGAGCAGAGAGACAGAGACAAAGGTGTCCAAACATAGAGAGATGAGCACTATTGATGAGTACTATATTTATGGACTAATATGAGTGGGGCTCAAAATATAATCTTTTGGGCTACTACAAGAAATTAGTACAGATGGTCACACTGACATTGAGGATGCACTCGAGTGCTGAGTGAAGGACCCACCATGTTGTTGGGATAAATCAACACTGAGATAAATCTCAGAGTAACCTCTTTCACGATTTTACCATCTGTGACGAGTTAAACAAAGTGTGCGTACCACAAAGCAGCATCACAAATCAAAATGTCCAATCTGAAGGTGGAATTTTGCAAGAAGATACTGAACCTGATTTTGCTTTTTAAAGGAAATAGGATAATATCTTCAAGCCACTCAAGGATCACTTCAGTAGTAGACTATGCCTGTGGGAGGAGACGGTATATTCTATTACCCTCAAAGCACATCCTTGAACTGCATCTTTGATTGGCTTTTGATATAACAACATTAGCTCACAGAATATAATGCAAACCTTATGACTTTTTATGACTCTTTTTATTTAGGCTCTTGCCAGCTACTGCAGAATGTCCTTCTAATGCCTTAGAACGCCAGCATATACAAGAAACACTATACTGAGGATGCAATATACTGTACGTACATGCACATGCGCACACAGGGCAAGGCAGCAGGTGGTGAAATGTGGAGGGACATCTTCCAACAACTGGAGGGCCCAGGTTTAAGCCTAAGTGATGACAAGCGTTCATCCTGCTGAAGTGTCCTTGAGCAAAACGCTGAATCTCTACCAGCCTCAGGAGTATGCTTCTCTAGCTGACCCAGCAGTCTGACTTGCCTGCAGACAAGGGTAAGCAAAAAGAGAATTTCCATACAGGGATCAATAGAGTATAGCATAATTATTACACACAAAGACCTTTGCCCTGCTTCTTGTTACCATAGGGACAAGAAAAAGATATAATCAGACAGTATTTGCTGTTCAAACCATGGTTCTGCAGCAAAGGAAATGCCTCAGTGCATTATATACTGTACATCTGGCCACTTGACCACACTCAAGCTAATATACTGGATTTGGCAGGAAGATGAACATTTTGACAAAAACAATCTACTGTATAAAAGGGTACACAGACAAAATACACGCACCAAAAGATAGAAAAGATTGGGCACAGGCCTGCAGGTTGCACAAGCGTCAGAATTGCAGAAGTTATGACTTTCCATGCCCTTATGGCACAGGGTGGACTTCACTGATGAGTGTCTTTGATTATTTATCATACTCATCATCAAATAGTAACATATTTTCTGTTGTAGCTACTCAACATTGAGATTATGTTAATCGTCAGCAAAATATTTGTAACACAGGTATCAGGATTGTTACATCCAAAGTAGTGGTAACTGGCAAAACAACACTGGGGTTTGACTGGTATGAAGTGATGGCCAAATTCTCTCTTGCTTCTTGTTTTTATCTCAACCATGCTGTGCTGAATTTCATAAAAAATTCTATGCATGTGGTAAAATGTTGATGATACACATTAAAGTGCGAAATAAATCCTCTACGATCTTAAAAATGCTCCACAATGTTCAACAGCTAGTCGCTGACTTTGGGCAGGTAAAACAATAACAATGAGTTGAAAGCCCTAAAGATATTTTTTTAATTCTGAGGGAAACTGCAGAGTCGGGTGATAATTCTCTTTGGGTTTGTCATTACGACATAACACCTTTTACATTATACATGTTCATTTGATCCATTGTTAATATAAGAATATCGATTGGAGCAGCTTTAAATTGTATGCTAATCAATTTTGTAGTAATTCAAAACACCTAGGTCAGTGTTTTTGGTTGGACTGCAGAGGGCCAGCCCTATAAACGCAAAAGTCTGTCACTGAGTGAGAGAGTGACTGAGTGAGTGTTCGGAGTTTCCCCATTGGCCATTGCTCTTTCAAAACGAATAGGCCGGAACGTTAGTTACGTACTGTAACACATATGAGTACAGGTGCAGCCCTCTAAAGCACTGAAGACTTTTAGTCTATGCCCACTTACTACGTGGGTCCCACCTCGGTCTCACCTTGTTGTGGATAACTTGACTGGACAATCAGCTCCCACCCAGCTTTTTCTTCGGCCATTTAAAGGAACCAGTAGGGCCCACAGCTTAAAGGGCTGCGCTTACACTCATAGAACCTCACGCAATTTTTCAAATGTTCTCACGCCACACGTCCATTTTTTGACACAGTGAAAAACAAATGTGTAACTGATAACGGCGAAAAGAAACACTGACAGACAGACAGACAGACAGAGCAAGCAGCACAGCGGCGGAGTTAGTGAGTTACTATGATTACTGAGATGCTCTGTGTCTATGTTGCTCTGAAACCTCCCAATAGTTGCTTTTTAGGTCAGTATGCCTCTGAATGTAAACGACCTCAACATTGAAATCCGTAGTTGAATTAACATCTCTGTGACAGTGTGAACAAAAAACAGAACATTATAATCTTCCTAAATGTAGAATTTGTGACAGATGAGGGAATGAAATTGGAAAACAAGATAAAACCTGCTGGTGTGAGAAGTGGAGACAGTGATTATACACTGTAACAGTCCAGCACAGAGCAGAAGAGAAAACAGCCCTCCATGCGCAGAGAGGGAGGGAGAGCGCACAGTTTAACAGTCAGAAAAACAAGAAACATCCCGCAGATAGAAACGAATGAACGAGCAGGGGAGTTAATGGATAATTAGAATAGTTATAATTATTATTAGAATAAGTTCTCTTTCAAATCAAACCTCTTAAGATATGAATGGAAAGTTTGCATTTATAGCATTTTTTCACTCAAACGTAGCTTAACCATGTCACGTGATATGCTACCTCAGTACACTTTCAGAACAAATATTACTGGGACCACTACAGAAAATTGCAGATGAACATTAATATCCAAGAGTTCACATTACAGATGCGACCACTGACTATGCATGTACAATTTGGTCACAATACAGCATATTAACCATACACGGTCCAGCCATATACTAGGTTTCGACCTAGTCTTGTTCAAACTACGCTTTTGTCCCCCTGTTTCTCCCCTTTTTTTTTGTCTCAATTCCCTAGACATACCAAACCATTCTTGACAGTAACATGGAGGGAATTACAGTTATAATTGTTATAATAGACGCATACTGCACCAACCTTTTCCCTGCATTATATGTATCTAGCTCTTGAAGAAGCAGACCAGTGGCAACTGCCCCAGGCATCAGGAGTTACTGATGCAAGTTAAGCTGTTACTTCAGTGAATAAAGTGAGTTTCTAATGGGTCACTCTGCTGCATCACCTGAGGCCATGTTGAAAATACCAAGAGAATGACAGGGGTTGAAGATGACAGAGAGAGAGTGACACTTATTGGTAATATCCTAACTGTCCGCGTGCCCTAAGGCTACAAATCACAGTTCCTCACGAGAAGACAATGAAACGACGGAAACTGGTGAGGGCAGTGCATGCATGCCTGTACATTTATCTAATTGTCTTTTTGTAGTAAAGAATACATCCCTGTAGGGCTGTCTTGATGTTGAGACCTCTAGGTTTATCTCTGTCACTCAGAGCACCAGTGTAGTTATGACTACTACGAAACTCTCGCTTTTGTAGCACTAGAGGCAATGACACGCGTACACATTTGTTTCATTTTTACTGGCCCCTGACACTGACTACTTGGGTTTTTTTCTCCTTACCATGTACCACTCTGCCACCATCTTGTCTTGCTAAATAATCTTTCTTTCTTTCCTTCTTTCCTTCTTTCCTTCTTCCCTTCTTTCCTTCCTTCCTTCCTTCGTTCCAAATGCAGGCTCTTTTCTCAAGATGACCCAAAACGTTTCTAATTATGATCCTCTCCCACAGGAGTAACCGGCTGCCAGGGGCTGGTAGAGTTCACTGAACCTGCAAAGTGTACAGCTGTTATCTTTGACTGGTGGCCAAAAACAAAATTGGAGCTTCGGTAGAAGGCGGGTGTAAATTCTGTCTGCTTAAAATATAGTGGCTACTTTCTTTTTTTTGCTTTCTGTCTTTAAGTCACTTAATCTGATGAGAAACAGAGGCAATAACCAACAACATATTTTTCATTAGGTCTTCAGAGAGAAATATTCAGGTTAATGCACAGAAACACAGAAACAGCAGGTGAGCTTAAGGGCTTGTGTAAAACACTAATGCACACACACATACACTCTCTCCAGAAACAATTAATGCCACAAATATTTCTTTCTTGTCTTTCTTGCTGTGGTAAGACAGGTACAATATTGCCTTTCATCCTGATGTTGAAGAAAAACAACACAAACGCAAAATGCTAGGAATTCAGTGGCTTCATTAAACTAAAGTATACTGCGACACATACTGCACAAGGGCACAGTGTGTGGTGGGCTAGCAAATTATGCTTACAATATTCACACATACATTTAACATTTAACAACCCGCTTTGAGTGTCAGAAGCAGAAGTTGTAGAAGTTCTACAAAGACTGGGAATCACAACTCTAAGAAAACTGGACTTGTTGTTTGCTCTGACAGTGGTGAGCGAGTGTGGATTGCTGACCACGGTGGAGGCTGTGTTTCGCCTCTATCCCAGACATTTCGTCAGCAGTACTGGGGAGTACAGATGTAGCTGTTTGAGGAGCCGATTTGTGCTCTGTATCTCCTCTCTGTTTTTTCAGTTTCAGGTGTGAGTTTTGTCACAATGTTTAAACAGTTGTTTCACCATAAAACAACTGTTTCTGTCAACAGTATCTTTTAAGAGAGTATGTGTGTACAAAAACACTTCATCCAGGTCAAACTATGGGAAAAGAACTGTCACAGAATACTATATTTTGTTCCAGAACACAACAAAATACCTTGGCAACTGTTATGCTAAGCATACCTGCACCTGCTATATCTCTGCCATGGCTGGCCTGATTCTGGCATCTGTCCTCCTGGCCAAAATAATCAAGTTTAGAAAAGGGCAGACTACAGGCACAGTGTTAGGCTTCAGTTGGATATAACAGCATTGTTGAGGTGATTTACTATGTCTATTCCCAACTGTGCCAGCACTTAAACAGGAACTGAGACGATTCTTCCTGTTATCTGGGTGCAGTATCAAAATTGAAACAGTTGTTTCACACGTACACACTCCCCTTGAAAGTGTCTCCACGGAGTCAGAAGTGAGTGTTGCAGCTCTGTGGTGGTCTTCACATGTCAGGTTGTGAATTTAATACACAGATTGCACAGATGCAACAGAGCAGTAACAATCACATTTTAGTTTTAGAGCTTTGATTTTTCTTAACCATATTTTATTTTATTCTATTTATGTTATTTATGTCTGAGCCATCCATCTATCTGAATGTTAGTTTTTTGTTGTCTCCCAGTTCTCAATTTTTCATTTCAGTTAGTGGCTTCAATCAGGAAACTGACCTCCTGGCACAATAAAATGGTCACTTAATGTATTATTTTATAGGCACAGAGCATACAAGCCAGATAATCTAAACTGCCGTACAACCCAAGCCAGAGGACCAAAATGCATGTGAAAAAGAGACAAATATTCATTATTTTCCCATGGAACTAATATATATTAAAAAGTATATTTTCAAATATCCAGTGGACATTAGAAAATGATGAAAGGTGAAAGATGGAGCATGACCCTTGTCCAATTCCTACACCACATCTGCAACCACTGTGCACAGAAAACAGAACAACAATCAAAACCTTTTGTTTTTGTTTTGTTTTACTAAAAAAAATTCTGTGCATACTTCGGGGCATACATGCCTCAAAACCAGATCCAAAACATGCCTTGTAGATATTTGCCTTAAGGCAAACACATGTTTGCTCCCCTAATATGGATGGCTATGGTACTGTATGTCAGTTTATGTCAATACCAGCCATCAATATTTGAGGAGTTTGTGTTTCAGTCTTCTCTTGGTTTTAACTACAGCTGAACCCAACTGCTGAGGCAAAAACTAGGACGACTCTACACCAAACCCAACATAGTCTTATAGAAGCCGCTATTATTGGCTGGCTAAAAATGATAACATATCACAACGAGAAAAGAAAATACTAAGGCATCATTATTTCAGCAGGGAGATGACATGTTAATAATTTAATAAATGCTATCTATTGCTGAGACACTTATCTTCAATTTATTTGAGGAGAAAATTGGTATGAAAACCCTGTATTTCATTTTTCTAAGCTGCACACCTGACAGCCTTGACCTCTTCACGAAGCTCACATTGCTCATGTTGCAATCTAACCTTTATGAGATGCCACTTGTCTTTGTATTATTACCATGACTGATGCTGACTGCCCATCCCTGCTCACTGTCATTCATTTCATGCAACATTCAGTTCAAAACACATCCTGGATGCTGCTGGTTAAAACACTTTTTCCATGTGTTTGTGCAAACTGGGCAGTTCTGCACTTCTTTGTCCTCAGCCACCTCCCTTTGGAAGTGTTCTAGGCATGCCTGAAAGGGAGGAGACATCAGGGTAGAGCGAGGGACACGCCAAAGGGATTACAGCTCCCAGCTGGCGTGGAAGCACCTGGGGATCCCCTAAGTGTAGCTACAGAGAAGTTGCTGGGGGAAAGGACAAATTGGCTGTAAAGTTTACCTTGCTGCCATCACAAACCAGACCTGAATATGTGGCTGCTACATGGACATGTTCTGTCACAGTAATATTAGTGCCTTATTACGATAACAGTAATGTTAAAGATACAATCTCTAATCCCAATATAAGGAACTTTCTATCACTTCCAAGCTGATTGACAGGGGTTTTAATACACGGACTATTACTATTACTGCTATTTATGTTCTCTGATGCTGTCAAATGTTTGTTTATATCAGTGATGCCTGTAAGCACAGCAATAAAGAAACCTCTTATGATCAATTGAGAAACAAAATACTTATTTCCCATTACTTAATCAAACTCTTCAGTTGACTATGTGATTACACATAATAAAAAAAAGTGATGATTGATTTTGCCTTTTTCAGTGGAACACCTGCTTTACCTGCCCCTGTGGTAGGACCTTAAGATGCCATTCACTTGGTTGCATTATTCCCATTAATTTTTTTCACACTGACATGATTTTATATCATTGGTTTGATGACAACTGTCTGTTACAACCATTCTGTAAGTGAGATTTTATGTGTACATTACATAAATTGTAATGCAATATGGCAATGACAGGCACCACTTTTATAAAAACAAAAATTATTAAAAAAAATAAATAAACTGAATGCACAGGAAATAAATGGTTAAATTTGATTTTGAGCTGCTGCTTTCAGACACCAAGTTGTTCTAGTTTTTCTGACATGAACGCTGGATGAGCTACACCCACATGTTACAAAGACGGTATAAAGACAAAGGTGACTGTGTATTGAATGATTTTACTTTTAATCAGGACAGACTGTTCGCCTGGTACAACTAGTCTTTGGCAAATCACATAGTTACTGCATCGCAGTACCAAAAATTAGAAATCTGTCTCAGTTGCTGTACGCAATGACACAGTCATTTCAGTGATATTGCCACACTTTTCTCTAATGCTCGTGGGATTGTGCTAAAATATGCATCCCACTGAACAATCAGCTTAAAAATAGATATATTATACAGCAGATGAAGCTGTTTGGTTGAACTTTGATAGATCAGAAACAGGGGAATTTGTATCTTCTTCAAAGTGTTTTGATTGATCATTTAGGGGTTCGTGTGACATGCAGAATATAATAAGAATCATCTTGAAGTGGTTAATACTTAATGTATTTGAGTATATCATGGTAAGAAACACGAGGCTGTGGTGTTGTTTCAAGGATGAGCCATAGATATTTTGTATTGTCTCACAAAAAAAGATTCTTAAAATAATTATTCTGTTAATTAGTGATGCTCAAATGCACTTAAAGGATGACAAAACCTGCAGTAACATTGCAGGTTTTCACTTAAAA
>NTHP01000011.1:653995-675573 GCA_003416845.1 Oplegnathus fasciatus | reverse complement strand
ATACTACAAAAATATTCAATAACTTCACTCTTTTACATTGTAGTGTATGATTAGACACTCTTTCTGATAAAATGTGCTTAAAATGTAAACACAGATTTCAGAAAAATTTAAACGGAAAACACAGAATTTGGGAAAAAATTCAATGGAATCTGAAAAAAATTAAAACAGATTTCACAGGGCCCTACATAAGAATTAATCTGGAGTCATGTTTCTGGCCACTTGGTAAATGTAAAGTCCAATATTCACTCTTTTTTGGTCTCCACCAACTCTTGAGGGAAATATGTGGCTCTGTAGCTGCTAAATGCTTCGCTGCGTTAACTAGCTAGTTTCTATGGTAACTTTGGTGCTGGGCAGGTAGCGCATTGTGGGGTTTTCGATCTTTAATTTGCTGAAAACTTAAAATTACTAAAAAAATACTCAAAAAATTTACAATGAGAGCAGTGATTAAACTAAAACAGTAAAGTTGCTGACCCGTAAAATCAAAATAACAAACTGAAAGTCGCTGTACTGTGTAACTCCATATAGGTGAGGAACTGCAGAGGGGATTAGTCTCTTTGGGTTTGTCAGTAGTAGTCATGAGGACCCATCATTAATATAAAATATTGATTTACACCAACTTTAATCTTAATTAGTTATTAGTATCCCTACTAGTTGGCTCAAATGTACTTAGACCATTTAATACTGTCAAGGCATATACTGTAACTGCTGCACACATTACTTTCCACATCATAAAGTGCCGGAAAGTTCTTGTGCATCCCTCAGTGCTGGTTCTACATCATTGTACACATAGTTCAGAGTGAATTTATGCAATATCTTATTCTGAATTTATACAATGTACACTATAGTAGCCTGCCTCCATAAAGAAAAAAACACATTTGTTTATGTGTTATCATCCTTTTTTATAGTATCTTAATTCCAGTGTGAGGAAATGGGTTTCATATCGTCACCACATAGTGTTGTAATGTTGGAATATGACTAATGTGCATGGATCATAAATTAGACCTAGTGATCAATCAATAGAATGTCATGGCTCAAAATATACTGTACACTGGTGCATAATGTCTGTGCATAACAAAGTCTTGCTTTTTGTAGCCTGTGCTAATGATTGGTATCTGTATCCAAACCCAGTTAAACAAGTGTGTTGACATCCATTCAGGGCTAATGGTGCAAGTGGCATCAGGATGCATGATTATTGAGATTAACGGAACAATGTGCGAACTCCATGAAATCAGAGTTTAACAAATGTGATGGAAATATTTGCATATGCATGTTTTTAGCTTTGCATATGCAGACATTTTTTCTTCACCTAAGTTTTATGTTTCTTAGATTGATGTCTGGTGTCTCTCGCTGTAACTGACAAGCTCACTTGGCATCACTATTACAAGGGCCATATAACCAGCAGCAACATCACTCTTTACTATGAAATGGAGCCATCTGAAGAGTTTCCTGACAAAGAGTTGATGAATGTTTTCAGTGCATAAAAACCCATGTACGTAAAAGCAAGGGAGTTTTTCTGTACTGTGTGAATCATCTTCAATGGTCTGTCCCTGTTTTATTACTGTTCCCCAGTGAATTATTTTTCCTATCCAGATGACTGACTGAAATTACCGATGTACATGGGTGGAATCAAATAAATTACCTTTCCAAGTAACACTAATAGCATCAGTTTAACACAAAACACTGACATGCCAATAAAAGTGCCCAACTTTTTCACGTGGTAATTATCTCCACTGCCCTCTACACCATTCCTACGCCACACACACTGAAGATGTGAGAATAGGATGCACATGACTTCTGTGTTCTTTGTGGATATACAGCATTCAGTTAACGTATAGTCAATCTGCTCTCAGTCAGTGGCATGGCCATGTCACCTTGGCCTCTGTCAGAATTGTTTTCATTTTTCAAGTTTGCATACAACAGCACTGTGTACAATCAAAGCAGGTACACAATATGTGCCACAGATTTTATAAGTTTTATTATGCCATGTGATGCCAAAATTCCTGTGATTCTTCTTACCACTTCTCATTCTTTGTATGCAATACTGACATTTTTCATATACTATTTCAGCAAGTCACACAAAGACTCCACTGTCACAATAAGATAAGTGTGTGTGTGGCGTGTTTGTGTGTGTGTGTGCGTGTGTGACAGAGAGAGGGGCATTTAACCATGAGTCTGTCGTCTATAGGGCCTGAGCAAACACAGATAAAGTCACTTGTGAAGTGTTCTCAAAAGCACATGCCACCTCTCTGCCACACTGAAACGTGGTAAAATGTCCAGAGAGAAAAGAAATGGGCAGGTGGAATTTATACACAATAAAGTGTCACGTCCAGACCTAGNTAGAGTCTTTAAAAAAAAATTCTTCATTGGTTTTAAATTTAAGGTGGAGACACACTTGCTATAAAAGGAAACATATGAGATTGTTCTAGAACTATATATATATATATATATATATATATATATGTATATATATATATATAGTTCTAGAACAATCTCATATGTTTCCTTTTATAGCAAGTGTGTCTCCACCTTAAATTTAAAACCAATGAAGAATTTTTTTTTAAAGACTCTAAATTGTCATAAATTGAGCCATTAGGTCAGGAAACTGAAT
The DNA here is from genome assembly GCA_003416845.1 of Oplegnathus fasciatus. NCBI lineage: Eukaryota > Metazoa > Chordata > Actinopteri > Centrarchiformes > Oplegnathidae > Oplegnathus > Oplegnathus fasciatus. Next base: position 672,965 of record NTHP01000011.1, on the reverse strand, counting down.
TGAAATTTAAAAAATGAATGAAAAATGAAAGCAATAAGTCTCTTTGGGCCAGACTATGTCACACAACCTGCAGCTCTGACTCTGTCTGACTATGCCAAAATTGCCACACAGCCTAGAGCTGTTCCTGGGGGCTTGGCGAGAGCCCAGTGCAGACTACCATGGAACACAACGTGTGCAATGTTTTTTAGGAGAGTGAGGGCAACAGGGCAGCGATAATTTTTTCCCCCCAGGATGGTAAGGGCCATGGGGTGCTTGTTTGTCTCTGCAGTGTGTGTGGAGAAAGTTGTGGAGAATCAGCAGAGTGGGAGAACATCAGTGACAGAAAAGGAAAATGAGGAAATGTATGATGGAAACTGGCAAATACAAGCTAAATATCTTTAAAACAGCACACCATAGGGATGCATCCAACAAATATTTTCATTATCAGTTAATCTTATTTTAATCTTAAACTTATTATTCACTCAATTGATTAAACATCTGGTCTACAAAATGTAAGAAAATCCTGAAAAATGCCCAAGACAAGATAATTAGTTTATTATCACATGAGACAGAGAAAAGTATCAAAATTGAGCAGCTGAAACCACTCAGTGTGTGTTATTTTTGCTTGAAAATGGATTTAAACGTTGACTCAATAAATGAAATAGTTACAGACTTTTATTTTCTAAAATTCCACTTATCAATTAATCGACAATTATTTGTTTAAGCGCTAGGGACACCCATAACCCACTGAACAGTGAATTGAAACTAACAGAAATAATGTGTTAGACAACAACTTTTTTTTCTTTTTCCCATAGATAGTCGTTTTTTCCAATCCCAAACCCCTCCTTCCAAAAAAAAGAAAGTTCAGGGGACCAGACCCCTCTAAAAGACGCTTTGCCTCTCTGAACATGTGCAGAAAGTCTCTGGCCTTCCCTTTAAGCTACACTTGGGAGGTTCTGAACAGAGCCTGGGCACTCACAGACAGGATGAAGCCACCAGTGGGAGAGGTCAATTTACTGTGGAAGGGGACACAGATGTTCCTGCTATTAAAGATTCAAAAGCTCCTGTGTAGAAGTCAGTGTGTTTGTATATGAGTGGGTGGGTCAGAGGGCTGCAGAAAGATGTGGAAAGAGACGAGGAAAGTTGCGTGTCTCTATATGTGCATCTATTATTAGTGTCTGTGTGGTGGCGAGGGCTCTTGTTATCTCGTTCAGAAATATACAAAGAGTTAAAAGATACGCGTCACTCATTGTGAGATGTCATACCATTTCTGCTGGAGAACCTGATGACACTGCTCACCACTGACAGGCAGAGAGTTATGAGTCAGATACTGTGGAAGGACATGACGTCAGGAGAGCATCTTAGGACATTCAAGGCTTTACATAAAACTTTGAAGGCAACCTGTGATGAAAAACAAAATATTGTTCTATAAAAGTGCACCTGAACTTCTTGTTAATGGCAGGTTGCATGAGCTATGCGGCTGCAATGTTTAAAACAAACTGACTAGATTTCGTAAAAGTACTCAACCTATAATTATGGATCCAGATAATGTCTCTTTTCCATCAGCACATATACTCCATGCCTCCTGTCCCTAACCACATGATACTAAAGCCCTCCAGTAGCATTCTCTCTCCTGTCCCTCCTTGGAGAAAAACTGTGTCCATGTCAGTGTTGAGGTTAGGGATGCTTGGTTCAGCATAGATTCCGGTTAGGATAAGCCCCCCAGTCCGTATCTGAAGCCCCTCTTGTCATTTCCTCTTGACACTTGTTATCTGACACTGCCTTGCAGTCCAACAACTCTAACTCCCAGAGCCCGCACCTTGTATGGCAGACGAGACAGAAAGAATATGTTACACATTTGAAGAAAACTGTGAAATACCTCCTGATGTTTCTTCTCTGAGCTGCTCCCTTTTCAAATTGAATATTTTACTGTATATGCAAGTCATGTTTTTGTGCTACTGCAACAGTATGTTTAATGTCTTTTTTTAAGTCTATGTGGGCCGGGCAGTTGCGTGTGCATGACACAATGAATAACATAGCTAACTTACTAAAAAAAAAAAACTTGACTAATGCCAATGTGTCTATTAAGTTGAAAAAAAATCTACATGAATATGTAAAAGACACAAGTTTTAACCACCCTGTCTCAGCACCGCAATGGCATTTTTTGTGTATGTGGTATATGTGTATATATCCGTATATACGACCATTACCTAGTGGTAATAATAAATGGACCATAACACTAAATGACACCAGAAATTTAACACAGACAGACAGAATTCTGAAGATCCCTGTTGGGGGGCGGGAAGGGATAGAAGCCTTCAAGAAGACATGTGACCTACTTGGCTTAACCTGCCTTTGTTCAAGTTTGGTCTCAGAGCCAGCTGTGACACGTCTGCTGCTGTCAGCTGGAATCATGGGATGTGGGGCAGACGGACGTGGAGGAAACAGTCTGCATATATGTGTGTGCTTCTGCAGCTTGTCTGCGTAGGCGAAGATGGCAGCTTTAAGTGCTGCATGTCTGTGTGCAGCGTGGCCGCCTGGGAACACGCTGACCATATGCAGTGTAATGTTGGCAGACAAGCGGTGTTACCAGCAGGAGAAAGGCCATTCAACTCTGCTCACTTGGTCTGGCTTGGCTCCTCTGGTCTGACAGCACCTGGAAGACAGTAAGTACACTACACACATCAAACATGTATTGTACAGTAATGAGAATACATGGTGTTATAAGAACTCTCATTTCCTCCACTGGAATGTGTTTCTTCACATGGGATTTGATTAAAGTTGAACTCCTGTATATTTTCTTGTTCACTTGCACTGTCAATTAACAGAGAGCCACACAGAGACAGCTCCCTCTTGAGTGATTTTAATATCAGACATACAGTAGTATTTTCCCATATGCGAGCTGGATGGGGGAAAAGAAATAAATCCGGTCCTCCAAAGCATCCAAAATCCACAAATTCTTTCCTTCATCAGTGTGAACACAGTACATTTAAATCCCCATATGACTAAGAAAATAGAGCCTTTAGGGACTTAAAGCAGAAATGCACTGTAAGCTAAGAGCGTTATGTTATTTCAGTCCTCTGTAAATTGCTTTTGTACGTTGAAAATATTCATCAATTCCATGTCAGGAATTGTTTTCGCTGCCCCCGAGTCTCTCTCCAATCACTGGCTGGGTGTTTTACAGTAATACTATGTTCCTTATCTGTCGTGACTTTTCAAGATACTGGAAGTGGTACAGTAAATGAGCCTGGTTTCTTCCCTCCAAGACAAGACGAAGACAAAGCTTCTTGCTTTAATTGGAGCTCCATTTATGAGGAATAAAGCAACTGGCAGTCACTATGCCTTTATTCATTGCAGGCAATGTATGTGGATTTTATTTCACAAAGAGCTTAATTTTCCCTCCTTTGTCCGTCAGTTCTAAATAATATTTAAATGAAGAGTTGACAGGACTGCAGTAAAGCACGATGACAGAATGGCTGGCTTAAAAATCATTTGAAACAAGAACACTGGCAGCAAGCTAAACCACAAAGCAAGTTAAGTAAAGGGTGAAAAACAATGAAACCAATATGTGGTTACACTGACCAAGTGTAAAAATGATTGTGTTCATGTTTAGACAAGCAATAATTAAGCTATAATTGGATAGTCATCTGAAATGTAACAAAAATAACAATAAAATTGCTTTTCCTCAGCTTTTCCTTCCTTGTCAGTGTGCTCATTTTTACAAAAAGGTGTCCATTTTGCATTGATGGTAAAGTATCTCTTGATGTCAGATTACCATCCATTTTGCTGGAATAAATATTTTATATTAACAATGGATGAAAATTGTCTTCTAGAGACACAGAAGCGTTTTCTGATCTGATACCCCTATCAGCAGGATGAAGTAAGTTGTGTGTACCTTTCAATTCGCTGTTGAAAAATAAACGCTATGGTTAAGGTTTGGTTAGGTTTAGGCACAAAAACTTTGTGGTTAAAATGACTACTTCGTTAAGGTTAGGGGACGGTCGTGGTCTGCTCACATGCATGCCTACAATATGGGCCTTATACGCACACAAACACTCACTAATCGCACATGAATACTCTGTAGCCTGACTCATAATGAAAGAGCAATTAGGCCTCTCTATCACTGGCTTTGAACCAAACGCAGCTTTGACTTCTATGGAACGATGCTGCTTTCAGCATCTGCAGGCTAACCACGTGTTGGTCTGTCTGACCTGACTGTCGGACCTCAGGGAGGATCAGTGGGCTTCCTGCCCACCTGAGTGTCAGAACCTTCCCCCCCTCCTTTTTTGTCATCTATTTCAACTTCTCATTTACACGGCAACCTTCCTGCTCCTGTTAGTGGTGTAGCCATGTGTGACGTCTGTTGGGATATGTTGCCATGCCTGGGCCTGCGTCCAGTACCAACGTGCGTTTCAGGTTAAGGATGGTAAAGTATCTCTTGATGTCAGATTATCATCCATATTAAAGCTGCTGGAATGAATATTTTATATTAACAATTAATGAAAATCTGATGCTATCTGATACTCTATTGGCAGAATGAAATAAGTTGTCTGTGCCTTTCAAATCCCCATTGAAAAATAAATCTGTTTTATGATGTGAAAACGCTATGGTTAAGGTTTGGTTAGATTTAGGCACAAAAACATTGCGGTTTGGGTTAAAATGACTGCTTTGTTAAGGTTAGGGGACCTTTGTCATCATGGTTACAACAATAAACACATGGTTAAGGTTAGGGAACGGTCGTGGTCAGGCTTTAAAAGAAAAAACAAACGGACTGTCCGATGTTTTGCTGACGCATCCATCCACCCTACGCTCCTCCCTACACTGACTTTGTCACTACTGCAACCTGACTTCCTCCTTTCCTCCTGTCATAATTACTACAGCCGCTAAAAGTCTTTGTCACTTGAGCTTAACATATTGCTTCTTCTTAGAAGGACAGCCTTTTTTCAACAGCTGGCATTTGTTTAAAAAGCTCTGATAAACCAAGTGTGCACTACCTGCTCAGCCCCAAACAGCAGACAGATAAAGGTGGCGTTTAGCTGGTAAAGGTAGTGGAGCAGTTAGCAGCTAAATATATTTCCCTCAGGAGCATGGAGACCAAAGCTAGAGCTAAAGGAGAGTGAATAATTGAACTTACATTCATCAGCTTGCCTGAAATTACTTCATATGAATGCTAATGTTGCTCTGTGTCTGCTGGATGTGTAAATTGGCAACTGTTTACAAAAACACATTTGCCAAATCAGCTTTATTAGGTGAGAATATGTCAGTGTTGTGTTTACAGTTTTTTTTGCACTTCCCACAAGTTGCAAATAAATAAAAATTAATAAAACAAATAAATGAAACAAATGAACAATCGTGCACTGTTTTAGGTTTGCTTTGGGGAAAGAAAAAAAAAACAGCGGAAACATTGTCCATCCAAAAATTCTAAAAGGCCAGCACAGAGTTATTTCACACAGTCAAGCAACACTGTGAAATAAAATAACAAAAACAAAGAAGAGCAAAACAAGACACCCTGGAGGAAGAATAATCAGACATTGTTCAGGACGAGAAAACAAGTTCTTGCTTACTAAATTTCATGTTATTTGCAGCAGTCAATGGTCCGTGCTCAGCCATCAGTGGGAGTGACATTTATTTACTTACATTAACCCCCTCATTTGACCTACTCAGCCTAAAATCAGCTCAGTATACGTGTTATTAGTATACTCATCTTGATATTGCTGGGAAGCAAATATTATCTTCTATTAGAATTTAGTAACATTATTTTCAGCTGGACCAACTTAGCTTCCCACCTGCTTTCTATACTTCTGTTTGTTCCTGCCAAACTCTAGCACGTCTTTGTCAGTGACCTTTGAAAATGTTAGAACAAATATGTGCAATATAATAATGTATGTGCATAACATCAACACACTGAGGCATCCTTGATGACACAATACACCCGAAAAAATTTTAACAAAGAATTATTTTGTTGTTGTTTGTGTGTTTTGGACAACTGGGTATATTTTGAAGATTTAACTACAACTTTTTACTTTTTAAAATTACTACAAAGTGGAAATTGATCACATCAATGGGGTCTTGAATGAAATGAAATGCACCAGCCAACCTCTTTATCTCAGTGCTGCAGATAAGGTCTCAGTCATCACTGTGCTAGAAGATGCCTCTGGTAGTTTGATTCTTGAGATGGACTGTACATTGCTGTGATTTTAAACGAGTGGGAGACTGGCTGTTCCCAGAGCAGGGCTAGAGCTGACTCAGACACTCTAACCCCTGCGCCCCAAATCACACAGCAGTGTTATCTGCCAGAGGATACAATCAAGGAAACACATCAAAGTTCAGTCTCTGGAGCTGGTCTGCTCACATGCATGCCCACAATATGGGCCTTGTACGCACACAAACACATTCATTGAATCACTCACTAATTGCACATGAATACTCTATAGCCTGACTCATAATGAAAGAGCAATTAGGCCTCTCTATCACTGGCTTTGAACCAAACGCAGCTTTGACTTTTATGGAACGATGCTGCTTCCAGTATCTGCAGGCTAACCACGTGTTGGTTCGTCTGACCTGACTGTCGGACCTCAGGGAGGATCAGTGGGCTTCCTGCCCACCTGAGTGTCAGAACCTTTCCCCCCTCCTTTTTGTCATCTATTTCAACTTCTCATTTACACGGCCACCTTCCTGCTCCTGTTAGTGGTGTAGCCATGTGTGACGTCTGTTGGGATATATTCCCATGCCTGGGCCTGAGTCCAGTACCAACGTGTGTTTCACTCTTGAATAGAGCTTCGTGTGTGTGTGTGTGCATTTCTTTCACTTGCTCGGCCTGATGATATTCTCATGTTGCGTGTTATCCCTGGTAATAATGTTGTTGTGGGAATTTAAACGTGTGGCTGCAACAACCCCGTCATCTCAGCCTACCTCAGTCTGTCTATCCAAAATGAGAGTCCAGTATGTCCCAAATCTTGTTGACATCAGACTGCAGGCAAGCCTGACATGTTCATACATATTAATAAAGCCATGAAGTAATTTATTCACAGCTGATTTACATTGCAGAGCAGAGAGGTCCTAAATCAAAGGGATTTCAAAACACTTTACAAGATTTGCAAATTCGATGAGACAAGCTGTTTATTTCTCTAGCACGCTGTAGCTTTTGGCCCTAAACTTCATTTTAATCTTAATTCCTTCATTAGGCAAATACGACAGTGGCTCCTTCTACACTAATGCAATTTGCTGAACACGTCTATAAAAAATCAAACATTGTATGTTTGCATGTGAGAGCATGCATTAGATATAGCCTCAAAACACACAAACACATTCATAAGCATGTCAGCACACAGACACACAAACAATATGTAGCCCTCCATATTAATCTTTTTCTTGGCCGGGACTCACTAAAATGTTATCTACTTGTCTGGTTGTCTCTGGTCTCGAGGGAGGAATGTGCATGTGGCAGAGCCTGGAGGAGCAGAGTAGGCAGGACCGATTTAGGATTTGTATGCGACGGGAGGCACCTTTAGGAGGAGTGTGTCTGGTCTGTCTGACGCTCAGTGATTCTCGGCGGGTAGGGAGCAGATACTCGCTCAGTTGGAGGAAAAGACTTATGAGCTTTATTGATCACAGACTCGTATAGAGAGGGGAGTCTCCCTCTGCATAAAACAGAGCTTTTATTGACATCAAGACTGCAACAGGTGAGGTAACTGAAGAATTCATCAGTCTAAGAGAGTAAATTTAAAAAGCTAAGCTCGGTGGGGGTTTGTTAATAATCAAAAAAACTGTAATGTGTTCTGTTCTTAAAAGTCTGCTGGCTACTCCAAATCCACCAAAGGCAAATTATGGCATCAATACCACCGGTTGTCAGGGCTGATGGACGATCATTTCTCTTCCACATCACTGGAAAAAAGAAATCATGCATGCTCTGCTGTACACAGCATGTAAAGATCATATGATCTGCCTCTGATTCACTGAGGCGTGATAGGGTTATTACATGTCTGATATATTGGGGTCAATCGAGTGATGACATTTTTTTATTTTTAGATAGTGACATCTAACATAACAAAAACTATGATCGTTAGGTATAGAAAAGTCAAACAGCGAGGTTCTTTTAAAAAGCAACATTAGGTGAATTGTGTAGAACTGAACATGAACAGAAACTTGCCTTGTATTGAACAGTGCTAAAAGGTTTTCTAAACTGAGCTGTGAATTGGGAGGTTGAAATATGCCATTGGGGAAAGGACTGAACTCTGGGGCCAGTGGGTGAGGACTGCGATTTTTCTTTTGTTTGTTTCTTCTTCTGTTTTTTCAGTAGATGTCTGCAAAAAATGCTGTGACCCAGAAAACAGATGTATGTGATTGCGTGGACATGGTCTGAAGTCATGGAGGTGACTGTAGCGGCTGTTTAGCCTGAGAAGCTGCTCCAGAAAAGCACAGTGTTTCCCTTTCTTTGCCAACACCCTGTGTGAGTGTGCTCCAGGTGATTTGTACAGCCTGTGGCTTGCCTTGCATGCTCATCAACTCTGTGACAAAGTTCAATAAGCCAAACTCCCCACACCATTTACCTGTCTACCGGAGCTTCACCAGACAACAGTTACTGCCCCTGCTGCCCACTGCTGTTGGAGACTAAACTCGGTGTTCCTGTTAAAAAGAGACCCGACACACAGCAGGTGCATGAGTGAGCACAGAAGTTAATGCCAGCACCCTAATTTGAAGATACTCAGTTGTCTTATCTTATTTGGGTGCCTGCTGCTGTGGGTTGGAGGGAAGTAAACTGGGGCTGAATGGTTCACGCACCAGGACCACAGTTGTTGGCAGTTTACCACAGCACTCGTTCTGGCAGCAGTCAGCACATGGCGTCTGACCCCCTGTTGTAACCACACACGGAGAACTGCTTGTTTTTGTTAAGCTGTGGAGCTATGTTAACACAAATGCGTGTGTGCAAGGACTTAATCCTCAGCAACAGTTACATTTTTTGCATAATGTCTCAGATGATGAAGCTCGTAGAAAAAGTAAATATTGTGCACGATCGATGGACTCGGACATGAGGCACTGACTGAGATGTTGAAATGCAGTTTCAAGGCTGTGGGGAAAAAAGGTGTTCTGTACAAGAAAGATGACGATGTCAAGTAACAAGGACATCTTTCAGTACAAAAAGATTTTAAAAAAGGTTAAAAAAAAATCTCTTTTACAGAGCAGCACCAACATCTACTGTGGCTAGGTTGGTCTCTGAGGAATTTAAACAGGGGCAAAGCTAGTTTTTTAATGACGAATGTTTATCAAGTTTGAGGTATTTTCCTGAACACGTTTCCACGGTGTTTACATTATTACAATCTTTAAGTACGGTACTGATTAAAGCTTTTAGAATATACTTGAAACACTTTGAAAAAAAGACACATCTTGTTTTTAAGTGGAGAGCAATCCTGTCTGTGGCACCAAGTATTGGGGTGTGGAGGGGTCCACAAAAATCATTAAATCATGGGGGGGNNNGGGGGGGGGGGGGCTTAGAGACTGCCTATGTACAGGTTGTTTGTTGCCTTGCCTTATTTAAATTATAATTTAGTTAAATTTATACTGTACTTGTTCTCGTGAGTTCTTGTATGGCTACCAGTTTCAAGACAGCACACAAAACACTGACGAACAGAAGGATTGCTGACTTCCAACCACATATTACTGTAGATGAATGATAATGAGAGATCAGATTTATACGTGATGGTCAGGTTGTCCTGACATGACAGTTTCATGTTGCTAGGCACCCATACGCTCCTGAAGAACGTGTTTTGTGACAGCAAAGTTGACTTCCCTCCCTGAAGCCACCGCTGTTCTTTGGCACACTTAAGAGACTGTGCTGTTCAAGGATGAAGCTTCGGTGTTGTGGCATACCAGTGGCATACCAACGCCAAGCTGACACAGGAACTAGAGGCAAAACATAGGAACAGGTCATCTCCTCTTCCAGCCAGCGCGGAAGAGCATTACATTTGCTCATGGCCGGCTACACTCTGAAAGTCTTGATTGTTCATCTGGTGTAGATGAATGTTATGCCTCACATTTTCGAGTTTGTCTGCCCAAGGTTACTTTGTTTCCGTTGCTAAGCTAGTTAGCATACAGACACTCCTTGTCAGTGATCACATGGGATTGCATGACCATTGATTTGACCCTTACCCAAACCCTAACTAAGGGTTGAGGAAGTTGCAGTATTGTACTGCTAGTTGTGGTCGTACCTTTCTACTACATATCTTTGCCACATGTTTGAAATCTCTGCCAACGGCATCATTCGCACCTCAAGCCGTCCACCTCTCATCAGGAGCAAGTGGACAGAAATGTATAAAAGAGCAGTTAAACACAGCAGCTTGTCACTTTTAAAATTCAAGTCCAGTCAGTTTTCTTTATATAGCCCAATATCACAAATCACAATTCGCCTCAGGGGGCTTTACAATCTGCACAGCATACAACACCCTCTGTCCTTAGATCCTGGAATCAGATAAGGACAAACTTCCCCACAAAACCCTTTAACAGGGGAAAAAATGGTAGAAACCTCAGAAAGAGCAACAGAGGAGGGATCCCAGGACGGAAAGACATGCAATAGATGTCAACAACAAAATCACAGTGTATACAATTTTAGTAAGTCTAATGAGAGAAAAGGTGTTGCACCTCAGCTAACTGCTGTCCTTATTTAAAACACAGGCACAAAAAATTGCCCAGAATTTTTTGACTAATGAGTAACATCTCTGACCATTCTTTAGAGTAAAACTCAAGGGAGGCAGATCCAGTATTTGACTTGGGCGGGTTGTATGACTTCTAATCAAACACCATTCTTTTAGTTTGTCTTCACCAGTTCCCCCACAGTTTTAACTGTACTCTTTGTAGACCAATTTTAAGCAATTATCCCTCTATGTGATTGTTGTGCTACATTTTTCAACAAATCAAACTTTGATATTTAATAGTAGAGTACATTTACGAACACATTTTAACACCCCCTTGTGACATTTGTCATGTTTTGAGTGTTAACAGTGTCTTCATTTGTTGAGGGCTGCGATAGCACAGTAATTATGTGTGTCAGTGTCGGTAAAGATTATAGAGTGGGGCATTTATTTGCATCTGTGATTCACAATGTGCCTGTTTTTACTTACATCTTGCATAAGCTTGTCCGTATTTGTTGCGTGGGCCTCTGTTTTAAAAAAGGACAGCAGTTAGCTGAGGTGCAACACCTTTTCTCTCATTAGACTTACTAAACAGGATAATGATTCCCCTGAGAATCTGTCTCCATCGCTCTGCTTGCCCTGTCACTCTCTGCACCCCCATCACCATGGTGATCAAAGCCAGATGTGCTCACTTCTGTTGTTGCCAACAAAGCACAACTGTACTGAGTGTTTTTACAGTTGTCACTCTGCTCAGTACCATAGCCCTTAGGGAATCTACTATGTACGGCATCGACACAAACCTAAAAACACACCACAGTTCATCTCTTGGACTGTCACACATTCTTCAACTGGAAAAGGAATTAAAATATGCTAATTTTGACCAATGAACGTCAGCTCTAATTGTGTTTTTCTGTACAGCTACTTTTTCTTTTAGAGCATTTGACACCTAAAATCAGAATTTTCAAAATATATAAATTCTCACCTTCCTCTTTGTCTTGTTCCTCTCCTGTGTTATTTCAACATGTAACTATGTTATCACATTCTACTTGGTCACTCAGAAATGTGAAATCTCATAAGTGATGTTGATCATGCTTCCCTCCACCTGGCTGTTTTTCATTTCATCCATAGTGATTCTCACAAACTGCTCTATTTATAGTCCTTTTTGGAGCTCATGCTGGGTTGAAGTTTGTCTCCACTCCTGCAAGCCAAACATATTAAACTATCAAGAAACCAACCAAAAAGATCAGCTGCCACTGACAAAAACAGCAGCGTACCAAACCTTACTAATTTGTTGTGACTACAGTGAATGAACGTGCAGAAAGTTCAGACTGCAGGATACCACTCAGCTGTTTGAAGAGGGAATAAATCAGCGCATTGCGACAGATAGCGTGGTATTCAATATCTGCTGTGATATTTTGCATGATTGCCAAATATGTGCTATTTGTTTGAAAAGCGGCGAGGGATGAGTTTTCTGTCTTTCTCGCTTTTAACAACAAAAACATCAACAAACATCTCTACGAGATGGAACAACAAAGACAAAGAACTGAAAGAGGGCAAAAATGTACACTGGTGTAATGCAACAGTGATCAAAGAAATACAGACAAGACACACAAAACACACCTGCAGTGCCAGATGGAGGTAGCCCCAATAAAGAAGAGAGAGCGCAATGCAGCGCTGAGAGAGAAATTGGTAGATAGGAATGAGGGGGGAATAATAAAGAAGGTGGGAAGAATCCATTGTTGATTTAAGTGTTCGACCACAAACACCGCATAAGCACTTTGCACAGACACGAACATTTCGTCTAAGACCAGTCTGGCTTGATCTATAAACAGGAGAGAACAATGAGAGCCCGACTTGTCCCTGGGTGACACTATTAGGGTGTTGGTTTACCACCATAACTGTCTCCTCCTGGATCAGAGCCCAGCAACAAGGTGACTCGGCTCTGGCTGTACAATGATTAGTCAGGTTCTGCCACACAGTGATGCTCTGTGGTGCAGCTTCACAGTTCAGAAGAAGAGAAAAAAAAACATTAGCCTGGTAGCCTGTTTGGTTGCGAGAGACAGAAAAGAGAGAGCACAAACACTAAAGACACAAGCACACACAGCACTTCAATTTATTAGAAGTGGAGTGCAAAAGTTTTGGGACCAGTTCAAGGATTTCTGCACTGATGAACACAGCAATATTATTAATAGCAATTAAAAGCAATACTCTTGTTTTGGTGGGAGCAGTTGCCAGGCAAACAATGGAGATTACAGGAAGAAATAGCATGGCACATAACCCCTCTAAAACGGCGAATTGTAGTCTTCATCTCACGCACGATTGATGGAACAGATGCGCTTTAATTTTAATCAATAAAGCAGTCTACGCAGGCCATGTGACAGCTCACATTTCACTCGTTTAACCGTGACCTAAAGCATCTCGTCAGGCTTCAAGTCTATTCGCTCCAGTCTTTGCCAGAATGTGGGTGATCACACAGTACTGCGGCTGAACACCTCCACTGTAGAGACTGACACAGAGCTGAAGCCACCGACTCGCTGCTTTCACTACGCAGCCTGTGTCAACACGGTGTAAGGACATCATACTTTGTGGATTGTAAAAACCGTTGCCAGTGAGCGTAATCCAGGCAGCAATTACATTTCCACCAAAACATATTTGGCAAGGCAAATTAATAGCATTTCAACATGTTTTGTAGGAGACAGGGATGGATGGCCACATCCTTCCTAACCACTCTCTGTGACTGACAACATCAGCAGTAGATTACAAAATTACTCTGCCAAACAACCTGAAAATAGCAAGTGATTTTTGCACCATAAAATTCCACAGTATGATGTGTACAGGCAGTTATAAATACAGCAGAGTGCTCACTCTTTGACTCTCGGGGAAAAGAAATAGTGACAAATCTGTTGATCTGCTTTGTACTTCACCCCCCACCCCTCCCCCCCTCTACAAATCCTCAGACACATTTTTAACTTCATCTCCAATCAAAGAAGCCCAGATTGCAATCTGCTACACAATATGTTTTGCTCCACTTTATTAGGCCCATAGATAAACCTCATGGCTGGAACACAGGCATGTGAGTAATGAAGGCTCCCTCAGCATAACAAGATCCTACCCTCCTTATGCTCTCCTTCTCCTCTCAATTTGTAGCGTCTATGAGTTTAGGCGGTCATTTTCCTGCTTCCCTTTCAAAGAAACAGGCCCGCACAGATGCTGTACCAAAATGTAATCATTTTTTAGATCTTGAAAGCATGCAGGCAATTAAAGAGAATGTATTGTCAATATGTATGCAGCTCCAGGTTCTTCCTCCTGATGTGGACAAAATGTATTCCAGCTAATCATATTATGTTGACAATTAGACAGTGTTCTCACCTGACACACACACACACACACACACACACACACACGACCCCTCATGTGGCAAGGTTTCTGTAAATTAGAGCACAGCGCACATTTCTGCCAAAATGTAAGACAGACTAAAGGTGGAATTCATTCATTCATTCAACATTTGGTGACAGCTATGTTTTTGGTGTATTGTTAGGAACCTGAATCACTTGTAAATCAGAAGCATGTTTACAGCACATTTATTATCTTGTATTAACATCATGGCACATTCTCAGAAACGACACATTAGGCAAAGGAGAACACCCGCACACATAATCTCCTAGATCAAAATAACATTCCGGAAACTGAAAAAAAAAGAACTCTAGCGACACAGAAATGGTGTTAATTCTCCGTGGCGTTGGAAAGAAAAAGAGGAGAAAAAAAAGAGAACTGTTCCGAAGCGGAGGTTTTACAAAAAGCTGACGTATTGAAGAACAAGGTGACTGCTGTTACATCCTCGTACAGAACCATGAAAGGCCTTTAAAAGAAAGTGGTTTGATTTTAAACTGTCCAGTAAAAAGCACACTGCGGCCAGCTAAAGCTGAATCAAGGCCACCGGAGGAGCAACAACAACTGCTTCGCTCTCCCAAACCGGAGTGCATCACCGGAGAGGTGTTTGTCTTTGGCTCTGCTCCAGATAGGGACAGTTGTGTCGCTCCCAGTGCTGAAGATATTCACCAGCTGACAGGCTACAGTAAGCAGACCTTGTCAGATAGCAGGTTAACTAGTAGACAGAATTGAGATTTACCGGGAGAGATCTGCCGATGTCTAGATTATATGGGACTATATCTACTGTACATTTATACACAACTGACTGATTTATGTTTTAAAGGAGGCATATGTTCAGCATGGTGCCTTTTAATGTCTTGTTTAATTAATAAAAGTGAGTGATAAAAGTTCACACATGCTCTTCACAAGCTTCGAATCAGGTGTGACTTTTATTGGGAGAATTTAACAATGCACATGCACAGAAACTATGATAAATCTGGATTTTTTTTATTATGTGTACGCATGATTACGTAGGGTTTTATGTGCAAATCCATTCATGAATCATAAGGAAACTGAGCTCATTACGTAGCAAAATATGAGTAACAACAACAAAAAAACTTTTACAAGGACAATGCACACTGTGGCCTCTTTACAATGCAAGATGTTCAACCAAAGCACAACATTTTAGTAGAGCCCAAATATCAAATTTAAGAAATAAGTAAATAAAAATAAAAGGTAGAACAAACAAAGGTCATTCACAGGTCGTAACTTTAAAAAGGTTCCAGCAAGTTACTAATAGCGACCACTGATGTGCAGATGTAAAAAAAGGGACATGGAGTAACACTTTCAGTACTCGCTCAGCAGCACATTGTCGTACTAAAAACAGATACAGACACGGTTCGGTTTTTTTTACTACAGTGGGTGTCTGCACCTGTGTTCACACATTTGTTGGCCCTTCGGCTGCAGTTATAATTTCTGGGCTGCACGGGGAACGTCGGCACATGGACATGGGTAGGTGAGGAAACTGATGTCACGATGCAGAAAGAAACAGTACAGGGGGTAAAGAAAATACTGTGAACACTTTAAAACAGACTAAATCATCAATTTGGGCACAGATGATCTGAGCCCTTTGATGTGGAGACAACATGAGACAATCAACACAGGTCCAAAGTGTTGTCTTTTAGCCCTGGCAAGTGCAGCTAACTAGTGTTCAGCCTTCAGTTAGGTTGTATACGCTTGTAATAGTAGTAAAGATATTTTAGGAATTAAAGTCTTAAGGTGATCAATGACAGTTATTTTAGGATAGCCACAGCGTGGATGTGATCTGTGTTTCTGCTGACTATAAGCAACACTGAGAACAAAAACGAACAAGCAAGCAAGCAAACAAAAATGACAACCACATGAACACATGACATGTATTAATTTCAGTCATATGTTTGAAACTTTTGTGATGTATAAAAAAGACAACAAAACACTTTTTTTGGGCTTTATTTTATTGTAAATGGGTCTATAACAAATAACGATGCAACAAACATGTTTAAGATAAGAATAATTTCAGAGGGAATGTAGGAGAAGAAAAACAGCATCAATTCTGGTTAAGAGCTTCTTTTGTGCCACATTTTGGACAATAATACTCTCAGACACTGTTCCCTTTTCAAAGACTTGTTCTCACTGTATACAAATGTTCTCACTAGCAATGACACAACGGTCTAGTACAACCAAAATTGTCATATGACATCTAATTACTGTTATAACCTGTGAAAGTACAATCATATATCCTGTGTATTGATCCTTTATGTTACATATTCATAGTTTTATAGAATGCAGATTACATTTTTATAGAAAATACAAACAATAAGATCAATGCTTTGAATATAAAAGACACCCCGTCACCTCACAAGGAATGAAAAACACTCGAAGAAGGAAAAAGAAAGAAAAACATAGAAAATAATTAAATACCAAATGTAATAAATGTAGATATACGCTTTTACATGACTAATAACGTTCATATGGAAATAACTGATGTGTAATTAAAAAACTAAAACAGAGGTTGGACAAGATAATATGATAATGGTGTAAAATAAATGCTGCAGTAAACGCAAACGTGAAAGTAAATTTGATATAATTTTTATTTAATATCGCATACTGCTCCATTACAAAGAAAGTGCTTAGCAACATTGCATCTTTTACTTTCAGAGAAAAAGCTATATAAGTTATATTCCCATTGTTAGGAATATAGAAATGATAGCCAAACGTTTTTGGCAGTGCACTCTACAGGATCAGGTAGAGACAGGCTGAATCTATTTGGCTGTATTTTCTCTTTTGAACTATAATGTATGACAGTAATATACTTAAGTATTTCCACTGAATCACAACTTTTGTAAATCAGTCTCTACTTCACGAAGTAACCTCTGACGATATTCTGCGGGCCAAAGTGTGACCAGCTACAGTATCTGTGCTCTACCTGCCTGAAATTTCTTTTAGAAAAGGATTTTTATGTCTGTACCATCAAGCGTTAAAAGCATGGTCGTAGTTTTATACAAATGTATTTTTTACGAAATTTTAAAGTAGTTCTTGTTTTCTTATTTAATGTTAATACACATTCAGAGTGCGTTAAGTTGTGTGGGTACAAACATACCATAAGCTGTACTGTATGCTGTTTTAGAGATAATTTGAAAATGGCCCTCACAAGGCCCTGAGTTTGGCCAGGAGAGCCTCCACATCTGACTCTCCGTTGGTGCTACAGCTGCTGAGCGCAGCACCAGTGGAGGACGGCTGGAAGGCCGGAGGCTCTGCTTCAACCTCTCTCTCCTTCTCAGTCGCTTTAACCATCTCTCTCTCCACCACCCTCTCTCTGTCCAGCCAGTAGCTGTGACCCGGGGTGTTCCTGTACCTGCGACCTGATTCCGAACACGCGGCAGCCTTCGCCCGGGCTGCAGATGGATGGCCCTCAGACTCGTTATGGACCTCCTTGGCAGGGGGAGCTTTCACCACCGCTGAACCCGCATTTATATTCTGCCGAGAGCGAGACCTTTGTAAAGGTGCCTTGTTGTTTTCTGTGAGTGAAAAACAGAGAGACAAAGCAGTGAGCACAACTGTGGGAATGTGGAAGCAGAGTGAGAAGAAGTTGATGCGCAACCGACTCGTTAAATGAATGGAAGCAAGGGGTTAAATAGATTAAAGATTGAATTACAAGCAAGACGGAGAGCAGGAGAAAGGTTAAAATAAAGGAAGCAAGTGAATACAAATGTAGTGTCATCAGGGAGTAACAAGAAGCACTTCAGTAAGCATATGCACATGCACAAGGTACATATATATACACATGAGCTCACTGTGCACACTGTTAGTCTGGATGAATACACACACAAACACACACCATGGAAGCGTACACCGTGTATACAAACACTGATGAGGACAAATTTTCTGCAGCAGACTGTGGCATGCAGCAAGCTCAATATGATGAAATGGATATGGCTGATCAACCGCAACAGAAACTCAATAACACTGTACGTCGCCCTTTTCCAATCTTCTAGTCTCTTTCCCTGTTCTCTTACATGACACCCTCCCACTCAGCTCCACCTCCCCTGATTCCACCATTATCATCCATTCTCCTTCCTCCGCTCTTCATCTCAGCTCTCTGCTCCTGCAGTAGTCCTCTTCATCTTTCTTACTTCTCTTAACCCCCCCTCCGCCGCTCTCTTCTCTCCTCAGCCTCGCGCCCTCCCCTCTGGTTTCCGACTTAAAACACACACCCAGACAGACAGTGGAACAGAGCGACGGCCCAGATCAGACCTACGTTCTGAATTATAATCCCTCTGAGTAGATCTTAGACTTCATCATCAGTATGTGTGTGCTGGAAGGAGAGGGTGAATCCATATTCATGTGACCTTGAGCGTGAGGCTGAGAGGAGTGGCGCGAGGAAAGACACCACCGCATTTAAAGTTTCCTGAGCATTAAATGTCTGGCAAACAGGAGTCAAACACAGCAGAGCAGAACAGAGCGACCCGCTCTGTCAGCCAATCGGTAATGAGTTTGGAGCGTGGCCAGTCAGTCATGACAGTGTGTTTTATGGGCCACGCTGACGAATGACAAGGAACGTCCCTGAACACAACCTCTGACAAATAAATAAGGATAAAGGGAGGAAAGAGAGCAGACAAGAAGGAACAGACTGCAAAATTAAGCAAAGAAAAGCCAACGATCTCACACACACACGCACACTTACACAAAAACTCGTTAGGCAAACAAGAGGCAGTGGGGGATTTTAAAAGGATGAAATGAGTAGAGTGTGTTGCCTTGCTACTGTGACTGAACATTTACCACAGCTGAAAATCCGAGTCTCCTCTCATTATCCTACCCTTTTGCTCTCTTCCTGTTGTTGCAGTCTCAATTGTAAAAGATGACAATTATTCCCTGCTGCCGATCCTCTTGCACCACACACCCCTATCCTGTCCTGCTCCTCTCTCCTCCCTCTAAAAGCCTGTCATCTTAAACCCCCC
>NTHP01000011.1:628514-653985 GCA_003416845.1 Oplegnathus fasciatus | reverse complement strand
CCCCCCCCATGCCCTTTTCTTTCTGCTCGATCAGGGCAATGCCCCACAATCACACGTTTCTTTAACACACTCACAGATTCAGAGCTGATTTTGAAATTATCAATTGTGGTATCAGCAATTTGCATTTTAATATCTTGTTTACACTTCAGTTGAAATTTTAAACTGATGCCATTTCTGTCTTCTTGGAGAGAAAGAAAGGGAACATGCAAGCGGGTATTATCAGACATCCGTTTTTGAGTAAATTCAGACATGTGTATCTTTTGAATTGACATTTATTTCAGCATTTATTAGCATAAATTACCATTTAACTATTTTCTGTTCTGCATGAACCCTTAATGATTATATATGAAAAACACATACTGGTGAGAAATGAAAAGTACTGTATCAAAACATATACTGTACATTTACACTTCAAAAATCAATTAAAAACTCCACACTTCAATAAGACCTCTTTTCTAAAAGTGCATTTCTTTTCTTTCTAACAGGGCCCTGGCCTTTAGTGGTGAACATGAAAGGGCTGGCAAGTTCAGTTTCTTCTCACTCTGCCCGCCTGTGACACCTAGCTGCCCTTTCCTTTGAAGCCTCACTAGCTTCTCAACATATGCCTTCATCTAAGCTGTAAAACACGTCTGAGAGATGTAAAACATGTCTCATCTCAGAAGCTGGATTCCTTTAACCAACAACTGACATTGGTTTCATAGGAGAACAAGTCAAGTGGAATTCGAGGACGAAACTGTCGTCTTGTGTAGAACACATGCTGTGATGGTAGGAGTGTGCATTTATCCCTTTCACACAATTTAATACAGAGTTAGATACGTGACAAGCAATCTGATATAAAAATCATAGATACACTAAGAGTCAGAATATTTCATTCATTTAATGAATTAAAAGTGTTTTTTTAATTTTGACTGGCAATAACTTCATAAAAAACATCTTCTCACCTTCCATTACAAGTACCAAGTACAAAAAGCCCCTTTAAAAATGACAGCAACTGCCACACCATCAATAGGCAAAAGAGTATTGACAATATTTTATAAGATTGTCAGACTCAGGACGGACCGTTAAAAAAACAGGATACAATCAATGCAGCAGAACCAGGGATATCGTCTCTTTTATTCCAAATGTTCCTTTTCATTGTCAAAACGTGGCACCTACATTACCCACAATTCAACTCAACCGCCGACAGTTCAGTCAGAGATTCAGGTGTGTTACGCTGGTGCTGACTGATGTAGCCTCTAGCTGCTAGCCTCAAGCAGAGATGAGGAGCGGGCTGCATAGGGCTACATCTCACTTCTTTCTAACTCCACACCTCCAGATATTTTTCATTTTCAAACTGGTAGTCTTCAGCCCCAACCAACGCTGACTCAGGTGACGTCACTTGAGGCAATTTATCAGATTTCATGCAGCTCCCTCTGCAGCCACAAAAGGCTTTAATACAACTTCCTTCACATAGCAGAAGTACTCCCCAAGACATGTAAACAAAATTTTAGACAGTCCCCAAGGAGGATGCATTTTTCACTGAAATGTTGGCAACTGGGCATTGTTTACCTCGATTTCAGGGTCATCCATCTGAATCTCGCACTGTGAACAACACTAAATGGGTGCATGTCCTTGTAAATAAAATAGCTTATTGCTTCAGTTATTGCCTTTGACCAGGAGGAGTTGGGGGCAAATAGCGTTCGTGGGAATCGCAAGCTTTGTTGTTAGCTTGCCTCGAGTTGACTGCTCCTGCAGGCAATGTTTCCGACAGCACTTTATTGTTCTTGTAGCATGCTGTTTTCTTTAAAGAGTAAGTTGGTCATGGCCACCGTTAAAGATTTTAAGGTTTTGTTGCATGTTTTGCATGCAGCATTTCTTTTGTCAAGAATTCTTGCAGTGTAGCACATGGTGGATTCTGCCTTTTTTTCCCACCACTGATAGAACCAAATCATTTTTGACTATTTTTTGTATAGAATTTGGATGAACCTGTGTATCAACAACATGACATAAGATGTAACAACATCTTGTGCTGATTGATTTTACAAAATATAGCGGTTCATCTTCACACCTTGAAGTGATAGCAGTTCATTGAAAAACTATCTCTGTCCAATATTAGAAAAGAGTGAGAGGTATTCCTTTATTCCATCTGCAAATAGCAGCAGAAAGGAGTTCACATTTCCTCATGTAAGATCATTTGCTCCATTTATATTTGCTGCTTCGACTGATGCAGATGAGCTTTTACTTATCTCTCTCCTCCCTCCCTTCTTCTGCTCTCTTGAAGTTTTTGAGAAGTTAGTAGGCAGGCAGGCTGAGGAGCCTCAGCAGAGAGACAGAAAGTGAAGTCTGAACTGCAGCAGTGCTTGCCTGTCTGTTTTTTTCCCTGACTGTTAAAGCTACACCGCTTGCCACCATTGTGGTGACAATGAACACATCTACATGAAGAGCTGTTAAGAGATTGGAGAAAAACAGTCAACCCATGAGAAAGCCTGGAGATTGGTATTTTCCAATGTCTGTAAAACATGAACACAATGCAATTCTGCTAAACTACCAGTCTATCACAGTCCTCAGTCTGCCGCTGTCCTTTACTTTGCTGGAAGGCAGAATGGAAAAGAAAAACAGTTTGAAAAACAATGATAAAAGAGCTGGCAGACTGAGCTTGTTGTGTTTCTTCTTGCTCTCAGCTTTGCTGAAAAATGTGTCTTTAAACTGTAAGTCTCACAGCCCACAGCCTTTTAACCAGCTACTGACACTGGTTCTGTTGCAGCATAAGACAAGGAAAATCTCAAACAAAACAGACTAATCGCTGCTCTGAGCAGTTTGAGAATATCATCAGGAATTTCAAGATGGAACCATGGTGGTTTATTAAATGTCTGATAGGGTGGCATTTAGTCGGAATGTAGAATAGAATAGAAAAAACGTAGTATTTCTTTTTTCAATCTGCAAATAGCTGCAGAGAGGAATCCACATTTTCCTCTTGTCAGCTCATTTGGTCCATTTGCATTTGCCACTTCAAATACAGATGCAGTTGAGCCTTTCCTCTCATCTCTCGCTCCCTCCCCTTCTCTCCACTCTTATGAAGTTTGCAGTATTTGATCACTTTAAGAAGAGAGTAGTCATGCAGACTCACAAACATACAGACAGTGAAGTGACTTTTTCTCTCTGCGGAGTGACTGACACAACAAGTTGAAGTTAGCAAGATCAAACACACACTTCTACACCCGCCATAAATCACAACACAGCTAGCAAGCTTGGCAGTTCGCTGCATGTTCTGTCTAATGATGACTATTTGCCCTGTTTTTTGCATCTAGAAGTGGAACATCTGGGGCCAGTTTACTGCACAAGGATCAGGTCAAATATATGAAACTATGAGCCACTGGTCACAAGCATGATCATTTTTAGAGTCTGGTGTGCCGTCTTTTTGTTCTATGAAAACATTTTTGACATTCAAAAAATGACTCACACGATCAATAGGTTACTGTAGATCAACTAATCATTTAATCTACTAATCATTTCATGTCTACATGGCAGACTTTTCTAACTGCGCAATGATGTATTTGCCAGACATGGTAAATATTAAGAGTATCAGAAGAGGCGATTATGGATGTGTTTTTACTGTATATCAGCCAGCAATTGGAGGTGAGGTATAAATGTGCATTCACTGTGATCGACTGTACAGTATGAATGGAAATACAAAGAGATGTTCCTGCATTTATCCCATTAGTATAAGTATATGTGGCTGAGATCAGAATTTTCCAATGCAAGCTAAGCATCCTTCTGATAAAGTACCCTTTCATCATAGTCTGTCCACCACCTTGCAATGAAGAGGGAAATTATACTGTAGTTCCATTAATATAACAGATGAAAAGGCTTGATGACTGCACTTATCTATGATTGGCCAAAGTCTGACAGACTGCATTTGCCATTTATTTACCTCAGAATGGAACAAGTGACTGAAAAGGAAGAAATAAGGTTGGTCCAGGTTTTTATATTCCACAACAGACTGAACAGAGTTTTTGAGGGTGCAAGAAGCAGACCACAAAGAACCTGCAGAACTTCCTCTCCTCTCCTCCGTCTGTACGCTGCCACTGAGGTCAGACAACAGATGCAAAACGACCTCATCATTTTGTCTATGTGAGCTTGAGACTGTGTGTCCTGTGCTGTGGAAAACTATGATTTAATGTGTTTGTACACACAGAAAGGAGCCGTGCAGAGGAAAGCTATATTTAAGCGTATGGTGTCATATAAATGTGTGCGATGCCCCAGTGTCCCCTGGCGAGTCTTGTAAAAGGGTAAAAGCTAGCAGACAGCTTGTTAGCTTGCCTGTGTGCATTAGGCTGGCTGTAATTAAAGATCATTACCTGGCAACTCACCAGTCATTGAAGGTTTGTCCCTTGCTTGTTCATTGTAGTTAACTGAGTGTGTGTGGAGCGGTCTGTCTAGCTTCTCTGTCGCACAGAAAAACAGCAGACAGGATTAAAAACGAGGAGAGGCGACAAGCAATGAAAGGAGAGTGGAAGGAGGACAACAGTGGAAGAAATGGGATGATGAGGGAGAAGATGACAAGATGGGCAGAATAAACAGCCTCAAGACAGTGGCATGGTTTGGAGGCAATGATTGTGATTTGGACTAGACTGAAATAGAGTACAAATAAGAAGGGGAGCAGTAAGGAAGACAGAGGAAGAGAAAATAAAAGAGGTATGGGGATGAATTGTTGAAAGAGCACTATAACAATCCCTGTGGGTAATGTGAAAACCAGCACTGTTATAGGTAACTGAAGCCTGTCCTGCTCTAATGCATATCAAAGTGTTTTCCTTTGTTGAGCTGTGATTTGACTACCTCCTCTTCTGTCTCTCCTTTCTCATATTTAACAACCTCAAATATCTTTGTTGGAATACAGAAGAGTAGATCATAGTGTTAACGGAAAAGCAAAATCATTTGGAGGCCTTTTAGAAAGGATGTGTGCCAGTGCGTGGATGGGTTTGGATTTTTTTGGGTCCTCTATTGTATGTATTTTTTTTTCTACTTCGACAATATCTGGCTCCAAATGGCATTTATTTTTGAAGGTTTTGGTTAAGCCAACAGCTGGTTGTGCGGTTGGGGGCAAATAGAAACAATGAAACAATTAATCGCTAAGTGGATCAACAAAAAAATACATAAATAAATAAATCAACATCTATTTTGGTAATCAATTCAATCTTTCAAGTAATTTATCAAGCAAAAAAGCTGAGCATTCTCTGGTTCCAGCTTGTGAGGATTGTTTTATATTGTTGTAATTGGGTTTTGGACTGGACAAATAAACAATTTGCTGATGTGATGGGAATTTGTCTGACATTTTACAGATTAAATGATTATTACATTAATAAAGAAAAGAATTGACAGATTAATTGATAATGAAAATGATCATTAGTTGCAGCCCTACGGGCAAGTACCACATCTTATCAAGCCTGCCAGAAGCGCCTATTTTGATTTAGTGACAGTGATGATCAGTCTAACCACTTTGCTTTAGTTAATTTGTAAAGGCTCAAAGCTAAATATGCGGCTCATGTGCTTTTTGAGTAGAACTTACACAAGTGGAGAGATTTTTATTTGTTTTATAATGTTTGGGTGATAAAAGTAGCCTGTTATTTCAAGTGTAAAAACTCCGAAGTTAAAAATCAAATCAATATAATGGTACATCCTTAGAGGTAATCTATGAATACAGTGGTGGAGCCTGGATAAGAACCAGACTGGTTCAAAAGGGAGAATGGGGGCAGATCCTTGACATTTATAGGTCACCCTCTGTGACTCACCTACAAACAAATCCATAGTAAACATCCTCATAAATATTCTTTAACTGGACATGGCAATGGTCTTTTGCACAAGCATAGATGTGTACATAGGGGACTCACTCATAAAGACATGTCAGCACATTTCACCTGCCATACTTAAGCAGACATGATTGAGTCATATTAAAATCAAGTGTACATGACAAAGTGAGCAGGGAGTAGGGGTAAGGGTGTCGGGTTGGTTTGCTGCTTAAAACCAAAAAGGGCGACGTGGAGGATATGAAAGGGCTGATCTGGATGTCCCTCAAGTCTTCTGCCCCTCAGTGTGAACCCCAGCCACTGTGAGCTGCAGCCAAGCATAACATTGCGTTAGCACGCCTTGGTGCGTCTAACAATGCCTCAAAAGTGAGCCTGCCACTAGTACTGCTACCCTACACACACTACTGGCTCACACTGTAGAGGATTCTCTATTGAGAACACAATTAAAATAAACAATGCAATTCCTCTGCTTTTATGGATCTCATAATCCACCTCTCCACTGTCAAATGCTAGCGATATGACATCACATGTCAAAAACATTGTTATGATGACAAGTTCATTCTAGTAGCCTTTTCAGGAGGTGGCTGTTTGACAGACAGCCCATCTTCATAACTCAATATAGACACAAAATTGTGCATAATTGAAGGTTTGAATGTTGCTGACATAAACAATGTCACAGCCAAAAATATTATTATTATTATAGCATAATCTGCTATGTTTACCATACAAAAACCCGATATAATCACACTACTACATTGTGCTTGGGGGGAAAATAAATAAAAGTTAAATTAATATTTGTTACCAGTTTAGAAATAGCATCTTCCAGAAATAATGGCTTTCCTTGCTTTCAACTGCAGTGCCACTTGATAACTTTGAAGGGGAAAAAAAAGCAACATGATGTTTAGTGTTTTAAATTAGCCATCTCAAACGAGTTTTACATCTCTGCAAGTTGTTAAAATGCAATCATATATCTAAAAACCGCCTGTACTTTAGGCCATGGTCAGCGATAATACAAATATATGCAATCTGTAATAAATGGGGTAAAACATGCAAAAAAAACAAAAAGAGTCATGATCTTTTACAATATAAACAAATCTTTCCGCTTGTATTACAAAGAGGAAATACACCTGGCAGATGGTTGTAGCAGCTCAGGCTCTTACTCCTGCTTTACTCTAATTATATCTACATGCAGGGTAATGGACTGAGAATGTTTCCTCATACAGGGACAGCATCACTTCCTGGGGTCTCTCTTCTCTTTCTCTCCGTCTCCCACACAGACACAGACACACACACACACACTGGCACATACATTAAAGCAGACATCAGACACAAACACAGCGAGACAGCCTGACAGACACACATCACTGCGTAGAAGCAAACACACGCACACATATACACAGTCCTTTTCTAATAAGCACTGTTTCACTGATACAGGTGTACAGCCAGTGTACTCTGCTGCCTCTGGCATGAATTAAACATGTCTTGGTTTCAGGCTCTGCTACCTGTTGTTGTTTGTGTGGTTACTGCTGGTAAATATCCCCAGCAGTCGTAGTCTAATGCATATGTATTTCCCCTCAGTGGCTTCACACTAACTAAGGGTTTCTATCAGACGCTTTCTCCAGCAGCGTACACCTGTCACACTGGGAGAGTAAAATATTGATCCTTCACACGCCTTCAGACACGAAGCTGAAACGCACTCACGAATGCATCCGCAGACAGACAAACAGACAGAAGCACACATTTCTCTGTTAGCCTCCAATCAGTCGGTAATATGGATTAATGAACTGGTTGAATGAGAAGAAGTTTATATGATGGATGAGGAGCACAACCGGTAGACTCCTCTGTGTTGTACACACTGCGGTGGATTATGGAGAACATAGCTGATAACCTGCATGAGCCATCTGTATCCATAAGACATTTTCAACCTTAATTTTTCTGATAAATGCCTGCAATTACTGTAAGAGATTATGCTTGACTGCAAGAAATTTTTGAACAAAACTCGGCACTCAGGTTAAGGTTCCATATCGATAAGAATAAATATTTCAGTGGAATTTATGTTCATACATTGCTGGTGTTTTTCTTGGATTGGTTTTCACTTGCCAATGTTCAAGTAGGAGATATAACCAATACATTAAATATAATTCACTGTCATATTAAAGTTTATACAAATAGGGATTGGTATTGAAAAAAATCATGTATATTTCACAATGTAAGATATACACTTCAGTATAAGTGTTTAAACTTGCGTCAAAACTTGGTTATAGTATTGGAGTATGTCTGAATGATACCCAGGCCTATATACAAGAGATCGTTTAGCAACACCACTGTACTGAGATAATGTCAATCACTTCACACCCATAATGCAACACAGGATAGAATCGCCCACTGTCATGACATTAAAAGGTGATTAAATATTACAAACTCCAATGGAAGACTTCCATTCTTTGTCTCTTTTGTAGTCCCTCTGAGGTGTTTCTTTTTTACCATTGTTTCTACTGCCAGCTGAGGGCTTGTGTTTAACACTCAGGCCGACTCTGACAGCTCTCAATATGCAGGGCCAGTCCTGCCAAACAGACTTATGAATTCCAAACAGCCCGGAGTCATGCTCCATATTTCATTGAAGTTGAATATTTAAAAAGATCAACCCACTCAAAACCCTATAAAACCTATCGTTCTGGGGCCTTGTGTCCTAAAAATAAAATCGCATCTGCCATATCGCATTACAGACAGCCACATCAGCCTCCATCTCTTAACCATTTCCCTCTCTCTGTTCCCCACTCTCTCTGACAAAACCCATCTGGTAACCAGCTTGTCTCCATCAACACAGGTTTTGCTCTTTCTCTTTCAAACAACTGCACACTTCTTCCTGCCTCCTTTATCTCATTTGCGCCCTCACTGTCTGGAACTCACTATTTTTTTTCCTTTATTAGTGCTGTAACTCTCACCCCTGAGCTGTCCTTCAACCTCATCTCTTCTTAGGGAATCACACAGACCACCAGGTAGAGGAGATGGTTCTCCATTTCCTTCCTACAGCAAAATGGACCTGGTTTCTTATTTCAAAAAGTGAGCACAAAAGCACGAGATTTGACAGACGCAGCAAAATTAGTGGAGACAGACTGGAATGCAGCCTGCTTCTGACCGCACAGTCTCAGTCAGATCAAAGTGATAATTAAAAAAAAATCATTGACTAATCATCATGCAAGAAACGAACAGTGTAGGGAGAGCAAATGTGTGTGATTACAGTATGAGTTTCACCCTCACTATGCCCATAGAAACCCTGGATAGGCTTTGTCTGGTTATACAACAACAATAACATAACTGAGATTTAAGCATTAATCTATCTAGATATCTATTAGGTCATAAGCAGAATTCAAGCATATCCATAACATTAACTTGCATCACATGCATTAAATGACGCTCCTGTCAGCAAAGAGAAAAGAGTGTGTTTATATCAGAGCGCATTGTGCAAATGTCACCAGAGATTTATTAAACTTGGTTAAACTAAACAGAATTTAAGGGGCAGAATGACTCATGGTGACTGACATCAAGCTCATCATGTTGTTCAGTCGATAGCCTTGTTAGATTTCCTCCTTCAAAAAGTTGATTTCTCATTGGTGTATTACAATAATAGTCAGACAGGTGGGACATGTCAGTCTGCACTTTCATAGGAAACCTGTCAGATATGCAAATGGAGGTTACTCAATTACATACAGAAGTGTTGTCAATTTGTTACTTTCTACCTATGCTAAATAGAGATTAAGAAATAGTATTATTATTATGATAAAAAATATTGATAACTTTATGATACCAAGGTAAATACCTTCATATTGGAAACATTACAGAACTGTGATAAACAAAGAAAAGTAAATAATATCACTTAAAAACAACTGTACTTTTTTATACACCAACTGCACATCACTAGTTAAATAATGTCAATGTTTCACCCCATTTAAACCAAATGGTATTGAATGTATGTATTGCATAGTGCTGGAATTCACTATAAATGAATCAAAAATCTAGGTTAACACGACAACATTTATGAGGACCTACTGATACAGAACACAAAAAGGGCTTTATATTTTATCTACCAACTGCAATTTACAATATGCTAATTTTACGCTTCCACTTGATTTCAGATATAATCTTTGATGAATAAACATGACACACACATGCAGAAGCCTGTAGGCAGGAGTGTGTGCATAAACCCACCCACGAGTTGGCAGGAAAAAGATTTGATCAAATCAACCCATACCAGAATTAAAATTAAGAGACAGGCAAAGCATCAAGATGGTGTAACACAGGGTGATGATGACATTAAATAAATAAATAACTAAATAGCATTAACATAACATTGGTAGATCTTTACATTGGGTGATGTCCTGCTTATGGTGCCATGGGTGAGAAACGGTCTATATGACCAAGAAACACTAAGGTAGGATGACTAGGTGTTTATTTTGTCAACAGTATGAGCCAAATTAAAGATAAATAAATAAATATTACTACTCTAGGTATGATACCTCATGGGAGAAAACACTGCCAGTGAACAAAGAATAGCAGAGAACAGAGAGCATGTGCACGTAGATACAAGCATGTTTTCCACGTTGTCATATGTTTATGCAAACGTAACACTTCCTGCAGCTGCTCCAAAGTAAAAGCTTCCACTGACTTCATTATGGCGTTGGCTGTGAAACACAAGTGAACTAGTTAAGCGGAGACAAATTTGGATTTTCTGGTTTCACTAATTAGAAAAGACAGCGGAAAGCGGTGAGTCCACATCCAGACTTCAAAACAACCCATCAGAAACTTATGGGTCACGTCACAGGCGCTACATGTTTTTCTGCAATCTACTGTATGGCTGAGGGGCTTATTGTGCCTTACACACTAACAAAGTTAGGTACTGCCTTTGCATCATGTTGCCCCAGAGAAAATCCTGAATTAGCAAAGGGTTTTGTGTGTGAAAGTGTTGGTCTGTCTCCTTCTTCTCAGCAGCTCGTCTCTGTGAGTCATCAGTGAAAAGAAAACAAAATTCACATGGCATCACCATGGTGCTTTGGGGTAATATTGCTATGTTTTCCTGCAACCATTGGAGCTCACTGACATATCAATGCAATTAGAATCATGGCTGTGTCCCAGTGAAGGTCAGCTAGCACCACTCAGGCTAACGCAGACAGAGGAGCAGAAAGACAGTAAGAGAGTGAGAGTGAGGGAGGCAGTCAGAGAGGAAACAAATTAAGTGACAGGGCAGTATGGCTGAGTTTAGCTCAGCCTCTGTCCAGGGGCCTCTTCCTCTAACTTTCGTACAGGCCTGGCAATTAAAAATACATGCATCAGTGGTCTACGCAACTCTCTGAAGAACATATAATATATTTACACAAGCCTAACACATGTAAATGGACAAAGCCATTCTGCACAGTGTGTGCAGCCAAATGCATGCCTATTTCATATTCCTTATACACTTAGAACTGATGGCTGGCCAGCCCTGTTCCATTCAATGAACCTCTAATCAATGCAGCAGACAAATGATGCGGCGAAATAGGAGGTTGTACACATCATGGCTCAGGGGAACACATTAACCCAATCAACTCGAAAGGTATGGATCTGCCCAAAGAAAGCTGTAGTTCATCACACACCGAGTCCTCTGCAAGACAGACATCAGTAGGCCAAGGACAGTGGTGTTGATGAGATTGGGCCATATTGATTTTAATCAATAGAGGGCTGAACAGAGGTGTGTGCCCTCTCCAGATGAGGAAACGCATCTAAATAGTGAAGCTCCATTTTGTAGCCAGTTGTTAGCAAACGCCCAGGGGATAAATTTCAAGCTGAGTGGGACCTGTAGCAGTGACCTTAGTGTGTGTGTGCAAGGTAGGTGTGTATGTGCAGGCAATAAATGATTATTTTAGTTAACTTCCAAGTGTGTACAAAAATTCCATCACTAGCATAGTACATGTGTGTAATATCTGTGCATGTATTGATGGTTTAGCACAAAAGCATGCTTAACAGATCTGGCCTGAGGGAGAGTGCAGTGCTTTACTGTAAGTGTGTCATCCATCTCATTCCTTCTGATAGCTCCCATGGGACCCATAGCAATCCATGCCCCCCCTCAGACATGTTCTATGTCTTGTACATAGAGTGAGCAGCTGAGTGGACAATAGAATGGGTTAATATTGTAAATGGCTGAGAGAGGAACACTGCCAAAAGGGTTGCAACAGATTGAAAGCTTTGACTATGAGAAAGAGAGGCTCAAAATAAAAATGTGCACACATCCATACATGATTGCATCAACAATCAGGGAATCACAAAAAGTCCTGCTGACAAAGTACTTGTCTTACACATAAATAAATTGTCTTGCTAGTTCAGTGCTCATGTTAGCCTTGACCTACAGAAACGTGTGGAGCAGATGTGGAACAAGAGGTGTTGGGGTAATTTGCTTCTTTGTACATGGTCATGCTTAAAATCCACATTCACAGCTTTCTTGTAGATAAAAACCTTGAAAGAAATCAAAGCAAAAACACACACACACACACACAAACACATCCACACAGACACACAGGGTGTCACGATTCACCAACTGGAATCAATGTGCCAGGCTTAATGTCTAAGATACAGCTGCATCGATTCAAACTGCTTGAATCAGGGCAAAGCTGGTAGGGAATAGCAGCTGAATCAATGCAGGCATTTCTGTATCAGAAAAGCCTGATATGACAGGCATGTCTTTTTTTTTTTTTTTTAAGGCAGCTAATAATGTCTTTTACTCTGTGTGTTTCCCTCTCTTGTATCTGCCAGTCTTGTCCGCTCAGCAGAAGTTCAGATCATGTGTTGACCATCCTTTGCTCAAAAGAGGAGGAGGAAAAAAAAAACACTTTGCGCTCTGCTGCCCTACATGCCATTTATTTTGTCAGGGATTTTGGCCAAAAAGAATCCCAAGAAAGACAAACTTTGAATGTTTATGATTAAGTTGTAAAACCTTGTGACAAAATGTGTAACTTCTAATGAACTATTCAGGTAACAATACATATAGCATTAACACCCATTATAAGATATGCCATGACACTCTCTGTAGGGGACAGAATTACTGCTTTCCTTTACCTGCAACAACCGTGCTCCAATCATGAAACAGCTCTGTAGAGTTGAAACTCATTACTGAAGTCAATGCATACATAAACATGGCAGCAAAGCCTTATTAATAAGCAGTTATTGGGCTGAAGGATTACTGTGAGTGGATATTATTCTTTTTTTTTCAATTAACATGTGGGATTCCAAAAATAATGGTGTAATTGTCATTAACATCTCAAATTTGACATTTTACTGCACACCCTACTTGGAGAAAACTACATAACTAAGATAAAATGGAACTCAAGTTCTGCTCAATTGTGTCATACAGCATCACGTTGTATCGTATCACGACATGTGTGAATCAGATTGGGTTGAATCATTGCCTTCTTAAAATATAGCGTATGAGTGTATGAAATATTTCACTCTTTATCTAGATATGTAATGACTGATTGTCAGAGCAAGAGATACACATTGGTATTATAAACTTGCACAGTTGTGTCATTTATTCAGGACAATCAGATGTACAAAATAACACCTAGATGTGTGTTTGTTTTCTTTAATCAGCCAATGAAGAGAACAATGGCTCAGCGTGAAACATCAGAGCATACAGGAGCGCCTGCGGCACAATCCTACTTGTAATTATCACAACACCAATCAGCAAACACACACAAGGCAAACACAGGAACAAAGAAGAAATTGAGGGGGAAACAGACAAGTAAATAACTTCAGAAAAAAGACAATGCACCATGACAGCATGTAACACCCTCTGTCTGCGAACAATCAGGGAAGCTTTGGTGCTGTTGCCTGTTACTAGCATTGATCAGACAGGAGATATAAAACAGGGGGCGAGAGCAAGGCTATGTAGGCAGGTGTGTCTGTGTGTCTCTTGACTGCTCCGGAAAGTTAGTTAAATGACAGCTACTTTTAGCTATAGCGTCCTCATTATGATTTAGCAGAAAGAAATAGTCTGACCAGGAAGTGCAATTAAATATTCACCAAAAATTACACATCATATTCTAACAACTAACTCAGAAAAACAAAACCCTCTGAATAATAATAATATAAAAACTACATTAAAAAATGCATGTTTTATAGTGGGGCTAGAAATGTGTTTTGCACAAGTAAAGCACAAACAAATAATGACTAGTGCAACTGGTATATAAGGGCATAGGACAGGGGCGTGAAGCAAGGTATTTATTACTTAAACACCAACCCAGTGAGTTAGAGTTTTGCCTTGGTAAAAACAACATGTCACATTAATAAATGGAACAACAGACCCCAGCAGAAGCAATTACGCAAAAACGCAGAGGACTTCAACTGGTTACACTTCTGCTTTCAGACTGAGAGAGAGCAAGTATTCACTAAGCTCTAACAAGCAGCAAGTTCTAATAAGCAGGTGCTTATAGGAAGAAAAATCTAATTAGTGCAAATGTGACTTATCCTAAATGTTTTTCAAAATAAATTACACTGGTTGTAAAAAAAAAAGAAGTGAAATTTAAATATTTTTAATACAACTATATTGTACAGTTTTTCACCCTGCTGTTACAGAAATGATCACGCAGTACTAATCAACTCATTTAATTGATGAGCCAGTGAAGCTACACCATGGATTGCAAACCTGTGAATATACACAGGGATGCAAACAGGAAAGGGCGTGCTCCCCCGGGAGAAAATTTTGAAAGATATTCGCTTTACATGCTCATTTTTAGTTACTTTTAAGTATATTTGGATCTGCCTGAAAACTAATTCCAACAGCCATTATGGGATAAAATAACCCTACATAAAACACATAAAAGGAATCAATAGATGTGCGAGCTGAATACGTCAACAAGGCAAAAACAAGAAGACAACAACAAGATTAAAAAGTATGTTGGAAATCAGCTTACAGTAGTTTCTTTATTAATCAATCAATCTAATCTAAGTTGGCTATAATACAAATGTTTATTCACCCGTGCCTGTAAAGCAAACAGCACAAAAGTGGCCAAATGATTGTGTGTACACCTATATGCTGGGTCAATTAAACTGAACTTTAACTACATAACTAAGTATAATATACGGAGCTCCGGAGTGGCCATAGAGAAAAAAAAATATTTTGAGGCCACGTTTTAAACATGCGAACAAACTGTATCTCGTGCACACGCAATAGCATTTCGAGTGCTCAATGTAGTAAAACATGATGGCCTCGAAATTTTTTTTTCTCTCTATGGCCACTCTGGGGCTCCATAATAATATTAAAGTTAAAAAACAACAACACGCCACTGTACAAAAGTTTTGACTCAAAGCAAATCTTCTTTCACTCGTCAGCTAGCCAGTTAAGAGTCACTGCATAGGATGGATTCTGAGTGGTCTGTCAACTCATAGGCCACCGGGAAATGTTCTGGTGCACCCGACGGGCTGTCTGCGAGTGATTCTGCATCTAACCCGATCAACCTGACCGACCCAAACACTAAAAAAAATTGTCCTCGGATCTACACAAATCTCATAGGTGACCTATTTTGATCTCAAAATGGCGAATTTCGCCAAAAGGTGAGAACTTTGCATCTTTGTATACAGTCTTTCTTCTGAGGAGTCTTTATGTCTGTAGGTTAATTGAAATGTATTAATCCAGTCTCTTACACCAGCAGACACCATTCATCACATTGTTACAGAAAACTGATCTGCTGACAGCAAGATCCTCACAATCAACGCTGTCTCCCACGCATGCAAATGCAGTAAACAGAAGACACAGCATTGAAGAGTTAAAGTAATGAAGATACAGCATGGGGGAAGATAGTGCATTAGATAATGGCAAGAGTCAAAAGAAAGTATAAGCAAAACTTGGCCTGAAACCTGGCTCGTAATACGTCCATGACTACAATTACAGCAGTCACTTCAGTGGTGCTAGGCTATAGCTTTGGGCATGCACAAATCAGATTTTGTTTGCACTGATTTCATATCTGCCAAACAACTTGGCGAGGAGGCCAAGCTTACATTGTTATTGGAATTGCTTGAGTCTGGACATAATCAGACATCTCTAAACCCAGAAGGAAGATAACAGGAGTAGAACCAGCTTACATATCCGGTAAGATCCTAGGGTATTATCCTGGTGTACAGCATACACACATTTAGAACTGGTCTGCAACAATAATCTTGTTCAGCTACTGTAGATGGATGAAGAAAAACATTAGAGACTGTTCTTACTTTGGCTAATAATTTTACTACTAATAATGCCAAATTCACCAGAATGGCAGAGCGTTTCATAAGAAAGTCTTAATCTTCCAAGGTGCATTTTTGCCTGTTTTCACTCTATTTAAGCATTTTAAATAGAGTGACAAAGACTGGACTATGTTTTCTCAGGGGCACTGTCTTTAAAAACACAATGCGAGAAAGGTTGAGTCTGGGGAGATGTGCATAGTTGAAAATTCTGCATTAATAATTGTTTTAATTTAGTTACTTATTAGTACTTATGTGGTGGTGGACCATTATGCATTGGGCCACAGAATGTTCTAATTAAGGGAAACACAGATACTAGGTTTGTGTGTAGCTTAAGATCTAAAGAAGAGCTAGTTTGCAAAAAAGCTAATGGTTTACTGTGAAACAAAACACTGCTGTCCATTAGCCACTGCACAAATACTTACTCGCACAAAAATAATGACCAAATTAATTACCAGAAAGTTCATCACTACTGTCAGGTATGTACTTCTTGTTCTATAAGAATGAGATGTGCATGTGAAGCGTTATAAATGTGCAATCAGGGGCGTAGGACAGGAGGGACAAAGGGGACTGATTATGCAGGGCCCTCATGTGAGGAGGGCCCACAAAGGTACTAGAATGAATAGCCATGGATGCAGGGAGGGGCCCATGGAGAATGCCTATGTGCAGGGTCCAGAATTTTGTGATACGCCCCTGTGTGCAATCTAAAAGTGCATGCTGTCTATATGAGCAAAGATTAGCAGTTAAGTTAGCTAGCCACTGGCTTCACTTGTATGCATCAGACCCAGCAGTATGGTGGTTACATACAGTACATCATTTTCTGTGAGGTTGTGTGTACCAACATGTATTATATTTACAGTACATGTATTTTATTTTCCATGGGTATCAGCTCTTGGCCCTAACAATGGAAAACAACACATGCACAAGCATTTATAGACCACAGACAATGTACATTGAATGGCTTTTGCTACAGAAATGCTACTGAGGAATACTGTATTGAATATAGTTTTTATAGGAATAAATAGTTTAAAAGGCTAAAATATGAGTTTGACACTTTCAAAAACTCGCCAATATGGCCAAACTTGTGAATGGCTTTGGTCACAACAGGAGGAGATTATGAAATGATTTAAACATTGATACTGTTTTCGAGTACTGACCATGTCTTCACTGAATATGATGTTGAAGGCTTTACAAACGTGTTGGGTTGTGATCAAACCAGATCAGTCTAACCAGGATATTCGGCTGAGGTATACATCCAGGTACACACAGCCTGACAAACAGGTATACCTGGAACAAAACCAGTGTAATCAACAGAGACACCTACTGGAACAGACTGCTGTGTGGTGACTACTAATGGTTCATTGTCATACTGTAGGTGGGTGGAGGAGAGGAAAGAGAGAGATGATCTTTGTAGAGTTCATGCTTTCCACTCAGCATGTACACAGTTACTGCTGTGAATAAAACACAGAAGACACAGAGAAAGAGGAAAACAAAGCCAAAGAAAAAAGAGGAGCTATGGGGAAAAAAATTACCTTTTTTCTCTTTCATCACCAATTCTCCTGACATGCGGCAAGAAGGGTGCCGGCATGGCTAATGCAACTTGATTGTACATGTACATGTGAATGTAAAGACGCGTTAATTTTTACATGCGTTCACACATATAGTTCCTACTATATACATAATTTTTTCCGCTCACCATAGCAACAGGAACAAGACACCTAGTGCACATCTCTAGTTTATGAATCCTTTATACGCACCTACCTGGATCTCATTATAACCTGATGACCTGTTTGAAAACAGCTGTACACATGCACTATTAGTAAAATAGCCCCAAGACGGAGACAGGCATATAAACAGACACGCTTCATGCTAATGTCTCCTCCTCTGTGGCTCCCGTTTTAAAATACTAGTGGCATTTCATATAAGAGGACTGTGACGGATCCTGACAACATCTCCCTTGTTACTACACCTCCCCTCTCCTTTTCTCACCCCCTTTCTCTCATGCAGAAGGCGTTTCAGTGGCAAATGGACAAAGCACCTTTGTGGCAGGGGCTTTGGCATTTGTATATACTGGGAACTAGGAGCAGAACATTAAGTCTTCATCATCTGTCTGCTGGACTGTGGATGTTGTAGATGGGAAGTAAGAAACTGGTTCTAGTGCTGTACAATTGATTGTTTTATATGAAAATTGAGTTGAATTTTAAATTCACAAAAGCTGTGATTTGTGAACAATGTTTTAAGAGAAGAATGTTTTGGCCAGGGACTGCTGATTCCTCTGGCTCAAGTGACAGCTGTAACTGGCAAATGTGATGTGATTTATCATCTAGCTCTAACTGATGACAGTCGTGAGGGTACCAAAGAGGAAGGGAGACATACCGCATGTACAAAAGGAATGCATGGCATTGTAAGGTACAGAAAGAGAGGGCAGGAAGAAACAATGAGGATAAAATGAACACGCGAAAAGGAAAAGCAGGATTGTATGGATGATAGAAACAGATGACTGCGAAAGGAAAGGAGAAGGGAAAAGTGCACAGCGAGAAAAGGCACAGGGAAGGAGAAAAGGAGAGTGGGATTTATTTTCACCTGTCAACAGCACTTAAGGCCATAAACACATACAAAGCTTCTGCCTTCAGGGCATTGGGACAATATTGGTCAGTGTGTGTGTTTGTGTGTGATGGATGACTCTTCACATTTATGTAGTTTGTCATCAGGGTGTTGACCAAGTCAGGACCTGGGCTGAATCTAATCCTCCTTGAGAAATCACAAACTTTTGAGCTGTACACTGCTTGTCACTGTAACATTGGTGCAAAGGTAACTGTGTCTGGTGGTGGTGTGGACACCCCTCCACAAACAGTAGAAGACAGGAGGATCACTACTATAACAACGCTCAACCTGACTTTTTAATTCAGTATCATAGCCCTGATTTCCAACTGACAACTGCTCTTTGAACAACCTGAATCATATTCTTTTTCAGGAAATATCCAGCAAATGAAAGCACCACATCTACACGAACTTAACATGTTGGTTCTTGATATTCTCATGAAGACATCATGATGACATTTCCTAATAATAAACATCTTTTTTCACACTGTCGCAACATCTTGAATGAGAGTAAAATATAGAAGATGAGGCAAAGCCAGAAGAGGACTAATGATGAAGATGGAAAGGTAAAAATGATGAGCCTTTTTTCAACTATTTATCAAAGGAAGCAGAGGAAAATAACATGGCAAAATGACTTAATTTATCACCTTTATGAAAGGCTTTCTGTGAAGGCTTGGTGTCCGAACTGTGTTGAGGCTTATTATATACCAACAGATAAATATACTCTGAATAGTGTCTTTGTGAATAGTGCTCCAGACAGAAAAAGAAGGTGATGACTTTACGTGATGTCTGAGCCTCCTGGGTCTCCTATTATTCTCTTGTACTTTCTACTGGACTCTACACAAAAATGGCCACTAACATTTGAAAACTGCAACGTTGTCTTCCCTTCACAATGTGGCCAATTAAGGGTAGCAGGGAAACATGAGATTCTCTGTCAAGAGAGCTGTAACTGTGTGTGTTTGTGTGTGTGTATGTGTGAGTATGAGAAAGGAGAGAGAGACAGAGAGACAGAGAGAGGGAGAGAATTTGCCAATTACAAACAAGCTTGAGAAAATGAAACTGAAACCGCAGGTGTTTTCTATCATTTGTCATCTGCCGTTGCAAGTGAAACATGCATTTGTGCCGTGTGTAATGAACAATATGCAAATCCTGAGTCAGTTTGGAGTTACTCTCTCTGATTGGAATGAAAGCTGCTGTTAAGCAGTAATAAATTAGGCCTTCCAGATCTTCCTCAGAAACAAACTGTTTTTGCCCACATGACTACCTTAACATTCATAAAAAAAGAGTAAAGATCCAAAGATGTGAAATGGGTGTGTATAGCACTCAAAACACTAGGGGTGCTCATGGAAGTGGTATAATAGGGCTGCAACCAACCATTATTTTCATTATCGATAAATGTGCCGATTAGTTTCTTGATTGATTTGCCTACAAGAAGGCAGAACACAGTGCCCAAGGTGACATATATAAATTGCTTGTTTTGTCTAACCAACAGTCCAAAACTTAAATATATTCAATGTACAATGATATAAAATGAGATAAAAGGCAAATCCTCATATTTGAAACACTGGAACCAGAGAAAAGTTGCCATTTTTTTTCACTCATCAGCCTGACAGCGCAATGATGGCGATGATTTTGCATTTTTTTTATGTTGGTCACCCTACTGATCAAATGTGGGCTAAATAACATAATGTACATGATGTACTGTATGTCCATTGATAATTCTGGTGTTCTAGAGAGCCCATGTGAGGGCAGCTGCCTGTATGTCCGACTGATTGACTGATTGACAGAAACAGAAGGAGAAAATACTGAAAAAGGGAGAGAGAGAGAGAGAGAGAAAGAGTGAGAGAGCAATGCCTCAGAAGCATGCATATAGCCTGCCAGTTTGGCTCTGGCGGACAGTGACCTTGTTTGCATGATTAGTAGAACCACTGGGGCGTGATTGGCCCTGTTACATTATTCTCCCTCTCTCCTCTTCCTTCCTGTCATCTCTTATTTATCAATCTAACTCTCCTTCACTCCCCTTTTCCTCCTTTTGCCTTTATGTTTGAAAACAGTTTGACCAACAGTTCAATTTATTTAACTACATATGAAAATATCTTTGTCCTTTTTTAGCAAATGCGTTAACATTACTCCGTAATCCAATTCAGCAAAGAGTCTTGATAGTATTTTAGGCATTCTGGGCATCATGACAGAAAAAGTGTTCCCACATGCAAAGCCTCAAGTTGTATAACTTGTCTTTTTCCAGGTGGTGGAATAAATACTGTCTATGAAAAGCATGGAGACAAGGAACGGTGATATCAAGGTGGTGAAATAATGAAGGCAAGGAAATAATATTTAAAGCTGGACAATTTATGAGAACATTAAACTACTCTTTTCGTGTATCAGAAAAAAAGCCAAATTTTTGAAGGCCAGATTTGGAAAAAAAATAAATAAAATGAAATGTGAAAAAAGTCATACTATTGTGAGTTTCAATTTGGAGATTTCTCTTTTTGAGAATGTTTCAAGAATATTTATAATTTATTTATTTATGTATAATATAAATAAATAAAAGCAGATCAAGAATATACTATTAGGAGGAAAAGGCAGGATATATGAGCAGTCTGTTGTGCTTATATATCAAAATAAGGGAGGTGGAGGATCAGCTGGAGTTATGCTTTAGAATAAGTTCACCAATAAGTAAGAAATTTCTCTGCTACTTCAATCATCATCTTCATCATGAGATTTTGTACACTGAATTTACTGGGCTTGATTTCCTACAGTAAATTATATCAGATGATGTTGAGTATCTGAAGTGGTAAGACAACATATGTCTTACTATCAGTTATGATAAATAAAAACTGAATACAAGATGCCTGACTGGCATGTTTTAGAGCAGCGGTTGGAGGCTTTGAGTGGACTGAGTTTCCTCCAGTCAGCTGTGCCAACAAGCAAACACAAGTTAATGGTGTCAGAAAAGGAGAGGAGGAGAGAGCTGTGAACTGGCTTCTCTGTCTCTGCACTACACCCTCTGATTCTTAATGTGGATAATTATGACTCTCAGACTTTTTGTCATAACTTGGCTACATTTTCTCATAATATTACAACTTTATTCTCAAAATATTTTTTGATTTTTTTTTTTACAACTTTCCCAACATTGCTGTCTTATTTTCAGTTGCTTGAAATTACAACTTTCTTGTTATAACTATACAACTTTTGTCTCTTTACTTTACTGTAAAGATTTTTTTGGATTGTTTTTCAAACGTGGCTCCAAAATTCAGTAATATCTTTCACTATGTGAGAGTTAATAATTGGGTTGAAGCAAGTTCCCTTTAAATTCTGTTAGAAAGGAAACTTATATGGGTAAATAGAACATTTCTTCTCAGTCATTGTATATTGAGCTTTTTACGTTCTGAAAAGTGCAGACATCCTGAAATTGAAATAGAACAGCTCTGACCCTGAGGTAATGACTTGAGATGGGTTGACATAGACAGAGTCAGGTGAAGACATTTGAATGACAGGGGCAAAATGGTGCTTGACGGCCAACCAGTTAGGGAGTGGTTTCAACTGTCATCTCTATCAACATGGGAACAGGAGCGGCGTGGAGGGAAAACTGTGTGAGAGAGAGAGTGTGTGTGTGTGTGTGTGTATGAAAGAGAGTAGATCCAGAGGGTGAGTGAGAGAGAGAGAGATTGCTGATGCATTCATGAAAAAAAATCATGAAACATATCAATGCTGTAGTGAACAACAGCAGAGTGGAAGCTCGTGTTCCTGAGCCTACACCATACATGAGAATATGGAGGTAGAAAAAGCTGTGAAATGTATCATCCCCTGAGATAACAAGAGGTTGATACAATTTAGATGGACAATAGAGGTCTGTGGCAGCACCGACAGGACGAAACAATTGTTTGTTTAAAAATGCGCTCTTGTTAGTGTGATGTGGACATGGTGTGGCCTATGTGTTGTACTGTCCTGTTGGCCTTGGCCCAACTCTTTTCTTCCCTGAATCCTGAGGGAGACAGATTGTACTGTATGTAGTGTCAAACAATCAACACACACATTCACACATCTATATATGAAATTCCTTAAATACATGATGATGCACAACAGTGAACACTTGCATTTTACTGCTTTGTTACAACTAGCGCAGTGCCAGTTCGAAACGTGCCTAGGGCAAAAAAAAAAATTTAGATGTGAACAAAATCACAGACAACAACCTCATTTAATGATGCAGTAAGAGATGTTAGTCATGAAATAGGCTGAATGGAACAGGGTGACAAAGACAAGAAGGTGTCAGACTCTGAAGAGAAAAGTGGACAGGTTTAATGAACACAGCTGAATGCGTCTTCTTCATTTGATGATACTTGAGGTAGGACTGAGTGCACAGTGTGATGCATTAACATTAAAATAGAGAAAAGCCACTCTGAAGCTGTAGGGCTGGGAATTAACTGTCAATACTTAATGTACCCCAAGCACAGAGTATCAAAAACTGTCAGGCATCGAAAGGCGGCAATGACTGCTAGGCCAGATTCTTAGTCTTGTTTACTTAATCTTTGGTCAGATATTTATATATTTTACTTAAATAATAATTTTGTTGATTTTAGACTACTTTATTCAGGCAAAGCTCTTGCACAGATGCAGTGGGTTAAGACAAAACTACACACATACATTTGCACGATAGTGTTGAATAATCATAATTTTTGCTTTTTGTTTCTTTTTTTTGCTTTTGCATTGATATATGACATGGAAAATCATGCTAAATAATGAATCACCGTTCATCAAAATGAATTGCGTGGTACCATATGAAAGGGGTCACGCATAGTGATGAACCTACAGTGAATTATCACCTGGGTCTGCAGGTCGCCTCACCTTACGGAGATTTACAGCAATATTCAGCTCATTGTTTAGCTGTCTGGCCCGCAACTGTACTGTTTTGGTTCACTCTCACCGCTCTCATAGCATTGTTTTCAGTGAAAAGGCTCTAAAAAGTCGTACACTACCTGCTCAGCCACCATACAACAGACTGAAACAGTTAGCAACTAGCTGGTGAACACAGTGGAGCATTTAGCAACAAACGACATTTCCCTCAGGAGTTGGCAGAGACCAAAAACAGAGCTAAAGGAGAGTGAATATTGGTCTTAAACTTGCCAGGTGGCTGAAACACGAATTCAGATCAATGATAATATTGGTCCATAACTGTTGGGATGTGTAAATAAGCTACTGTTTGCCGACAAGTTTGCCACATTAACTTAAAATGTAATGTTACGTAAACGTTGTGTTCACAGCTTGTTTCCGCTGCCCCAAAGTGGCCCAAAAAATCAGTTATTGCAGGTCAAACCTAAGAACAGTGTATTACCGTTTGACAACTCTGATGTAGTATGATTAGATTGAAAGATGACAAATGATAATACTGAATAATCACCAGGGCCTGGTAATCTGCTTAACACATGGATGTATTATATGACCAGGATAGGGCGCTGCCACTCAGCCTTGCTTCCAATTTTTTCCAGTGGCCACTCGCGGAATTGCAATGAAATTTTTAAGCCATCAGGGTTTAATCTTTGTAAAGCTTTTCAAAAGCCCAGAAAAGTCGTTTTTTTTCTGAATGACGTCACCGCTGTGTACCAGCACGCTACGCGCTATGGGTTCGCTCGTTCACATAGCCCAGCTGGGTCAGAGGTATGATGGGATTTACACTACTGCACATATTCAGTGGGCTGCATATCCCCGGAAGTAACCTGGGAGCTAAACATTTTTTTGGCATATGCGCCAGGCGACTTACTCTTATTGGACTGAATAGGCGCCGTCTTTGGGTCCGGTATGCAGGTCTTATAATACGTCTATGGCTTAATACCATATTCACACTTCTCAGCCATGTTATAGATAGACTGCCTACCATAAAGTATGCTTTTGTGGTAAAGACAAGGACACACTACAGAAAAGAAAGGATTAATTATCCTGTGACTTTGATGGCTGGCCTTTCCCTGGAATCCAAGCACACATATCTCTCTCTCACTCTCTCTCTCTCTCTCTCTCTCTCGTCCACAACAGCCTACTAATAACCACTAACGAACCCTTGGACGTTTTCCATATGGGAGGAGAGTGGTGCATACACACATCATCATATGATGCCAGGCACTCGACCTGTTTCCATCCCACTGAGCTTAATGGGTCAATGACTTCTTCTACAGGATTCTGGACAACCAAGCTGTCTCAAAGCTGTCCAATGATTGTTTTTAGCTCACAACGTCCTACATATTAGCCTACATTACACATTTCTATTGGTGCTAGTCAACCGCTGTTTGTAGCACTGCGGGCGGCACATATAACAATCTTAATCTCGCTGTGTTTTTTCTTACACATACATGTGTGTATGTATACACATATACCATATACACACACACACACACACACATATATATATATATATACATATATACATATACACATATATATACATATATACATATATATATATACACACACACACATATATATACATATATATATATATGTACACACACACACACACACACACACACACACATACACTCCCCTCCA
Source organism: Oplegnathus fasciatus (assembly GCA_003416845.1). Classification (NCBI taxonomy): domain Eukaryota; kingdom Metazoa; phylum Chordata; class Actinopteri; order Centrarchiformes; family Oplegnathidae; genus Oplegnathus; species Oplegnathus fasciatus. Next base: position 628,819 of record NTHP01000011.1, on the reverse strand, counting down.
AAAGTACTGGAACAGTGAGGCCAATTCCTGTATTTTTTCTGTAGACTGAAAACATTTGGNACACACACACACACACACACATATATATATATATATACATATATACATATACACATATATATACATATATACATATACATATATATATATACACACACACATATATATACATATATATATATATATGTACACACACACACACACACACACACACACATACACTCCCCTCCAAAAGTACTGGAACAGTGAGGCCAATTCCTGTATTTTTTCTGTAGACTGAAAACATTTGGGTTTGACATCAAAAG
>NTHP01000011.1:603019-627015 GCA_003416845.1 Oplegnathus fasciatus | reverse complement strand
CTTTTGATGTCAAACCCAAATGTTTTCAGTCTACAGCAAAAATACAAGAATTGGCCTCACTGTTACAATACTTTTGGAGGGGAGTGTATATATATGTATATATACATATATATAAACATACACACAGACACACAGACACACACACACACACACAAAGGCATGGGTAGCCCAGGGTCCAGACAGCCAGTCGTGTGCCAAATGTTTAATGAACATCGGCTGGCAGACTATCATAAGCAAACTCTGGCCCACACCACTGTTTGATGATTAGCTACAACCCACGGGGATACACACACACAAACACACACTTTGAATCAATGGCTGTATAGAAACAAGACCGTGCATTCAGTATATGCAGAGCTAATAATGGGTATATTCCCAAAACACACTTGTAAATAAAAGACATTTGTCCATTTCTCTGTTTCTCTAATTTTCTTTTTATAACTAACCTTGTTATACGTCTTTCTTTACCACTTACAATCTGTTTATTTCTCATAGCTGATTATTGTCTCTCATATCTCAAATTTTCTATTTCTCTTGACCCTCACATTTTCAAATTTCTTTTCATGATATTTCCTTTCTTTCTACTTCTGAAGACTATGTCGGCCTTCCCCCTCCATTGTCATTTTTTTTTCTTGTGAGACAGCTACTAGTCAACTGTGACAGCCAAACAAAGAGGCTTTATTTTTCAGCAAAGAAAAAGTAGTCTTTTTTGCAGTAAGAAATAATAACAGGAAAAGGGGACTCCCACATACAAATAGGGCTGAGTTGCACAAGGGTCAATTTAACTCCTTTAAATGCCGTGATTTGTAATTCATATAAGCACTAAGTCAAATTCACAGGCCATGTACAATCATGTCCTAATATTATTTGAGGTTAGCTGCAGTTTAAACCAGGCTAAGAGTTCACAATGTTGAGTCACATGTGAAGCAGGTATAATGTTTACTGCACCATGCTCACCATTTTAGTTTACCATGTTAGCAAATTTGTTTATTAGCACTAATCACAAACTATAGCTGAAAATGATGGAAATGTCTTTAGTCTTGCAGGTATTTGGTCATAAACCAAAGTACTAGACAAATTTACCAAGAGAAAAAGTCAAGGGATCAACAAAGTCTTTACAATTCATGCTGAGGGGGAAATGAATATCTGTATCATATTTCATTGCAATCCATCAAGTGTTGTCGAGACATTTCACTCAAAACCACAAATGTCAACCTCATGATCACCAAAGTCATTAGGATTCATCCTCTGGGCACCATGGATATGTGTGCCACATTTCATGGCAATCCATCCAATAGTAGATATTTCAGTCTGGACCAAAGTGGTGAACCGACCAACTGAGCGACAGACAGAACAACAAACAGACAAACCGGCCGACATTGCCATCCCGGGAGCCATACCGCTAGCATGTCTATAACTTAATCTAAATATAACTATTTCAGTAGTGTATTTTTGTGAATACGCACTGTAGCGTGGTAGGAGGCTCTCCACACCACCTACAACATGCAACAAAGCTGACTCAATGTAAATGGATTCACACACACACACACACACACATTTTTTTAAACACTTGTCTCACTGATAAAAAGACCTTAAAATAGCTAACTATATCAGGGAACTTGCTGTTATAAGCGGATATTCATTACAACATGCAGTACAAGAAATGTGCTTGATGTTGCATCAGTCTGCAATAAATAAATAAATAAATAAATAATGAAATAAAAATATAAGATGTGTGTGAAAAATTCAGATGAGATGATAACCTGTGCAGTGTGAAAGTAATTACCATAGCTACAGTTTTAATTAATTAATTTTCCATCATGCATCGTGTTTGTCTATTGGAGATACTTTGATATAAACATGATAATTTTGACAGTGTGTTTTAGTTGTTTTTGAACAGTGTGCCGTGTGAATGATTTCACCCTGGTTTCAAAATAAAATAAAATAAAATAAAAAAGGTACACCAAACAGCTCAGTGGTTGTGTTACATATACTGATAGGTAAATGATGAAATACGCTGCAAAATATCTTGAATACACGCTTGCTGGGTTTTTCTTGATACTTGTGCTTGACTGTGACTTATTTATTTAAAACTGTGCAAAGCCTCCCTGGTATTTTAGCACAGGAATCTTGGGGAGAAACATGGTTAACAAAATGGAGAAACAAAGACTTGAGGAGGTTGCAAGCTGGGCAAGACAGATATTGCACTAGATAGATATGGTGTGAATGAGGAGAGATTAGGTGGTTAGAGACTCTGCTTGTGTTAGGTAAGTAAACCGTATCAGCAGGATGTCTTGAGTTATTTAGCTTAAGCAGAGCTCTGCGGAGCTCCTTGTGTTTCTGATTAGAACTGTAATAGATTTATATCAACCAGTGTTTTCATTAGCAACAAAAAACAGGACCACAATAAACTTATCACACTTCACACAGCAGTAAAGCCTTAACTTCATTTTGGCTTTCTAATGCTTCCATTACTGACATCATTTTCATCCTTCTTTACATCTTCTACTGGTTTTTTTCTTTTTCCTTATTCTTAACTTCAGTATTCCTTCAACCTCACTCTTGTTTCAACTGCACCACCTCATACTGTACACACACACACACACACACACACACACACACACAAACACTCTGTATATATACAGTATATACACATGTGCATAAACCTATTATCTGAAAAATTCAGCTCAGCTTCTGTGAAAAAAAAAAAACATCCAACAGAAAAACATCTGGGCTCAGCATTAGGGATCAAGCGGTCCTGAGAGTAAAACACCAATGGCCACTGAAAAGGCCACATCTTGTTGACATCAACCTCAATCTGTGAAGGTGAACCTCTGATAAAAACACATTTAGTTTGAAATCTATTAGTCTGTTGGTTATATTGTGTTGGTTTGAGGTGTATTTCCCCCCGAGTTTCAGATCCTAGCTCCTGTTGAAACAGTGTTAGAAGTCACAGCATGCCAATGTGAGAAAACACATTTTTATGACTGGATCAGTTGTTGCAGACTTTCAAACCTTATTTTGAACTTTAAATCTCCCTGTTCACTTTTCAAATCAAATTGTCATTTTTTTTTAATGAATTGTGAATGTAGATTACCTTATAAGGCAACAACAATGGCTAGCTGAAAACACAAGATAATTTAAAAGAATAATCAGAGAGATGAATGTGACAGACATAGATGATAATCAGATTCTTAAAGCCAAGCCAATGCACATTTCAGTGAAAAAATAATGTCAAGCGGTAAGTGTGAATGTCTTTAGAATTACTCCCCAAAGTTTCACTTATATAGGGGTAAACCTGTCTTACAGTAGGGATGAAAGGCATAATGTTTTAAATCATTTTATTCTTAAAAATGTGGGGGAACAAAAAGTAAAAGTAAAGAATGTACATGGAGAGATATGTCAATGCGGATATTCAAGCTGTTTCAGAATACTTTCAAAGAAGCTGGGACTGATACACCATACCATGGACACAGAATACAGTATTTGGAACAGGGATTCTCAGATCACTTAGCCATAATAATCACTTTGGTCTCTAGAGCTAAGCATTTGAGAGTGAATATAAACTAATCAGTGGTGCGATCAAGCAATTGAATATAGTGGTTTCTATCTACAAGTCTAAAAAGCACTAGAACTACATGTTTACCTTGCAAAAATTCCTTTCTCAATAAACAAGATTAAAATAAACCACGCACCTTATGCACTTTGCTAGAATTGAATCTAGGACCTGACCAGCATACAATGATATTTGAGCCAAAGTTTTTCTTTGTCGCATATAAAAGAGATGTTCCTCTTTCATGTATGATAGATGCTATAGTATGTGAGATATTTCCCTCTGACATTCTCGCTGTGTTTCTATTTAATGAGCCCTCATGAGAGGCTGTTGTCACCAGGCCCACACATTGTTACTCAAACCATGCATACGCACACTGTATGCGTACAGAGATGTGTGAATGCAGACACACAGTTCATACGAGTAATCATATTTAAAAAATGAGAAATTGTTAAAAATAGCCTTAGATGCATGCATTAACGTATATATGCAGATACGGTCATATACTATATACTACAGTGTAAATTATCGGACGTCATCACATGTCTTCGCCGGACACTGAGGACGGTAACACCTTAACGAGGTACGGCAGAATGGACAATCAACCTTGACAGAACCAGTAATTGTTGACGACAAGCAAGAGGAGTAACGGAAAAAAGGAGAAAGCCATTATCCAATTAATCTGCTTTTAGAGAACATTCTCTATTGCTGGCTGGGAAGGGAGGGGGCAGAGTGAATTTTCATAGTTGTAGCATACTGTAAAAAGGTATGTTGTGTGTTATATTCCTTCATATTCCAAGAATATGTAATATACAGTAGCATACGAAACCCAAAATTATTTTTGAAGATCTATACAGTAATGGATCTCACATCTAAATCATGAAAAGTAAACAAGTACACAGTGTCTCTAGAGCTGCAGCTCAAGATGTTTAAGGGCTGCTCTTCCAAATGTACTTATGCCACCTATTGGCAAGAAAAGAAACAACAGCAACAGTAGCCCTGCAGATGCAAATGTGCCGTTGTGTGCCATCTACAGGCAAGGGAAGGAATAGCTTCAGCAATTTTAAACCTGAAGCCACCTATATGGCACCTAAAGCAACTATGATCCTTTTTTTAGGGGTCCAAGCAGCGCTCAGGAACCCTGTTGTTTTTGTTCTCATTATTCTTCTTTCTTCTTATTTTTCTCCGCTAAAAGTGTCCATGCAGCAAAAACCGTGCGATGAAAAGTCACGAAAATTGGCAAGTGGGCTGCAAATTTCACCCACTACTCAGGCACATAAAATGACACTCATTGATCTCAAGGTGGTGCTGTAATAATCTCTCAAGTCATCTGCATCTTTGCTCCACTGGTCTTCTGTTCTAAAAATGTCATCTACGGACTTCGCTGATATCAGGTTATCAAGGAAATTTCGATACGTCAATCCGTTTTGAAATTATACATTTTTAGACCTGTGTCTAACTTCAATATTACACAAATGCTCATAAATCAAAATTGACTTAAGCAATTGTAACCAACCTTAGTGCATGTGTTCGGATGCTAGGTCCGAGCTTCGCTATGCAGTGTTGAGATATTCTGCCACTAGGGGTTGCCACAAATGCGAAAAGTTAACATCTCGTAATCGGCTACATGGATTAGTACGAAATTGGGTTTGCACGATCCAAGGTCATGATTCAGTCGATGCATAAAATTTGGTAATGGTTGATTAAAGTGGGCATGGCTTATTAGAACAAAAAAATTCTTGACATCTCACATTCCAAACTTCAAAAAATCTAAATAAATCACCCGTACATCCTACAGAGCCCAACCTTTTTCAGCACATCCACTGAATTGTGACAAAAGTTTGCCTCACTGCAACCTATGGTCAATTCAGAAATTCGTCACTCGACATGCTTCAAAATATGAAAAATCAATTAACATCTACATCTCCACAAATCTTCATTCATATGCTACCAAAATGCATACAGACATTCTTTGGATACTAGATATCAAGTGTTTCAAATGGTGTTCAGATCGGTCAAACGGTGAGTCCGCAGTGATATTCAATATCTTGCTTTAATTTATACTGTATGCTCAACATTTTTTATTTCATCTAATTTTTAAACAAATTTCACCAAAATATTTGACAATACACCCCAAACCAGCAGAATGATGTGTGACTTTTTTCAGAATTTTATCACCAACATGTTGACTGTTGTAAGCGTTTTAAGTTTAAAAAGACGAAAATACCCCCGTTTGGAAACATCATTGCCTCAAGTTGTAAGAAGGTGTGTGAAAAGCCCATGTTCCTGGTGGCACAGTGAGTAATTCACCTTCTCTGGGGATTCAGAGGTCTATGGTTCAAATCCCTAGGTGGCTTGGGCTAGAGTCAAAATTCTTTTGTCATTTTTAATCTCTCAAGTCATCTGCATTTTTGCTCCACGGGTCTTCTGCTCTAAAAATGTCAAATTTTTTTCTACATTTTCTCAAAATCCTATTTTCAGCATCTCGTCATAAACCGTTTGGACCCTAAGCATTGCCGCAAGCGGCTACATTTTTTTATGTGCACATTGTAATTATCTAATAAAATATTGTTGATCAGATTAATAATTAATTAAGTTATCTGTACACCGTGGAAAGAAAGGTTTCTATTTCTTCCTGACAGTTGACAGCCTTTCACAGTTCACAGCATTTCATGGTTTTGGGTTACTTGCTGCTGTTTTCCTATGCAAGCTGTACTTTGGTGGCTAAGAACAAATGACACCAACCTCACCCTACTGTCATCTATCTGACTAAACAGCCTAACAAATTAGCGCTTGCCAGGCATAGACCTTTCAGATATATCTGTAATTAAGCAGCAAGACCTCATCATAAACTAACAATGGGGTGTGAATTAGGAAGGAAGAAAAAGTAAATCGTTGTCTGTGAATGCAATGTCAACGGTTTGTAAATGATAGATAATTAAGGGTGGTCCTTCCTTACAAATACTCAAATAATCAGCACAGTTCAATGACTTTGCATCAGCGGCTGTATGTTAATGAGAAGAAAGGCCAGACTGCCTGTATGTAATAGTATGAGAGGAAACATAGATCACCTGTGAAATCTGCTTATCGGTGAATTTGAAATTTAAAGGTCCTCAGGCAATCTGACATATTGCATTTATTATAATTACTCGTGCACAACTACACCTCAGTAGATGTGGTTTAGGAGGAGGAGGCAGGGTGTTTGGATGTGGGGTGGTTGGGTTCAGGAACAGGAGCAGCTGAACAGGCATCAACAAGACACTGTTCTCACCCAGCAATCTGAATATGAAACAGAGGGCTGCTATCAACAGGGTGATACCTTGAAGGTTTTGTGTCACTTCCTGTTTGTTTCAGCTTCTGTGCTACCATATAGTACTATCTCCATGACAACCATGTTGGCCCTGGGTTTGGAGAGTTGGTGATCCAGTAAGCTTTGTAATGACAGTGGTGGTGGAGGAGAAGAGAGAGGCTTTGATTGATAAGCAAAGCTGCCTACCTCAGGCTCTACTTGGCTCTGACAGGGACAAAACAGCAGTCTGCTGCGCCTGCCACTGACATTTGTTATAAATCATTGGCAATTTCATCAGTCGAGAGTGAGAGACACAGAAAGCCACAGAGAGAGAGGGGGAAGAGAGTGACAAAAAAAGAGAAATAGACAACCTGTCTCTTAACATTGTTTATACCATTTATCTTTACTTTGAGCTCAGTATCCCTGTCCCTTCTCCTTTTCACTTTCCATCTTGGTCTTCTATGCCTACCCAGAATCGCCTATCGGCTATGCCGTACAGAACCATATCACAAAGCATAAGGTCAGGACAGCTTTACATAAAAGAATTATGCGGTAACTCACCTTGAAGGGTCAGTTCACACAAATTACAAAAAGAAATATTTTTCCACTTATCCCTAGTGATATCTAGCCATGGAGACAGTTTTAGTTTTATCGGCTGGGATTTGAGATATCTGTCTCTGAGATTCCTGCCGCTACACCAATACAATGAATGAAAAGTGAATTTTGCGTGACTTGGCTAAACCGACCCTTTGACCCTTGAGAGGTAAGATTAACGGGAAAGAAGAAGTATATTTTTGTTGAATGAAAACTGGTTGTTGGCACAATAAGGCACATTAGTTGATGTGTTTGTGTTAAATCAGTTGAGGCTCTTAAACAACCTTTCACTCAAGCTTTCCTGGCAAGGGCCATCAGCACGTCACACAAATATAAACATACACTATAGCCTCCCTGGTGTACCTATGTTACACCTACCTCTAAGGCTGGGTGCACACTATACGACAAAAAACCAGGATTTATCAGTCCTTGACAAATTGGTGAGATCACTTCCCCACGCCACAGGTTCCGGCCATGTGCAGTACATACCAGGTATATATCAAGTGATCGAGTCCTTGATCCTGATATTTTCAAATATGCTTGAGTTAAAAGGCACAAGCTCTGCAGTCGTCTTGTATACATGATGACAAGTTCTGAAAGCTGTGGGCAAGAAGAGCTCCTGAAAAACACAGGTGGAAGAGCTGGGAACTATATCTAGAAATGACTATAGTATAATCTAAAAATCTAAGTAGAACAATAAACAAACAATGTGGAGGCTCTCTGGACTTCACAATTCCGGTGACAACCTACTTCCAGCACCCTCTTCCGAACACACAATCCATAATGCTCCTGAGCCATTTTTTCCCCTTCAAATCACAAATGACTTCAGAGGCAAACAATTTTGCTAACTGCTGCTTCATGTCAGGCTTTACTCTGCAAATTAGTGTCACCTAAAAATCTGCCACTTTTCACATTCGTTTTTTACAACGAAATGCATGTCGAGAACCTTATAAAGTGGGACCCCCGATTGAAATGCATCATATAGAGTGATCACCATATGTGTGAGTGATAGCAATACAACATTAGAGGATTAGACAATCGTATGGTATGCTCTAGGCTTAAAGCTATGCCTGGAGCTGGAGGGGTAAAAGCAAAAATGTGTAATACTGCTCCCCCTCCATTTGACAAACTACGAAGACAGCGAGGGCATGTTGTTGTTGAAAGGATGCCATAAAGAAATACACAAATAGTCTGAAGGCAGATACACCTCCACATATTTTATTTCATCTCCAAGCCTCTCTCACTCTCCGTCTCTGTATCCGAGGCGCCTATCAACCACCTCTGAAATCTTGATAAAGCTGTAACAAAGGTGAGTTGGTCTGTGGTTATTGTTTGTTGATATTTATTTATCTCTGTTTGATTCATCAAAGTGGATCATTTAAGCCTACTAAAGTGGATGTCAACTCCTTTACCCCCTTTCATCGAAGTATGAATCCTTCACAGCCTTGGGAACTGGGACAAAACAAAAGATAATGACTTACATCTAATAAAAAAAGATGACATAAGTAAGATCCAAACCAGTCATCTACAGAGCCAGCGTGAACTGTCAATGTGTGAAGTTGAATTTGCACATGAAAAGCGCAGTGGTTTAACGTTAAGTGTTTCATTATTTGATTCCACTACACTGCCAGGAGAAGATCAGAGACTTTTCTCTTTGCCTGATCTATTTTGGTGCTCATCATTTTCCCCTCTCCAACACCTGAGACAGATAATTATCCATTAAAAAAGGAAAAAGTGCTACATTTAGTCATTTCTTTCCAAGAGAGATGTTTTTAAATGTGACACAGCAGAGTGACAACCTGGAAGGCCAATGATTACAGTAATCAACTAGAAAATGACATCAAGCCATCAAGAATAGTTTTAGCTCTCCGGGGCTATTATATATTTATTTTAGAAGAAACAGTCCATTTTGAAGTTGAACCCTTTACAAAGTTCTCTATTCAAACTTAAACACACCCCACAGTTCATTTATCCACACTGTCTTCATGTGGCTATTTTTCACAGGCACCCATTGACTATTCCTTGCATGTTTCATGAAACGATATGGGATCATCTTTTAGTTCTGCCCGTCTCTCTCACGTACAGAGGCTTCGCATAATCACTCACCTCACTGATAAATCATGTCCCCTCTGCTGTAGCCCAAACACCTTACATTGTCAGAGCTCAGGCTCAGCTCGCTGGAGAGGCTGATGGATGATTTACAGGCAGCCAGCCTCTTCTCTCTAAAACCTTCCAAGGTGGATAAGCTTTGTTCATTAACCCTCTCACACTTCTGAGTCCATGCAGGCTGGCCAGCTTTACGCTTTGTCTATGTAGTAAGAAGAGAACAATCAGGACAGATGTTATCCAAGAGCCACTTCAAGAGTGTGTGTGTAAGTGTGTGTGTATGCTAGGAGGGCAAATAAGGGTTTTGGTACTATCTTCCTGAAGCTTTCCACTGTAGTCTAGTCTAAGTCGCAAAGCTGAGAAGCCAAGGCTTACTCCCAAGGACCTCATGTAAGAGCCTCCCGCTCTGTCCGTCTCCCCTCTTTTAAACAACCAGGAAGGGTATCTTTTAATAAAAGCTTCATTTTTTAGAAAAGTACAACTGTATTAATTAATAATGAAATTAATGATTCTAAAAACATTTTAAGGTTGGTATAAAGCAGTAAAGCCAGATCCCTACTTTGGAATTATGTTATAGCAATGGAGCCTACATATGTAGCCGGTGTGGCTATGCCATAGCTGATGTGCACTTCATCAAAACTGTTCATCACATCAGGGCTACGCTGTCTATAGAGATACCACAAGGATAGCCCAAAACTGGTCAGCTTGGCCGGTATCTTCTACTGTATGTTTGCAATGCCAGTGGAGATTGTTGATGGTGAAAACAGCAAAGACTCTGTAATCTTCTTCAATCCAGTAACACTACTCAGTAATATTTTGTGATCAAGATTTCTCTGCAAACCTGCATGTCCCAATTTTGGCTCTATCGCTGATAGTGCTATCAACAGGTAAAATTCAGGTAGAATTCCTACACCAGAGTCATCCATGGCAGGCCTGCTGTACACAGTGACACACACATGTAAATCCGGCTAAAGTTGTGGCAAGTGTTCAATTGCTCAATGAAAGCACTTGAACATGTTAAATGTGCCAGTGCATGTGCCCTCACCTCTCCATGCAGGAGCAATGCCTGCACCTATATAAGCACACATATTTGCTGTGCTAGTCTCTCTGTGCTTCCATGGGAAGAGTTTTAGTACTGCAAAAAGATCCACTTTTCGCCTTTGTACAATGACAATGAAGTGTTACATACCATAAATATAAATTTGATTTTATATTATTTGAAAATGAAAATAAAATACCGAAAAACTTCAATTAAAAGCCGAGCCCCAATGCCTTTTACTGACCGGGTGTGGCTACGCGTTTTGACAATTAAATGCAGGTCTCAATTAGACGCCCGTCTGGTTTTTATGGAAGTTCTTTGGATGTATAAAACCTCTTAAAGCCCACTGGGTCGCCCGCTTGAGCTAGTTCTAAGCTGCTTAGATCGTGCATACAAATATAAATGTTTAAGCTTTTGTCAATATGGACATGCTACACATCGTTAAATCGGTTAGATTCTCTCGTTCAGTTCATTTTACGGAAACCATGAGGGCCAAAGTATAATTCATTCAAATGAATTATGCATGGTTAACAAGAAAGACAAAAAATGTATAATGTATATAATGTATGTATAATGTAAATGTGTCCATTCCTCGATTATTTATATTCCTTTAGTACGTAAGGGTCCACTGATCAAAAGAATCAAAATGTTTTTTCATAAAAATTAATCCAAGTTGTGAATATTGTCATGTCAAATAACTACGGTAACCTTCGGCTTTCATCCTTTCTAAGGCCACCGGTATTTTGATACTGGGCTCTCTCTCTCTCTCTCTCTCTGTGTATGAGGTTGGCCTAGATACACTCTCGGAGCTAGATAAAATGAATGTTTCTTAATTGATATGTTATTTGATAGCCTAATTTTTATACAAGTAATATTCATACTGATTTAAATACTTAATTTGATAGTATTTCCCATCTTTGCTGAGCAAGAGTTTTGTGCAAAAGGAATTAAAGGCCTTTCCCATATAGACGTCTGTCCCAAATATAGGCAGGTTGAGTTCAGTGATTGAAGCAAATAAAACCCTGGGCTATTAATAGAAGTTTTATGGTAAATAAAAATGTATGCAGATTCAGTAGCATGTAAAATTCTATATGAATATTAAAAACACAACACAAATTTACAGGTGAGATTTAAATGTTATGCTATGTTATTAAGTAAATTTCTTCTGGTGGATTTTCCCTTTGCTTCAGAGATTTGGACTACTTCCACACTAAGTTGGGTAATTTTCAAAACAGTTTACATGTAAAAACCACACTAGCATTTTGAGGTTGATTTAGTAACAAGTAACATTACTGTTAACTGTGGATTCATTTCAATATGACTACTGTACCCCTTCATCCTTCCCTAAACATAAACCATTCATCAGCACACACACACACACACACACTTTCATGCCAATAAAGCCCCTTTGAATTGAATTGAAAAATAGTAAGTTCTCTCAGCTCCATTCTCAGTATTAGGCCAAAAACACTGGCTTAGAGTGGATGGAAGGCAATAAGGAGGAAATAAAACGCAAGATGTATACTTGAAGTTAATGCTTACAAACACACACAACCAATCACAAAGCCCACAGACCTCACTGTTTTCATTTTTTGAGAAACCCACTGGGCCTGTGCACATACTACAAAAGAGGATGAGCCTCAGCAGTAAAACCATCTAAGCACCTATGGAATTATCTTTGTTTGATCAATATTGCTTGCAAAGTTGAGAAACATAGTGTCCTGGCCTTTTGTACATAAAGGCCTATAGCAATGCTGTGTAAATAATTGATGTTGGATTTGTGCTTCAGAAGAACAACATACTCTACCTAATTTATTCACTTCTGATCCAAGCCAAAGAATATCTAAAAAATAAGAAAAGGACAAGGTGCAACATTTAAGTGGGAAACAGCCACAAATGCATGTTGTCTTCATTTGTGCTTTTGAATATAATTAAATGGCTTGGTTCTGGCTGCATTCAGAAGGTCCCCTCTATGTATGTAACAACGACAGAAAGCATTATGAACGGAACTCAAAGTGAGAGTAATGAGGTGCACAAAACAGTAAAGCCAATACAGCCGGCTGCATCCCAACCTGCTCTGTTTATGCCAGTATCAGAAATGTTATACTGAAGAAGAAAATAAGCAATTTTCCATTATTTTAGCTTGCAAATGTGAAGTACATTATATCAAAACAAATGTTATAAATAATTGTGTTTGGCCAGAGATGTTCCTGCATGCTGAATAGAATCTGTGTGTGTACAAGTGTGCCTGTGTGGACAAACGCAGAACTATCTGTGAAATACATTTAGACAGCCTCTTTTCTCTTTGTCTGACATTGTAATTACCATTCAAACTAGCCAGGCTAATTACCTCCCCGTTAACAAAAATAATCAGGTTTGTACACAAATCAAGACTAGCCACAGACGCCACGGCCTGAAAACCAAAACAATAATCAAGTCTACTGGGCATGGTCATTATGTTTTCCATTTAATCAAAATTTGCATTAAGATTTAAAGTGATCAATTATTCTATCATTTAGTTTTCCAAAGATTATTGTATAAATCCCTAGATTATTCATTATATTATGTCAATCAATTTTTCTGTTGAATTTGTTACAAATTCTAACCCCTATTCCCTCTTGGCTCTAATGTGATTCATTAATTAAGGGTAATTAATATGGCTTGTTTACAAAATATGTTTTACTGTCCCCAGCAATTTTTTCTTCATTAGTAATACTGGATGGAATTTATATGTAAAAAAGATAAAGAGACATTCTAACACAGAGGCTTTGGAATCAAAATAATAATTTAAAGAGAAACCCAAAGCAGAGCCAGGTAACTCTTGTTTCCAACAACATGCACAACAAAGTTTCTATCAGACTGAATAAAAATGTGTGGGATTACTTTGCTGTAATTTGCTATCACCTATTTGTCGATATGCACGTGACAAGTAGTAAGTTGAAAGCAACAGAAAGATCTAATTTTCAACAATTAGTCAACCTATAAAAACAGCGGAGCATGCAAAGCCACTCTACTTTGGGTCCAGGGTTATTTTAGAAAATTAAATTCTGCATCCCTTTTCAAAGATCTAATGCTCTGTGGCAGAGCTAAAATAAGAGTCTGTTTCTAGCGAGTACTACAAAAGGTGGCATATTTGGTTTACTACCTTTTTGTAACAGTGATAGAACTGTAAAAACAAAACAAAAAAACAACGCAGAATTTACAGCAAGACAACTTTACAACCTCAGGGTCAGCCATCCAACAGGCAAGTCAGCAGTGTGGCACAGGAGTTAAGTCAAATATGAAGAAAACAACTCCAGAATAATCCATGTTTTGGCACAGATCCTCTTATAGTACAGATAAAGTATAAGTCGGCTGCTTTATAAAATCAAATGTTTGCCTGTATTCTATTTCTAACCAGTTATATCGGTTCTTGAAGAAAAGTAAACACTCTGACCATTAATATAGATTTACAGTACAGTAACTGTAAAAACAGAAATGCAGAAGATCAAAAAAATAGCCCGGCTATACAGCACTGAGTGAGCAATGGCAGGCTTTTTAAAATAATCTTTTTGTCCATGCCCTTTGCCAGCCAGCAGCCATTTCCTTTCCTTTACTCCTCTGCCCCGTATCTGCTTTATTGTGATGCTAAACAGTGAGTTTTGACATTCAGAAGGGCCCTGCCAAAGGACAGGCCAGTGGATGCAGTAGAGAAGAGAAGGCCTTAATGGGTTCAACTGGAATGGAAAGCATCTGCTAGGAAATGTCAAGTATGGTTACAATAGAGCAGGCAGCAGCTCTAGGAATTTTCACCTGAATGAAAAACAGTCTCGGACAAAGCACATGCACAAGCTACATCTCCACACATTAACGCCCCTACTGAGGCAGTGGATGAACCCATTCACACCCCGATGCATGTGCTAGAGTAATGTGAGACACGTGTTCACAAGCACATACACAACAAATACACACATATACAGTAAATTCATGAACTTACATGTGGGTTAGTGTTACTGAGGTACAAAAAAAATTCATTACATGTTCTTGGTGTAGCTAGCCTTTTAATACTTTCTCTTGCCAACTCGGAGAGTATCCTCACTAAAAAGACTTCAACAAAACTTGATTTAAGTTAAAACTGCCATCTCCTGAATGGCAGGGAAAATCACCTGCTTGTGAAGTGTTCATACATCTGCAGAAAGTCCCAGAGTGAGTATTTCTTCACAGGATCACTTGAGCTTGTTTGCTAATTTGAACCCCGGAGGATGCTAATCAAAGCTAGTGCCAGACTAATGAAGCTCTTTAGCCCAGAGGCCAGAAACACATACATGGCCCTGTGACTCAAGGCTGAGTGTCTACAAGGGGATGTGTGTGTGTGTGTGTGTGTGTGTGTGTGTGTGTGTGTGTGTGTGTGCTGAAGCGAATGCATGTGGCTGTATACAGTCTAATGTGTGAATGAGTGAGTGCATGGGCATAAAAGGGCGGTATAATAGCAGATCAGCGAAGCCCAAATCCCACTCTCTAAGGGGAATCCAGGATCAAACAGATCCTGCTGCCTGAGGGCTGGCCTTCCCGCTCTGTCGGCGTGGAAACTCCTGTCGCTGCACTTAGAGCTTCTGGATCAGCAAGGAGACACATAGCAGGTGGAGTGGCAGCAGTAATGACGGCCAGAGAGAGAGACAGAGAGATGAGGCAGTTTGGAAGAATGTGATCGTTTTATCACCACAGACTAAAGTGGTCCTGGGAATCATCAACAACAGGAGCCTTGGCGTTTGGTCCTATTTCTGTATGAGTATGGTGCACTAGAGAATGATACCTGGATATGTGGCTGTTTATAGATTGGTTATTGCAGGAAGGTGAGTAGAATTTTAAACCACACATTATCCCCTTTCATCACTCCTACCTAAATTCTCTGCTTTACCTCCGAGTCAAGACAGCTTAGTGGCAACCATAGCAACACATGCAAACAGAGATGTGGCTCTTTCTGCCAAGGCCCATGGTGTGACCAGTCGCAAATGTTAGCCTGAAGCACAAAACCAGACAGACTGCCTGCTGAAAAGATAAACAAATAAAGGAATAACACAAATGTGTCACAAGATGGAAGAAGCATTGTGAGGTGAGTGGGTTGCCATAGTACTTCTAATGTTCCTTTACCAAAGGTATTACCACAGAGACAGAACTCAAGCACCTGCCTTTGTAGGGGGCATAGATATAAAGGCAAGATAGTTCTCATTTCCCTCCCATAACAACAGAAGTTCATATAATCATCTTCCTAGCGCTTTCCATCCTGACGGCTATGTGATATGGCTGCTGGCATTCGTAAATGTGGGAGGACCAGGAATGTGTGTGGCTGGGTGATAAGGCTGCTGTAAAATTTAATTAGCACAAAGCCATGGTGAGAATGACTTCATTTCTCACTGCATTATTAACTAGAGTACTATGTAAGAGCCTAGTCTCAATCAATGTACATAACAGGTTCATGAGTGAAAGGGACGGACAAAGAGAGAGAGAGATAGATAGAGAGAGATAGAGAGAGAGGGAGAGAGAGAGAGAGAAAACAATGACACATTAGAGATTCAAAAGTCCTATAAAAACTGAGATTTGTAACTCAATCCCTAAAAAAAAGTCTAAAAAACTTTTTGCCTACTGGCTTTTCTGCCTCTGTCCCCTGCACATAAGGTGCGTATCGAGGCAGGAAGAAGACGAGACAGCATGCATGTGAAAAGAAAAGACGGGGAGGATCTCAGAAGCCAGCTGAATAGCAATCCCACATTAGCAGCTTCACCTACTGTTTGGGGCCTGAGCTGGTGTGAATGGGCTGATTAGGGTCCTTGGCTCGACATGCTGAACACCACTTTCTATTTCACGATCCACAGCCTTTATTACAGCCCAGCTTCCTCATAATCCAGCTAAAAGTGGATATCTGAGGAGCCTGATCGGCTTAGGACTTGGCTAAAAACGTGGGATGTACGGCGGAGCGACATGGAGCAGAGTGCAGAGGTGTTCGTTATCATCTGTTTTCTATTTAGGACTGAGTGGGCACAGTTGAGCTCTGAGTCTCCGTGTGTGTGTTTGTGCATGCATGTGTGTCCACTCTACTCTCATCTATTACACTGACCTCTCCAGCCAGTCAAGTAAATATACGGCACACAATTTCACTTTCTCATCTTCTTACATTTTGAACTGGGCATGGATTACAGAGATTACAATTTTATGAATAAGGGTATATTTGCTAGAGCTTGCCCTCTTAGCATAAGCTAATACAGACATTATTAGTTTCAGCACAACTCGATGTGTGTGTGCATCAAAATTCAACACGTTTCATTCAAAAAGGCCTTTGAATCTTCAGGAGGCAGGACTTGTATAACAGCACAAGTGGGAGCCATTTAAAGCCATTTTTCATTATCTGCGTCCTCGCCTCCAAGGAAACACAACAAGTAACATGCCACATAGAAAACTGTAATCTATAACCAAAAGTTTTCAGACAGAAACATATTTCATGGTAATTGCTGTCTGTATAACACATAGGGCATGGTGTATTTGCAAAATAAATGCCATTTAGTTATCCCAGGATAGACACTAGGTGCTGCTTCTGAGTTTGTGCCTGGATGTCGCTGGTTCAATCACCAGACCTGTGGGATAATGGGACAATTAATCACCAACTAAAAGCTGCTAAGTGGCCAAAAGATCAGACTGTATTTAACTTTTACCTTTAGCTTCCATGTGTGACGGAGTATAACTGTGTAAGCATGCAGCAGGGCATTCCAGGAAAAGAGCATTGTTCTCAACAAGACATGAATAAAGGTTAAAAAAAAATCTTTCCTTCATTGCTCTCTACATCCCTCAATTACTATTCCACAAGTCTCACTGCACAGGCTGGACCTAATTACACCAGCCACTTTGTTAAGGTGCCCTCTTGCTCCATCTGTTCAATGCACGTGTGCACAGGCTCAAACATGCACGCGCGCACACACCAATTGCAGCACTTCAGACAGACAGACAGACAAAGGCAGGTCAAGGTACACTTTCCCATCTGGATATGCCTTTGTCTACAAGAACAGTTAAACATCTAAACCACCAATCGAGTGTGGTGATAAGAGAGACACTGTGACTCCAAGTGGCCAGATGATTGTGGACATGAATAAAGAGAGCAGTACACCTGTCCAAGCCTTAGACACGGCTAATGCCCCGACCCAGGAGTGGCCTTTGACCTTCTGCCTGCACATCATTAAAGCACAGGGTTTAAGCTGACAATTCCTATGCATGTATGCATGAGCGTGTATGTGTGAAAGTGGGAGAGTGAACACTCGGTGTTCAAGAACAGAAGCTCTTTGGCAATAATCTGTCACTTTAATGAAAAACGCACGGGCCGTATGTGATGTGTGGATGATATATTATGGCCAAATGCAGATAAATCAGCAACTTCTACAGTTACACTTTTGAAACAATGACGTGTAGCATCAATTCAAATAGATCTTGTGAGGAGAGCGTCTGTGCTCCTCTTTTTGTCTTGGGCTCACTGAAATGATTTAATAACCCCTTCTTTTTTCTGCTTATGTCATGTCTGGGGGAAAGCAGCAAGGCAAGGGAGGAGATAAAGCAGAGACAAAACAAAGTCAAAAAGTAAAGAGTAGACTGAGGAACTTTGGAAGGATGAGAAGCTTTCCCCCATAATTGACACTGATATGAAGAGACAGAAATGTGAAAGAGGAATGAGAAAGCACGCAATCTGCAGGATACAGTAGCCTGCAGTGGAATCCACATATCACAGTCTATAAGAGGCCCAATCAAAAAGGCAAGCATCTAACAAAAAGGCAAGCATCCAACAGCAGATTCCACTAGAGTATCCCAGCCTCAGGAAGCTACAGCGACTGACTCTCACTGCTAGTTTTTCACATATGTCTCACATGTGAGCACACAGAGCACACAGAACACACAGAGATAGGAAACAAACTTCTCTTCTTTATCCTACTTTTTTGACTTTCATTTCAACTTCACACTCTCCCCAGTTTCATCTTAATGATTTTCTGCAGCACAACCTCTGAAAGACATCGTGGGTTGAGTCTCAAATTAAGCCTATTAGTCATCTCCTACTACCATTCTCACCTATACCCAAGCCATTTAAAGTCTGCACTGAATGGCTGCCTGCATGAACCAAGGATTCAACATTATATACAGAAACATAAATTCAGCAAAAAGGGTCATAAAGTTGACTCGGCAAATACGTACCACACAACATCTCCAATAACTAGAGGTTTGCTTTTAGGGTGAAAACTTTAATGCTTTCAAGTGCAAGTAAAGGAAAAATTACTCCATTTGGTAAAGGGGTTCACCGACTTTGTGAAGTGACCTTTACATCAATTTCAAGCTCTAGTTCAGAGTTATATCACACATGATAATTGTTAGGTCGGGTTTCACTAAAGACATCAAACGTAATTGCTCTTAAAGACAGAGACATTTACTTCTTCATAGATCCTGTTCTTCCCCAGACTCTCCATAATGGATCATTCCTGGACAAGGGCATTATAGCAGGCACATACACTCATAATGCACCTGATGTTTGTGTCTGTCTTACACACTTGGGGGCTCTTGCTCTCTGTCAAACACAACGATAATTTTTATAGTTATATAGTTATGCAATTCCCCTCAACATGTACATGCACACGCCAGATTGGGAGTCAGTGAGGCTGTGACAAGGGCTTGCAAAGAAGGCTGAAATGACCAGACAGTGCCTGGAGAGATGTTTTCAGAAGGAAACAGTTAAAAAGCTATGGATGCTTTATAGATTCAATTTGCAGATTCAAGTCTCTTACACCTGTGTGGCTAACCACCATCGATCCATCATTCTGTGGAGCCCAATCCAATTTAGAGTGTCGAGGAGCCCCAGAGCCCCGCAGCCTTATCCTAACCCAGGCCACAGCCACCACAAAGCCTGCTTACCTTCATCCCCTGAAGTCTGCGGGTGTGTCTGTGTACTTTTATGTGTACGTGTGTATGTGTGTTGAGGGAGACTGCAAACCAAGCTAAACACCTTAGCTGCTGGCTCATGTTAAAGTGTGCTGAGCCAATTTAGGGGTAGGGAAGGAGAGGAAGCTGAGAAAAATGCAGGGAACCCAGGCCAGGACCCTAACTCAAATGAAAGAGTACATCAGGAGGAGAGAAGGAAGGAAGAAAGAGAGGGAGAAAGTAAAGACGGGAGGGAACAATGTGTGCCCCTTGATGTGCAGCAAACAGTGGAGTAGACTGCAAGGAATCTTTCAATCCTATTTTCTATTGCATGGCAATCACACTCATGACTACATAGCACTATAGCCATAATCAAACTACTCCACAGTCTCATCAAAATCTTGTGATGGGGAGCACAATCCATTGGCCATTTGATTGGTTTCTGCAGACAACAGGCTGGTGCACTTGAGTCTCCCTCAGTGCAAAAGCTTAATGGCACTATGCTTGTTCAGAATGACCATTCAAATCTCTCCCCTTCACCGCTAATTACAGTATCTTCTGGCGCAGATGTTTCTGTTTTAATTCTCTTTGCTGCTCCACTGGACTGTAGCAACACCCCTGAGATCAATTATTAAAGGGTATTTAAAACTGTGGGAAAAGGAGGTGGTAGGGTGGTGTGAAAGTGAAAGCAGCTGTTTAAGTGCTTGTGCCGCAGACTAAACTTCATCACCTCCCAACTAAACAGAGAGCATCCTGTGGGTTTCACTCACTCCAGCGACTAAACCCAGGGCAATTAAGGCCTGGATCTCCATAGGAGAGAAGGAGCAGGGAAATGGGAGAGAAGTGGTGAGGCAGGAGAAGTGGAAAGACTCCATACCAATAACAGGCAATTATGTTTGGGGAGGGCCATTGTCAGGCCATGAGAGTATAGAAGAAGACAGCGGGGATATGGGATGGTAGGGAAATGAGGAGGAGTGTTATTTAGGAGGCAGATGGCAGAGAGGGGGAAATTAAGATGAATGGGCACTGAGAGGGCTGAGCTGGTGCTGGGGCTGGGCAGAGAAAAGTAATTAGCTGTGTTTGCTCTGGGAGGCTGGCAGTGAGTATAATGCCTGCAGTGACAGGCTAAAGCCTTGAGCTTTATTAGTCAACAAGGCCATGTCTGAAGCTGCCAGCAGGGGGCACCTGGACCAGCAACCTTCCAGGACCTTCTTACCTGTACAACACAACATGGGGTCTTTTCACAACATGGACACTGAGCAGCAGCTCCTTTACGCACTGTAATTTCTTTTTACTCTAATCCCCTGTTAATACAACACAGCTCTGGCTTGTTCTCTTATACTTACTGACTCTCTCTCTCACACACACAGACAAACGGTGCCTGAGTCCAATTTTTTTTTCACCCACATTATTCCTTAGTTTCACCCTTACCAACTGGCTCTATCCTTCTTCCTCACATCATTTCTCTCCATTCCTTATGTTACAGCCACCTCTATCTGTCTCTTTCCTCCCACCCTGTATATCTACCTCCCCCTCGTCCCTTTCCAATCTAATTTCAGATAAGTCGTAGCAGAACAACAGAGCAAGGCCCTTTATCATTGCCATCAATGATGTGGGTGGATTGAGCGTGAATAATTTTATTCATGTGTGCCTGTATCCAGCCCACTGGGATTCCAATTACAAGTAATAAGAGGTAATAGGGTTACAGCGTAATTTTTTAAGTGCCCCAGCTATGATTGTAGAAAACCTTTGACAAGGGAAGCAAGCTGTTGTTTATTTTAGCAACAGCTAAAAGCACAATATCTGTTCACAACTATGAATAATATAGGACAATTTAATTTCGTATAATTAGTATCCCATCCA
Organism: Oplegnathus fasciatus; assembly: GCA_003416845.1. Taxonomy (NCBI): domain Eukaryota; kingdom Metazoa; phylum Chordata; class Actinopteri; order Centrarchiformes; family Oplegnathidae; genus Oplegnathus; species Oplegnathus fasciatus. The sequence continues at coordinate 605,649 of NTHP01000011.1, read as the reverse complement.
ATCTTCACTCCCTGGAAGTCATACAGTTAGACATGCATACCTTTGCCCTTTATGTTCAAATATTAACATGTAGGTTCTAAATGATGACACTGAATACTTGAAGTGCTCTAAGCTACAAGTGGCTAACATCCAGTTTGTATCACAGCATTCAGTCTGTATGTTTGGTATTGGTGCACATGCCTCAGCGCTGTTCAAAAATGTACAGTACATAGGTCAGCAATGAGAAATTGAAGCCAAAAAAATGTTATTCTCTCCACAAAACTAGGACACTTGACTTGTATACTGATGTGAATAGACGTCTGAAGCTTCCTTTACATAAGATTTTACAAATGTGAAAGATCCCAACTCCATTCAAAAGCATAGGGTTGAACTCAAAATGCTGCAGTTACTGAACAATTTAGGAACCTTATCAAACTGAGCCGCCAGAACAGCCCACACACTGCTTTCAAAGAATCTCAGCCCTGCTTCCCTCACAGTTTGCACATCGCAGACTCAGTGCCTGAAACTGTTTTGGCAATGGCCTTTCACACTTTCAGAACGCACACACAAGGTCACAAAAAGGCAAACGAACAACTGAAAAGGTCAGTGGACACACAAAAAAGCAGGACACATGAACTGTCAACGGGAATTTGCATTACATGCAAGAGATTTTTAAGAATGATTTCCAACAGCAGATAAAAGACAGAGCTGAGCATGCTTGAGGCTTTAGCGTTGTTTTTGCTTTACCATGGTTAACAGGTCTGAGAACCTGGCGGAAGGAGCTGGGGCTGATCGTCTGTTGCTGGTTATCTGTAAAGAGGGCAGTGGACAAATAACGCCAACACACACAGTACTAAGAGGGATCAAAAAGATCATGAGGAGGCATTCACAAGATGAAGAACGGCTGTGAAGTGAAGTGCATTAACAAGAAATACTATGTTTAAGGGCACATGTGTCAATTACTCCTAAAGTTTAATAGGCAATCCATTAAAAATATGTACAGATCTCATCTTGGATTCACAACATGCGCTTGCTTTTTCAATTTTTCAATTCCTGGATTTTGATTCAAGACCACCAGAAAAAAAATAAACTGTGTGTGTGTGTTGCCTTTTCTTGAGATCCAAAAATCAAACAGTTGTAGTAATGTTGTCAGGCTGAGGATTCTCTGGCATTGTGCTGCCAGCAAGCATGTGTGCAAACAACAAACTGGTGTATTTTGTAAGTGACTGAGAATGAGAGTGTATGGAGCCAAGGCACGAGAACCCGAGGATTCATTCAATTCACTCAGCTTTTAAAAACAAAACAAAAAAATGCACCCAGTTGGCTGGAATTTATTCTGATTTTTGAACATCTGACTGGAATCAGAACATCGTCCACAGTTTTTCCAGACAATATGGGGACTAGGTTTTATGTGTGCATCGTTGTTTGTGTATAAATGTAGGTAAAGGATATGAGACTCACCTCTGGGTCTTGGCGCTCTCTTCCTGCGGTCTCTGAATGCAGCTCCTGACTGTAGGGCTTCCAGCAAACTATCCATCACACCTGTCTCATCATTCTCTGAAAAACCCAAGAAGAAAAAGAATGAGGGGGTGTTGGAAGACAGAGGAGAGGTAAAGAAACAAAATCACATAAAGTGCAGTTTCTTTTAGTGGTGAGGTTTGCCACTGCATTGCAACAATTTGGAACTTACAATGGCAAGCCACTATATAAACACATAATATAAACTATAAAAAGCCTTGAAAAAGCACCCACTATATCACATGAATATCCACTTTACTATACGTCTACAGCCCTATAGTAAAGTCAAGTGACCAATATATGATGGGGCTAGTTCCCAGCAAATGTGCTATTTTAGTGCTATTTAGTTGCGCACAGCGCTGTAGTATTGTAGTTGACAAATCATTAAGGGTATTAACTAGCAATGGAGTCACATATACAGGGATATACGGTACACTGTCAAGCTGGAATGGAACGCTCAAACCTGATGACATGGTGTTTCACAGTATTTACTGTAGAATACTCTTGACTCAAAATATCAAGTCCTTGCGAACAACCAGAATGCAGATATATTGTAGAAAGGAAAAGCTTTGCAGATATGACATGTAAATCATGCCCTGTGTTGGTATAGCTGAAAACCTGGCCCTGACACCCAAGGCAGAATGATGGACCTGGCTAGTAATTTACAGTGAAAACAGCCTCCAGTGGATGGGAAGGAAAATAGATAGCAGGTGTATGGGAATGTTCAGGGAGAACACACATTGTCAAAAAAAAGTTTATACTGTGGTCATGCAAATGTGAATGTGTGTGTGTGGGTGTTTTCTTTTCAACACTGCTTCTGTGTTGCCAATAAAAGACTTTGTCAACCACCATGCAGGTGTGAAGGGCCGCTTGCCTCTGAACTCTGGTCACTTACAGAGATACATTTCCACTACTGACACACTGGCATTAAAAGCTTCATGCTGTGGTGGTTTTGTTACATTCGACTGCTAGATGCCATTCACATGTTGTCTATCAGTCTCATTTTGTTGTTTCATTTAGTGTCTTTCATACTAGTTTGAAAAAAAAGTGCAATAGTACTGTAGCTGTAAAAAGTTTAAAAAAAAGAAAAAAGAAAAACAGAAATAGAAAAAATCTTTTAAAAACTTTTTTTT
>NTHP01000011.1:569754-597674 GCA_003416845.1 Oplegnathus fasciatus | reverse complement strand
GGGGGGGGGGGGGGAATCAGCAATCTGAGTCAGTCCAAGAAAACCTGATCAGTCCACCATGACTGGTGAATAAGGCCAAGAGTGCCTTTTGTACATCCCTATATTCTATACTGTAGGAGCCAACAACAAAAAATGGTGGCTATTTAATATATAAGGGAAGCAATTTGGATTCAGTTTCATTTAACTGATGTAAGCTTTTGTTTGAAATTCACACAAAATGTAAATACAGTTCAATTTTAGGGGATACTTTTCTCAGATATTCTTGTCTGTCAGCTGGAGGTGTAAATGTGCAATGGTTTGCTAAAATGCTAACCATCACAACTGTATAAGGTGAAACTACGGCAAGGCTTTGGGTTTGTTGTGGTGATCTTTTGCCCCCTTGTGGTCCCAAGACACAGGCAGGTCCAGCACAAGACACAAGAAGATAGCAGAGTGAGGCAAAATTACAACATTAAACCCCCACAAACAATAAACAAGAGCTTCAAGAATAACTGCACCCACTGTAATAACCTGGCTTGCACTATCAACTTGTGGTGACAACATGCTTTTTCCACAGCACTGATGCACAGTGGCCCTATGGTACCAAGCTACAACACAGGCAGCTCAATAGAAACAGACTTACTTATATCTTTCACACCATAGAGGCCAGTGCAGACATGTTTTTGATTCCTCCAAAATCTAGTGTGGAGTTTTTAACAATAAACTGGCTTTGTGTTGGGTCCAACACATTCACACTTCATGTAACACAATGGACCAGCACTCAGTGGACATTAAGGCATTGTCAGCCTAGTTTCCCACAGCAACACAGGGAACCAGTCTACTGTCCAGTGGGTTCTAGCAGACACCAGTGTAATCTCAACCAAACTGTCAGTTGATTATAACAGTAAAGATATAGTATATAGCTTAGTATAAAAGGAAAACCAACTATGTGATCATATTACAGTATCTAAGAAATATCTCTTGAGAACATACAGTATCTCATACAAGTTCCCTCTTCGCAAAAAGATTTTTCTTTCTCTCTCTCTCCCTTTCTTATGCCCTTCCTATGCTTTTAGCATCTTTGCATGCGGGGTTGCATCTCTAGCTGTTCTTCTATTTGACATCTTAATAGTTCATCGCTTGTAGCCATGTAGGGAATGTTAAATAAAGCTCTGATGTGTAATTTGTCGCTCCACAAACATTCCCGCTCCCGGCCTACCCTGGGAGTTAATGCAACAGATTTGTCATACACAAGCCAGGCACAGCTAGAGGAGGGGGAAAAAACACCTATTCAATCTGAATTTCAATCTCCATAGGGCTCTATGCAAATGCATGCAAGCTGATGCTCTTGCTCTCCCAGACTGCCAGAACACACAGTGCACTTGACGAAACCAGGCTGCATATTATAGTGTAGGTAGAAACCCAGTCTGTGGCAGGTAAAAGAGACAGAGGAAAATGAGAAGGAAACTGGGAGAACCTCACATCTGGGGAATACGTAAGTAGGCAAAGCTAAAACTAAACTGAATGCAGATACCTTTAGCAGGTAAAGAAGCTGAAATCCATTTTGATCATTTCCTCCAGGAAACCCTCCCCCTTCCTTCCCCCTGTCTCTCATTGCTGTGCCCTTCAGCATAATGTGGATATGCAGCCTCTCTGGGGCTTTTTAGGGAATTGATGGATAATCAGATGATTACACAGAAAATCTCCATTGAGGACAATCCTCCCTGACAAACAAAGAGAAAGCTCTTTAGTTAATAAATAGGCCGAGAGACAGACAGAGTGAGAGAGTGTGAGAGAGAGAGTGAGTAAATCCTGTCCTGGGTTGGCAGCACAATGCCAAATCTCTATCACATATTCATTTCATCCCAACAATCTGTGTGTATGTATGTGTATGCGTGCATGCGCGCGTGTGTGTCATACATTGCCAGAAACATCACTTCTTGGGGATGTCACTGAGTTTGCCTTTAGCTTTATCTTAATTTGAGCGTATCTAAATAAATTTCAAGCTCTAGGCATATTTGTATAAGCCTTTCTGACAAAATTTGGCTGAAGTTTATTCTCATGATTTTCTTATTTCTGAACTACTTTTCTGAAATAGAAAAGTTTGCAGTGAAACACAACTCAGCACACTGGGGAAAGATGTCCAAGCTGTCAATCTGAGCGAGTTACAAACAAAACACGCAAAGGGTAATTCAAATTCACATAAGGACAGAAACATACAGTGTCAAGTATTTATTACCTTTTATTGGTTTACAACACTGAAACAAAGTGGTTGTGGTGTAATGTATTTTTTTCTCTGACGCTGAAAAACAGAAACGTAATTTTGATGCCAAAATGAAAACAAACTGATCTAAACTAAGTACAGACACAGAATCTTAAATTCTTGTTTAGATATATATTCACCTCTTACAATCCAACATTTAAAGGAGCAATTACAGCTTTGAGTCCATGTTACTGTCATCTGGACCCTGCAGTTTTTCCCCCATTCTTTCTTACAAAACTGCTCAGGCACGGTTCAGTTGCATGGCATCTGTGAGTGAACAGCAATTTTCTACCACAAATTCTTGATCTGATTGCGGTCTGGATTCTGATTTGGTCACTCAGGGGCATTAACATTGTTGTTTTTAAGCCAGTCTTGCTGGAAATTAAATTGTTCCCCTTCTCTAGATTCTGCTGTATTCATTTTACCCTCTACCTTCACAAGCCTTCCAGGGACTTCTGCAGAGAAGCATCCCCACAGCATGATGCTGCCACCAACATGCTTCATGGTGTTTGGCTTACAGCAAACATGTTGTTTAGTAAGATGGAAAAAACGCTCAATTTCAGTCTCTTCAGACCAAATAATGGGCAAATCTCTCTCTTTTTCTCTCTCTCTCACACACAAACACTGCATATTTGATTTGAGATTTATTTCATTTACGTCATAACTTAAATATAAAAAAGCAAAATATGGATATAATGGATATTTTGTCATATTTTAAATATGACTTTTTAGCCGGAATTAATGATACAGGTAGGAGCGCCTTCTCCAGATATGTCTGCCAATAACTGCAGCCACAGAGCTGTGCTTCAAGCCTACATCTGCAGACTCTTCACTATCAATTGATGGACATTATCAAGCATTGCTAATATAAACATAACCTATACAACACTGGCCTATTGGTGGTAGTTCAATTTTTTGTTGGTATTTTCAGATAACCCCAGCATGACAGAGGGCGAGCTACAGTACACACTACTGAACTAATATACAGTGCATTACCTAGCCAGCAGAATCCTGTTCTTTAATTTCAACTGGATATGATCCTTGGTTTGGATGAGCCCAGCACTGTAAAACTTCAGGCGCTCAAATGGTGACGACTGAGGGATGTCCAGACCGGAGTAAAGGGAAAAGGGAGAGGTTTGTATTATGCTTTAGCCAAGAGAGGCCTTGGTTTGGCTAGGTAGTATGCCCACAGCAGTACTTTGGCCTGGATGGAGCATGGTGGTTCTCTACTTGCACTCTACACGTCTACAGGAGTGCTACAGTGGCTGGCATAGTCATGTTAGCTATAGATGCTGGTGCAGGGCTGGGACTGCCAAGCTCCACTGCTCTGCCAGCCTTGGCTTTGGCATTGGAAATGGGTCTGGAGGCTACACTGTTGAACAAGTTTCTGGCATCAGCGGTGCTCCAAAGAGGAAAAACAAAAAAACAACTGGCAGTTGGAACCAGATGCTCTGGCATAAGGTAGACATTGCCTTCTTCATAGCTATGTCTGAACCTGCTTTGTAAATAGAGTTATCATTCTAGCTACATTATCCCTGAGGGCCACAGCAATGGACAGTGTTTGATAAAAAAAAAACCTAATGTATATTTAGAGGTCTTTACAAAAACTCTTTAAACACCTACTGATATAATATGCAAGCACACAAAGTGCAAAAGCACATAATATCTGACTGAAATATAGACAAAGTTTAAATCATAGGCCTACCTATCAATACAGGATGTAATCAGAAAAATTATTTATCCAGTGCAAGGGAACATCAAAGGAGACCCGACAACATGTTTTTGATAACAAAATGCCAAACTTTCAAAGCAAAACCAGAGGTCTGCCAGTCCAACTCTGAAACTGTACACAACCCATCATAGTCTTATCAGTAAGCAACATATTGATCATAAAGCCTGCAAACTTTTGCACTTCTTCTCAGTAACAAGTGATAAAGATTAAAATGTAGTAACAGAGTGAGCTGTGTTACCATAAACACAATATTTTTACTCATCAGTTTCTGGGTAAAAACATCAATCATATCATCAAAGTTCAGAGCTCAGACGAAATCTGTGTTGCTGCCATAGGAAAAGGAGCAAAACGGTGATTTAGACCCAAATTGTGTTAAAACAATGCATGGGGCTGCATTGGTTGCTACAAAAACTCTGCACAGTGGTTTATATGAGACAGGATTGTACAACTCTAGAAAGTCATCACGGTGACAATTATTTTATCTTTTGTCGTGACAATCGCAAGCTAAACAGTAGAAACACGTCGTTTCACATTACAAAGTAATCAGGAATGTGCGCTTGCGGCCCACAAAAATTGAGCCAGGTTTCACTGTTTTGGCGGATGACCCCGCGGTTTTATGCCGGACTCCTCTGTGCACACTGGCTGCTGCTCATTCGGCTAATGTTGGTCTGAACGTGGCTTAAAACATCTGAGGCATCTTAGTTCTTCTTAAAATGTCCTAACTTGGAAAGTGATTGCTCTTCCCCACATTTTGTGACTAGCATATTTTTAAACTCAATGGATTAGGGGGAAAAAAAGAGTAATTACGGTACAATTGTTAGTCAGATGATTTTTTTTTGGCAGATGATTCTTTGCGCTGCATTTGGGTGCGTTTTTAAGACACCAAACTTTTTGCTTGTGGCCTGGTACAAGACTTGAGCTTGTCAACATGCAATGTTAGAACTTAATGTAAAAGTATTAACCTCAATTGTAATTGTAGATTTCATATCGAATTATGACTAACTCAACCATCACCCTTTACAGACTGTGGCATAACGCTCTGCTCACTCAAAATGTGTAACTCACTGGGTGAATTGTGGTTACACAACCAACCAGTTGACCTGGTTAAAAGGTCATTTTAGCAATCATCTATCTTGCTTATGTGTCTTGCAGCAATACATTGAAACCCTACAATCCTGAGTGCGTTCTGGGCCGGCCCTGTGCTCTGACCTCCCAAGAAGGGTCAAGCAAGAGGTGCATTCTATGCCTAGAGCAATAGCCAATCAATAATCACAATATTACCTTTGCATTCCTAGGTTGAAATCTGCACAATGCTACATGTCGACAACCTTGCCCTGAATGAATGCTTGATATGACACAATAACATGACACAGAGTGTGTTACCATGTAGTACCTGGTATGATAATGTATGCTTTTCATGTCTGAGAAACTACATTTGACATCAGAACGAAAAGAAAAGTCGAGACTATGATTTCAACGGGGCTGACATGGACAGAGTGATATCATCTTTAAAAAAAGCATTTTTGGCATTATGTTTTAATGTCACACAATGGGTAATTTTGTATTGAAATTATTTCCAGTATTACTTTACTACTTGCCCATCAATCAAAATAAGCACAAATGCCTTCTGTGTAGATGGGTGGGTTTTAATTTTTCAAGCGATAAATACTAAATTGTGAGACAATAGGTGTCTCCTCTAATCCATTAAAATGGGACTTATGTTTGCTTGATAAATGAGAGTCATTGTCTTTGAATGATCTCTTACACCATTTGACCCTAGATTGATCTAGCACACGGCTCCCTGTAAAGGGCTTAATGATGCAAGAGTTGACAGGAAAAGCAGTTTGAGCAGTCTCTACCTGCATTGACTTCCAGCAACCTCCTCTTCTTCTGCTGTCTCTCCTGCTTTTCACGCTCAGCCTTCTCCTTTGCAGCCCGTGCTCTCCTCTGTTTCTCCTCTGACTCCCTCCGCCTCAAGTTCTCCTTCAGTGCTTGCTGTGGGGGAGGGGGGAGAGAGAGAGAAAGTGAGAGAAAGACAGAAAGAAAGAGAAAACAAGACGGATTGCTAAGTGGGGTTAATTACAGTAGTGTAGAGCCTGTCAAAGGCAGAGGCAGCTGTCAAACCCCACAGACATCTTCATCAGGCACCAATAAAGTCAGATGAAGCTTCTGAGGTGCATTGCCAGACACATAACAACTTGACACCAGGGACTTCAGACACTAGAGATCCTTGAGCGTGATGGAACAATGACCTTAAGACATAAATAGAGGCTGCTGGTGTTTTCAAAAACATTATTTTCTGTGATAATTTCCTTTTCTTTCATTAAAAAAAGTATTCCTACTTTTAGAGATTATTAAGGCTCTGTTTCAATATTTTGCTTGTTCTCTTTAGTTTTTGTCTTTACAGTCTATTTCAGAGCCTTACAAGATAAAAGAAGGAGTGGGAAAACGTCCCCATGTGCTTAAAAAAAACAAAACATGATACTAACATAATATAAAATGTATAAAGCATGAAAATGCACAAAAATGCAAGTATCAAGCCAATGTGTATATAGTGTATACAGTATGTGTTAGGGTCAGTAAGACAGCTTCAGCATCACCTGGTGGTTAAAAGCAGGTGAGCTCATTAGCAATGCTACAGTCACTGCAATACAGTTCCATTGTAACATGCTGTACAGGAAGTGCTGAGCTGAACACAGCTTACAGGCGCTGCTGTGTGGGTGGACGTTGATGTCTACCCCACTACCTGCGGATCAACTGTAAACAAAAATCCACATTTAAAACCACCAGAATTTAACAGCATCCGGCTACATGATAACAAAGTCAGCTGCTCGATTTGATTCAAATTATAATTACATATAATAATTAGGCAACTTTCCTGCATATACTTATTAACCCTAAACCTGGATTTAACATTATAAATCATATGCTTTTGTATTGAAGTTAGGTTTTATCTTCATCATTTCATTATTCCGACTGGAATGACTAACATTTGAGCAAATTATTCTTGTATTACAATATAGTACATTTTATAATACCGTAGAATTCCATTTCTCTTTTTAGGGGATAATGTAGCTTGACTCGAATGATGTTCAATGAAGGAATAGGAACTCCTACTGTACTTCTTTTCAGGAAATGCCGACGATCAACTCCAATCAGAGTAGCAATCATTCATTTTTGTGTTTTTGTCAGGCCTCTGTTCAGACAGCACAACAATAAAATGTGGGAAAACAGAATAAGTGCATGAAGATTCCTCTATTAAAAACAAGTGTACTACAAAAACAAATTAACAATGTGCAACCATTATGAAAAAAAACTTTAACTTGACCGACTTTGGCCCCTTTTTGACCAGACACTCACATAGTTTACCTGCATTTCACCCACAGTACCCAAGTTCTCAGTTTAAGTTTCTGCACCATAGTCCCTTCTCCGAATTTATTACATTCTGATGGCCCAAGAATGATTGGGGTGGAGCTTATACTGTAGCATTGTATGTCATTCACTGTTCAAATACAAGTCTTGAGACTGGAAGAGCTTGCACAGCATCCATTGAGACTCCAAGCAAGCACTGGTGGTTGCAATTAAGTCTGGGGAGAGGAATGCCTTTTAATATTATTGACATTTGCACAAGCCGATGTAGCCAACTTCTAAACTTGTCAAGAAATGTCATTAATTCCATTCTGCCTGTCTATGGAGACTTATTTTATAGGAATACTATCTACTGTACATCAACCATTGTGGGTACAGGCTCTATAATCCCAGTGCCAAAGGGATGTTAAACTCATATAATGATGCCGATCGCTCAATAATGCCACAGCCAAGTGACAGACTGCATATGATTTAACAGAGTGCTAGCGTGATTGCCATCCTGATCAATAGCCAGTCACTTCAACCAAGGGAGTCTGGGGTTTTATCAAGCACCCAACTCGTCCTCCTCTGCGTCTTCCCTCCTCTTGCGTTATTCACACAGCCTGGCTTGGCGGGCAGGTCGGTGGAAGAATAGTAATGTCAAACCAACATGAATGGATGTACACAAAAACACACACTACGAGAACTGTGTAGTATAGAGAAAACTATATTGGCACAATTAAGAGGGGTAGTCACTCACTGAGGTCCACTGACAGCCTTTTATTAAGTCTGCATACAAATGACCATTGTTGGAAATTATATAGTCAACTTGAATTCAAAACAAATCAGTGTAGTCGATTCTGCACAAACAAGCCACTTGAAATATAGAGAAACAGTACCCCAAATAAACACTCTAAATTACTAATAATAGGGGTGTAACAGTATATAATATTCACAGTTTGATACAGCTCCACCACTCTGAGCATATGCTTGAATCCTGTGCTTTCTATGGCCGACTACGGCTGCATATGAGCAGTCAAAAACACTCCTACTGTTTGGTGTATCTTATCCAATAGATGCTCCACCTTGATCTTTCACTGCAGAAAATGTATTTTTCTTATCTATAAACACACCACAAGGAGATTGTGATTTGCTGGCAGCTTAACAGACATGTTCTTTAAACAACATTTATCTAAACTCACTCACATAAAAAGACAATAGCAGCTAACGACACTGATGTGTACCACTCAGCAGGTTTATAGAAATTCAGGAGAAGATGAGAGTGCTGAAGAGGAGAAGAAGGGGAAGATGAATACCAAATGACTGAGACACACTGAGGCTGTTCAGAGCTCTATTTTTAAACTATTCTTAAATGAAACCAACTCCTCCACCAAATTAACTTTGATTTGATGGAATGAAGCTGTCGGTTGCTCGTGGCAACCACTGATTCACAAATGACTATATTCTTAATGGGCATCCAATCTGGTAAATTACAGGCAGAGAGAATGAGGAAAAGGAAAAGGGAAGGACAATAGTACTGACACATAATACATTTTCAATAAAGAGCAATTAAGTGATCCCAGGTTTACAAGTGGCACACAGCTGTGATGGGTGCCTCATGTGAACTTAGTCAAAACTCTGACACTCCTTCCCCTCTTCATTATCAAGCAGCTCTCTCATTAAAAAGTCAAATTCAATTACTAAAACAATGCAAACATACTTGCACTATAGCTAAACAGAGCTGTCGCTAGACTCAACCAAACAATGTTATACAGACAGCAATCTAGTCAATGTTGTTTATAATAGCCTCAAAGGTTGGATTGTCAATTCCATTTCACAATATTTTACTAAACTAAACAACTTGTAAAAGATGCATGATTAGTCTGTCTTTTGTAATCAAAAACAAGGTAAAACAACAATGTCCTACAAACCTATGATTCCAATGACAACTGTACTATGTTATTAACAAATATAGGCCAATAATAATACAGACCATCTAAGTTTGATTCAAGGCTTTACGTCATTTCATTAAACAGGAGTCTACAACCATGTTAACGACTTTGTGAAGCTATACTTTGGCACAGTGGTGCTTTGAGCTAAACTATAACGTCAGCATGCTTAACATCTTAAGCTCACAATGACAATGATGTTAGCTGATGCTGATGTTTAGCAGTGAAGTTATTACAATTCACCCTGTTGGGACCATGAATGTCTGTACCAAATTTCTCAATAATCCATGCAATAGTTGTTGAGGTATTTTAATAACAACCAAAAAGGTCAACCTGCTGGTGGCCCTTTAGCAAAAGTCAGGGGGTCACATAAGTCATCAGGATTAACTGTCTGGGAGAAATGAATGTGCCAAACCAAGTACAAATTGAGATATTTTGCTTTGAACCACAAATGTCAACCTCAAGGTGATGCCAGAAGAAAAATCAGGGCACCAGAGTCTGTAGGATTCATCCTCTTGGGACCATGAATGACTGTACAAAATTTCATGGCAATCCATCCAAAGGTTTTTGAGTTATTTCAGTCTGGACTGAAGTGGTCGACTGACCGACCGACCAACCAACCAACCGACATTGCCATTCCTAGAGCCATGCTAACGGCATGTTGGTAAAGATGAATGGCAGATGGTTTCAATAATATGGCAATGTAAATCTGTAGAGGTAGAAGTTACATCTTATTTAAAACTGGACCCTTTACTGCTGCCAGCAGCCCGGGAAAACAATGATTAGTCAATAACGGGTCAATACAACAAGTGGGCCTGTTTAAGAGAGGATCACTCTTAAACTTCACAAAGAGAAGAACAGGAAAAAGAGGAGCTAAAGAACATTACATCAAAACATCTTTGTTAAAACAAAAATTGATATGATCACAGCCAGAACAAAAAGGCCATGCTGTCTTCTTAAATCACAGAACAAATAAGCAATATAAGAATAATAAAAGAAAAAAAGAGTCAGTGTGGACATTAACAGAGTACAGTAACTAAAAGTTCATCTTAAGCACAGGCAAGGCAGGTTTAATTTGTTTTTAAATCTGAATGCAACACTGAAGGCAAAAATGATCTAAATATAAAAAATAATGAGAACTGGAGGAACATTGATTTTCAGAGATAGTGAAGAAGATCCTGAAACTACAAAAAGATGAAGAGTCGTGTGATTTTGCCTTCTGGCAAAGCATTCCTTTTTACTGTAATGCTGAGCTGAAGGAGAGAAATAGGTAAAAAGAGAGAGGGTGAGAGTGAGAGAGAGAGAGAGAGAGAGAGAGAGGGAACCAGCTCTCTGAGGAAATTGCCCTCCGCTCTCCTTCATCACTGCAGGTCTGCTTCCCCCTCCTCCTCTCCTGGATGTCCGCCATTAGACACGCTCAATTGGATTCCTGTCAGATGTGCGGCCTCGCCCTGGGTCTCCTTCCTACGGGTGACTGAGCATGCTGTATGTGTGTGTATGAGTGTGTGTGTACGTCTTTGCGGGTGAAAAAGCTAAGCAGCTTTCCCTATAAGAAATTGCCAACACAAAATGACATACGCACACAAACAAACATGCACACGCACACACACATTATGCGAGCAACATATACACAGTTCAAGGCTCAGTTCGCTTCAGGCAGTGGTCTAGAGACAGCCCGCACCTATTAGCATGGGCCTTGGTACAGCAGGGTAAACGCTGACACAGATTTGACCGAGAGGTAGCGATGCTGAGATTTACTGTATGCCTACATTCACTGACCTAGCCTTGGCTTCTCCCAAGATACGTCTGTGTGATGTGACCATTTGAACGAATTGCTGAGGGTGTAAGCTGCTTACACCTTGACCTATCACAGGGGAATAAATAGCTACCTTGGGAGTTTTGACCATATAATGCTAGTCTTTATAACACTTGGCTTGTTCACCTTTCACTGGCAGAGTCATTAACTGTTATGCTTGGTCAGAACATAAACTGCAAAATTCAAGCCTGAACCATGGAGCTAAAATAAAAGGGATTACAGCTGCAATATGAAACATTATAATGCCAATATCATACATTATACAGTATATTCTTATTATTATTATTAATTGACATTAAATTAATGTATGGAAGATACTGAGCTTTGTAACATTCGCTCTGGGTCTGATCTGATATCTGAACCCAGCTCTTGGTGAACTGGGTTGTGGCTATTAAAGTGAGGTAAAGAATCACAGAGAAGTCCTGGGATCAATAGAATAGGCGAAAAAAACACCAAAAAAACCCCCAAAGGAACTGTCAGGCTAAAAGGAAAGCATGTGGTAACCTTTTTTTTCTGACTGTCTGTGTCTTTCTTCAAGCCTGTGACTGTGATAGATACTGTGTAGATACTGTAGTTACTTCAGTCTCAGGTTGGACGCTATATACAGCAGCCTGCCTATCAGGATATATAGTTAGTTTAGGATATATAGTTAGTTTAGCTTGGGCATCTAAGAGGTTTACAAAAACACGGTTACTGTGTGTCTCAATAATGTTATCTTCACCACGCACAATTTAATGAAGACATAGCAATCAAAATAGTCAATTGTAGACCTATTAAAAACTGTTCAAAAGACTCTAATCAGACTTAGTGGAGAGTACACATTGTTTGTGTACAGTACGCAGGAAATGTCTACATCAGGCACGACTAAATGTCACTCAGGCAGACAGGGGATTTTAGGAGAGAAGCAAACAGAGAAAGAGAGATCCCAGTCTGAACCTATGTACTTAGTTTTAGACATTTCTGACCATGAAGAAATCACCTAAAAGATTTATCTTACAATGTCACTCTAGTGGAAAACAACTTGCATTATAGGTGAGGTCTCACAAAATACGTTGCCTCTCCTGTTATAATTCTGAGCCTTACATATAAAATAGGAATAAGACAGAACCAAAACACCACCACCACTCTCCCTGAAAAAAACACAAATGTACAGACAAAGCTTTGGGAATCTAAAGCATAACTAATGACTGTGCAGTAAAAAAGGCGAAGAAGCATGAAATCCATTTGTGTGTGTGAGGTAGATGTTAAGTTGGGGGCAGGGCGGGAACTTTAGTAGGCTAATTAGCTACTATTATCTGTCGCGCCCAGTGGCCTGTGCCACTAATCCTGCTGATTAAACACAGTGGGTCTCCACAGCTCCACAGCTCACAGTAGCAGCAGAATGATAAGGCCACGGAGCTCAGTGATGACATAAATGTCTGGGTGGGACTGGACTACATAGGACTGGCACTGTTCTGCTTTGCATTATACCACAGGACACTAATGTGAGAACTGCAAAAAGAAGCTGAGGTTCTGCCTTGACACAGCTAATGAATAAAAACAGCAAAACTTTAAAAGCATTTCCAAACATACACTTGACATACTTGACAATACTCTAACATTTCACTTGTCTTGTGCTGTTTGGTATTCAAGGCTGTTTACAACAAAAAGCTGTCTTGCCCACCAAGGTAAAGCGGTGAAAATATTCTAAATATAGCGTACATTTAAACTGATATTGAATGTTTTTGGTGGGCCTTTTTTTAGGTGGCTAAAATACCTTTTTACTGCTGGCCCCATTTATAGCGTACATTGCTTAGCTTCCATGCCGGTACTCCGGCTGGCTCTCCAAACTGGGAGCGCGCCGAACGCCATCTACTGTAAGTAATACACTGACTATGGACAAGTACCTCATACAACCCCACTTCAAAAAATCTGAAATATTCCTTTAATATGTATCAAATGACTTCCTGTACTGTAAGCAAATCCAAATGCTGCCAATTCCACTGAGAATCAAGTCATCAACCGTCAGCCGCCCCATTTCAATCAAAGGTGAGCAGTCACAAACAAAACAAATGTCACGTGTCAATT
Source organism: Oplegnathus fasciatus (assembly GCA_003416845.1). NCBI lineage: Eukaryota > Metazoa > Chordata > Actinopteri > Centrarchiformes > Oplegnathidae > Oplegnathus > Oplegnathus fasciatus. Next base: position 584,520 of record NTHP01000011.1, on the reverse strand, counting down.
TTTCACTTCCACACAACATGCTCAGAAAACAAAGTTTTCACGCTTCTCCTATGATAATCTACATTACAGAATACTCACACTGAACATAGAACGGAAGTTGCTGAGATCGGTGAACAGCTCCTCCACAGAGGTCTTCTTGGGGTCGACGGCAAAGTACTCCAGCACGTTCTGATATAGCGTCTCCATATTGCTGTGCATTATCACCAGCTTGCCATACTGCTCACGTGCAACCTTGCTGAAGCTGTGAGCGTTGTGGTCAAGGTAAACAACACATCCATCACACATTACACATTAATTAAATGCTGCTGCAAGTTTACTACTCTCCTAATTGACAGCAATAGAGGGAAATGTAGAAAGAAAAAAAACAACAGAAAGCATTCACACTTGTTGCCTTAGGATCTGAAGCTGGAAAACAGACTGTCAGTGGTAAACTGTGATGTTGGCATTTGAAGCTCTGATACTGTCAGTTAGGTTACTACTAGTGTGTTCACTGTTATGACCCCCTGCAGCCTGCGGCATCTGTGATTCATGTCTGGCTGCTGGCAAAGTGTGTTGGTTTATCTGACATGCACAATATTAACTGCAAATATAAACACAAATCAAGAAAAAAAAAGAATATATTCTACTCTGGAAACAATGAGACCAAAATCCACAACATTGCTACCTTGGGCGCTGTGTAAAGCTCAGATTTTACTGCACTCAAAGTTCACATTATTTTAACTTCAACCCTCTCTGCCAATGTCGTTTCGAAGCCCATCAAATCAGATTATAATTTACTGAAAAGATAACAGATTTTTTTAGCACAAATTTCACAGTCAATGTAAACACAGCAGACGTATTTGCGTTTAACTGTGCTCTCGGCACTGGTTCTGTGCCAAATGCAGCAGCAAGCACATTCTTAGTCTACTCATCATTTTTAGGCTGCCTAACCCTAAAAATCTGCTGTTTTTTCACTGTGTGGACCAACCACATGTCCTTGCACCTCAAGATGTCCCAAGAATAGCATGAAGAGATGGTCATCACAGACATCGATATATCCTACAACATACAGGGCAAATATTACTGATTTTAAGATTGCCTAGTATACAGTGGTCTGTGCCAATACTGCCTAGCATGGAAGACTGAAGAGCATTAAAAGGTCCTCTTGGTTAAACCAAGCAAAGCGAAGAACTCCTCTGCTATGTCTGTACGTTTATGTGTGTGGATGAGGACAAACAGGTGATGGTTGTGTCAACATACGCTGGAGAGGTCTCAGTGTCAGAGCAGAGTGAGGAGGAAAGCAAGAGCACTAATACACTTCCTGCCTACTACCAGGGCATACGGTTAAGCAAGTCTACTGTAAGTCACCACGCTCACAATACTCACTCAATGTAGACATCTATCATGAATTTGCTGTTCAAAAATTGTATATCTGTTATATTATTATCTCTTTTGTCTATTTCCAAAAGCATATCCTGAGCTGTCCTTTCTACACGATGACCCTGTTAAATAAAATCAAAGCTTTTGATGCATGAGAAAATAAAATCTGGCTTAGAATCAGTTTGAACCAATCTGCTTCTTCTAAAAAGTCAGGGTAATTTCCTCTGCAAATCAATGAAAAAAAAGTAAATGATGTATCCCTTGTCCTGCTAATGACCCCTACATCCTTGTCTCGTGGCAGATAAGAAGCAACGGTGTCCGTGTGTGTGTGGTATTACGATTATGTGGGCAGTCTCTCTGGCTCCTATTGTGCCCTTTCGTTATAGCTCAACTGATGGACCTATTTGACGTCTGGCCTAAGTTGAATCTGGCTGGGGATGGGACTACCTATTCAAAGCTGGGTAAATGCTGTTCAATAGGCACTGCTCCCAGATTGACTTGTCAGTAATATCTTTCCAAGCCAGGAGCTGGGGGAAAGAGGCATGAGGAAAGCCTAAGCAGGTGATGGAAAGCAAGAGAGAGAGAAAAGAAAAAATAGCCAATAGCCATGGTTGATAAGTATCATGGGGTACAAAATATCTCTCCCCTTTCCTGATTTCTTCCCTATTCCAGAGAAAGAAGTGGTCCACTGCAGCTCATTCTCAAGAATTCTTGTTAACTCTTGCTTTCTTACTGATCCTTTACTCCCCATCCCCCTATTCCATCATATTTCCTTCTCCCATTCTTCATTTGCTCATTCTCCTTCTGTTTCTCTCCTGTTCTAATCTGCCACCTTTACAAGCTTAGCTCACATTCAGAAGTGTAACACTAGACCAATAACACAATAACTGTATACTCGAGTGGTGCATGAAGTGATAATGGAATTTTCAATGTCACCAATGTGACACTTCAGGCTTCTCGTGTTTAGCCGGTGACTGTAGATTTCGCTGTTCAAAATAACGGCTGTTGCCAGCAAACTTCGTCAGCTGCAGGTGAAGCTGCCATGTGTAAAATGTTAACGTGATTGTGTCATCTTTCAAGAGGCTTCTTCAGGACGAGCAGGGGAACTTCTTCAGGAAAAAAGAGCATATCCCCCTGCCTTCGACTTCGACTACTTTTAGGTATCCTTTGACCTCGATGACTGGGAATCTTGATGGATATAACTGAGTAATGTTCAGTAAGGGCCAGTAATGTGAGATACTAGAGCAATGGTCCAGTCAAAAGTCACTTTGAAGAGTTTGATTATACAAACATGGCTTGCCAATGCTGAACAAAAAACACATTTATAGTATAGTATATATAGTATAGGAATCTCATTCAGAACTAGAGTTAGAAACATTGCTGTGGAAGTTAGTTCAACTCTTGTTGTTTTTGTTTTGGTTTGGTTAGGTTTCCTGTAATTTAGTTTTTATTTGTGCAACAAAATAATTTAAAATAATACTGTAACAATAACATATAATACNNATACCTATGTTGCTTCAATGATTCAGATACATGTTTAATTAATGCTACATCTTAGGATGCTCAGAACTCATTTCTAGGTTGTAGACACAGGCTGTGACCATTAATTAGGCTACCAATCAAAACTGTAGTGGTTCTGCTGTTTCAGCCAACAAACGTTGATGACAGATTTCAAGTCCCAAAAATATGAGCACAGTGTGGAGTGTGAGGTTCGCATATGGATGGCCTTGGGGTGAATATGACATCTGAGCAGCCTAGGATCCAAAATTTGGATCAAATATTTGTTGGTGGCACACTTAAGCCCCGCTGAGTGTGTGTATAAGTGAGTGTGTGTGTCTGGCTAAGTTATGCTTTCTATGGCTGAAAATTAACACTCAGTGTTTAGTTTGTGTAACTTTATCTACGTTTCGTTTCATTAGAGGCCTACAGTGGGTTCAGGTTTCATTTTCAAATTTGATGGAGTCTTTAATCAGAGGAGACATTTCGTGCAAGGCACCTGGAATTGGAAAGCAAAGCAGTGAAAGACAGAGCTGTCAAATCCATTCTCAGTGAACCTTTCTGTGTTGCACTCAAGTTCTCTGTTAACTACTACAGCACAAGCCATCAGTGCCCCAGCCCCAGGGCTATTGATCAAAACTACATGAAGGAGGCTAGGTACAGGGTGTATTATTGAACACACACTTTTCACACCTGGTCTGAGACATGCCTGTCAACTTGATCCACTAGAACTACCTCAGAGAACAGTGAATAATTAACACTGCTGCCAAACAGATATGGACAGCTGTCAGCAATGGACCCGGATATCCAAAGAGGGCAGTGAAACAGTAAAGAGAAATTGTGTCTTCATGTGTTTGTGAATTAGCAAATTATCGCTTTTGTTTAATTATCATAAACTGACAATTGAAAAAACATACTGAATTGCTTTTGTTCTGTCAACTGTCAACAATGACTGACGCTGTGAGAGAGAAAGAGAGTGACAGAAAGACGAAGGAGGCTTTGTCCCAGTTCTCCCTCTCTAACCCCTCCCTTCATTTTGAAGTTGCACTCTGTGTGAAGAACCCTTCAAAAAGAGAGCTGAGAGAGGTACTGGTACAAAAACTTGACTATGGAATGGGATGCCACTCATGATTTGTACACATCATCAACAGTGGAAAGAAAACCACTTCTTTATATATTGGACCATGGGTGGGAGGACTATGCTTTGGTCTCCCTTTCTCTAGGTTGAAGGTGATGGAAACTAATGGAACACAGCATGAGTATTTAATTATGTAAAAGGTGAGGAAATGTGCTTAATTGGATGTTTGATCAACCAATGACTTGAGAGTTCCTTCCCTTTATACCACAAGTTCAGTTATGAAAGCCTGCTCTTTTTTCAGCCTATGCAGCACCACAGTGTTAAATGTAAACATATAAATTCCAGTTCCAGTAATATTCTTCTAAATTTTGCTCTGTTTGATTCATCACAGTAAACTCATTGAACAAAGCCCCGGACTGGTGAGTGAATGCACGCGTGTGTAAAGGATATAGCCATTTTGGTGAAGAACATGTCGTTGGGGTCATCTGGGGAGGAGAAAGTCTCCAGGTCTCTCTCCAGCTGCAGCAGCTGCCTCTCCATCTGCCTGAGGCTCTTTTCCAGATTCTCTGCAGACACTGACACACACCCACATATATCAAGACACACACACACACATTTGCAACAGCACACATAAACACACCCACGTGCCGAGGAAATGGTGAAGAAAGAAGCAGAGAGAGGACAACTCAATTACAGGTACAATCATATGCATTATTATTTTGAGGCTCAGAAAGAATCAGAGAAAAACAACATACAAAACAAATAACATGGAAGCCAGTTCAATTGCAAAGTATGCTTATTATGGGTTCACACTGTGCCAGAAACACCATGGGAATAAACAATGACTGAGGAAGAAATAAACATCAAGTGAAGGTACGTTCAATACATAGCTTTTTATCATTCTGTTTGCCTCTCATATATTCATGTGTATGTCGTAAACAATGAAATTAATATGTAAGAATGCAATGCCCTTACTGACACACAGACTGTAGTGAAAGCAAATGCCTGCTATGTTTGCTCATATATTTAAACTGTATATGTGGCTTTTCAGTAACACAAACAGAGTAACAGATTCAAAACTGCAGCCTCAAATTATCAAGATGGCTGTCGAAGTAGAAATCTTTCTAATGTGCACCTTTCATCCTTTGTCTTTAGTCTTACCAACAGGTGCATGGATCATGCAGGTGGGAGAGCAGGGGAACACTGAGTCTAACTTTCTGTTAAGTTGGTCATGGCTGACACTTTAAGCTAGTCACTGAATATAGCATATGGCTTAAATTACCCCGATTAGACCCTGCTTGACAAAAAGGCATAAGCTGCTTATTTTTAAGTAGTTTCAAATGTCCCTTGATCCTAATACATGCTTTACGAAAAGGAAAAAAAGAGAAATAGAACTTCAATGTAGCTAAGCTTCTCACTGAATTTATAGCATAAACCCCATTTACTGAAGGGAACATACTGTCTTGGACACACACACACACACACACACACACACACACACACACACACACAAACTTGTTCAATCAGACATCTTAGCTACAAATATTCTGCAGTTATTATTCTGCAAATCTTCTGCAGTAGCTGAAGTTGTACAATTTCTCTTTAAATTTTAAGTTTAATGGAGTGCGAGTATGGTCTTTTCACTGCAGGCAAAGGTGAGCATGTGAATGTACGTACAAAAAGTAGACATTCATGCGTTCAGCTGTCTGAGAGGAAAAGTCAGGTGGCACTTTTCATTCTGCTGTCACTCATGAGTACATCTGTACCTGACAAATGATTATCACATCAGTTCTACTCATTGCATGTTTTACTTTGTTCTCAAAGTCTTATTTTTCTTTAGTCCTAGCAATTTGTCTGGTTATATTCATTCTCTTTTTCCCTTGCTTTTTTTCTGCTCTCCTTCCCTGTCTCTCATAGTAACTCACCCTAATAGCTGACAGTCAGTCAAAAGAACTGAAAATGCCACAGTACACCATTCCTTTAAAAATCTTGTCACGGAGCACATTGTGACCAATGATGTCTCAATCAGAGCAGTATTCACAGGGCAACTGCTCTGCACTGACTGGCTGTTACATTGATTTTTATTTTGGTAAGAAATCACCTCACCAATCTGGACAGTAAAAAAAGAAAGAAAGCAGAAACCTGTTTAAGTAAGGGTTAACAGTCACATGCAAAAGAATTGTGATGGGGGAAAAAAAATGAAAGCAATTGGGAAGAGACACATCAAGAGCATAGTTAAGCAACAGTAAAAGATAGCTCCATATTTTTTTTTTTTACAAATCCTGACACAATCCTGTCAAATGTTTAGAAAATCAAAGGCCTATGTTGAAGCCATTATCAACGTAGAATCACATAACATTTGTTCACTTGAAGTCAGTCATAAATAAAATCCATACCATCTGTATTAAAGTAAACCCTGGCCTTTACTAAGTTACCTGAAAATCAAAACCTGTTCAAAAAGACTTTTTTAAAAGCCTTGAAAGCCTCATATCTTTTACCCGTGACAATGAGTGTCTTCATTGGCACGAAAGAGTGCCGCTATTGTGCTAACCAGACATGGACAATTGTGTGTCTTAAATGTAACAAAAATTTGACCAAAAGAAATATGTTTTGCTGACTCAAAAACAAACAAAACATCATGGAATTTCAGGGTATAAAAAGGCATAAAAAAAGACTTCATGACAAAGGTGCAGAGGGACTGTAATCTTTTTAAAGAGTTGAACCTCTCTCTTTCTTGCCTCTCAGGTCCTGTTTTATTGTGCTATAGGTGACTTTTGTAAATTAATTGTGTGTGTTCTTATGTGACTGTGTTAACTACTCTATGCTGCCATTATGACCAGGTCTCTCTTGTGAAAGAGATAATGTATCTCAAAAGATTTCCTGGTTAAATAAAGGTGATAAATAATAAGTCAAGGGTGTGACTAATAATAATTTGATCTAATACACTGCAGCTAGTCATGCATTAGGGTCACACGTGGACTTTATGAGACAGCATTAAGATTCATACTTTTTTTCAGTGACATATAGTACTGTACGATATTTAGGACAACAAGGCTGTTTAAAAGAAATGATATGCAGGTGGACAGGTGTACTTCCTTTCAGTGAACTGAGTGCTGTGCTAAAGTCACAGTCACGCATCAGCAGCACTCCATACATATTGCAAAATCTCAAAATACTGTGGCGTCAGTTAACCATTGTTACTGGTAACATAATAGTAAAACGTTGGCAGGAGTACTGGGAGACGTTGTTGTGGTTCTGGAGTATCCTTAATGATACGTTGCTGACATACCAAATAGATAAAGTGACAGGCTAGCTTCAGGAATTTCTATAGAAATTCTATTAGCGTGTTAGTTCAGGCCTCTTTACAGAAATTCTTTGGATTTCATCAACACTCATAAAATAACTACAAGTCTTTGACTAAATAATCAATGATTTCCATATATCTGACCAATGCCCAATATGATTAGTATGACAGATAGAATCATCCAGAAAACATTTCAGTAAACAATCAGAAACTGACACTTCACCTGCTCTATCATTTCCATTTTAATTTTTGTCTCTTTTTCCTAAAAGCTTTCTGCATAGCCAAGCAACCAAAATCTCGTGAATGAGGTGTGGGCAGCATGCAGAAGTGGAAGGAGGCCAGATAGGCAGTCTGTTAATAGAAATGATTAAAGCCCAGTGATGATGCACTGACTGAAAAAAAGAGCAAGGGAGAGCGAGACAGAGAGCAAAACGGAGAGGGGTCGCCTGTTTTCTTAGCTTCGCAATCCATGCTTCAAGCTTTTGGTGATGAGGCCCAGGTGGAAGGGCATATGACCATGAGGAGACATGCAAGTGACAAAAATTGAGGCATATGCTATAGGAGAAAATCTGCCTGGGAGTAGAGCAGCAGGAATGTTTTGTTAAACAAACCGAAATGTGTTTCAAAACAGGATGCTGATGCTCTGTTTAAACACACTGTCAAATAATTGGTCTGTGGTATGGTGACAAGCAGAGATAAAACATAAAAGAGTGTTTTCCATATCTTCTTTGTTCTCTTTGGCCACCCTGCTTTTGCTTTCTTTTTCTGTGTGTTGAAGTGTAAGTGATTTTTATGAGCAGTGGGGCCTGAATGCTTCTATGGTCCAGAGGGGTTGCAGGCAGATATAGGATGTTTTAGAAGAATAATAATTGGAATATTTGTAGAGGTCAAATCCCCCACTGACATCCCTTTGTTACTCTGCCAACCTGCTGTGGTATAAATGAGACTGAGTGGAGCACACAACCATGCATACTCACTCACAAACAGCCACGCTACACGCAGAGCTCCACTATAGATCATCCTTTGATGTATGGAAATTAAAGAGACTGAAAAAATGCAGATCTGTCCTCTGAGGCCAAAGCCTGACAGACAAGTGTGACTAGACTGATGGTGCCAGAGGATGGGAACTGGAGAATGGTAAAGCAAGAAATCCTGGTGCACACACTCTACGTGCTGAGCACCTACTACATACAAAGAGAGTGTGAAAGTCACTGAATTGCAGTAGAGACTGCTTGTTCTAATTTCAACCTGAGGCTCATCACTCAGACTGCAAGTGGAAAAACTACAAAACGTAGCTCGATCCGCATATTGGAGAACCATCTCAATATAGTTGAACCCTCACATTATTCCTAAATGACACCTCAAGGCCATGAGCCTTGAACACAAACTGAACCAAAACAACTTTTCCGTCTTTGCTGCAAAATAAAATGTATGCAGACATGTCTTTTTAGTATCACGCATAGCTTTCCAGATACTTATAAGCTGAAGTAGCCAGCTAGAGCACGTTAATATGCCTCCATGTTTGTCTGATTTCAACATCAAACTCAGCACCAAGTACCACACAACAAACCATCCTAATTGCCCAAACCTGACTGCTGTGTATTGTGCGTGTGTTTGTGATGAGGGACAAAAGAAATAGGAATTGGAGAGAAAAGGGACAGAGAGCAAGATTGATTGCCCAAAAACCAGACAGAGAGACAGACAGACAAGAAGGATTTACAACCAGAGAGACAGAGACAGATAGACACAGAAAGATACTGACAGACAGATAAATAGATACATAGATAGATACATAGAAAATGACAGAGAGAAGCAGCATACAAGGACTGCTTCTCCATGTCAGGAAAAATAATGATTGTAGAGCTGAAAAGAAGAGAGAGGGGCAGAAATAAGATGACAGACACAAAGGAACCCTGAACTAAGCTGCAGTTTTGCTTCCATGAGAGACGGGATTGGCAATGGGGGAAACGAAGGCTGTGTTACACACAGTCAAAAGAGGCTTTTGCAGCAGAAGCGCAAATCATTACTGCTACCTCTATCCAACCTTGTTTTCATGCTCAAGTAAGCTCTTTGGTTAGTGTCTATGAATGTAATTCTGCCTTTTAGTGTGTCTTCAGGCCTCCCGAATGGCTGTCAGACCTGATGAAAAGGAAGCCACTCAAGAGCATGGTTTACAAAGACGAAATGGGATTTGTGTGTCTGAATATTAGATATGGAGAGATGAGACACGTAGTATATGCATATCATAATGGTACAGAAACAAAGAGGAAGACAGTGACGGAGAGAGAACACTCCATCTACATAGATGCAAATATATACTCAGCTTGAGGTCCATGAAGCAAGGAGGTGGACAAAGCTTAAGGAGAGATCCAAGGATTGTGCTTTCCATTGATCTCACCCTTGTACTTATGAGTCTTGGCCAAGGGCTTGTGGACAGGCAGCACAGTCGGGAGAAATGAAACACTCAACAGGAGCATCGTTATCCACAGATTATTAAAGCACCAACAAAACCTGGAGGGGTTCTTTCGAGAAAGAGTCCAAACAATAAAGTCACACATTTCATCCTCATTCTGTTTTCTCCTCCCCACCCTTTCCTTCACTCCCTCCTGCTGGGAACAGAGCAGTGGGTAAAATCTTCTTTGGAGCGGCAAGAAACATGCTGTGACAGTATGACCCACGCATATCTAGTTGCAAACACACACACACACACTGTACTCAGACTGCTGCTCACTACTTCCTCCTGAGAGTTGCCTATGGCAATATGAACAAGACAGAGTCTCCTCTGACCAGCCGGACTGTCCCTGCTTGCCTGTGACCTTTACTATACTCTGGCCTGAGTACTCTGATACACTGGCCAAACTCTGAGCAGTGTTTGTGAGCATTTGTGTGCACGGCTGTGTGTCAAATTATTAAGAAAACAGTCAATTTGTGTTAAACCAACACAGAGACACACACAGAGAAAATGCATTTAAACAGTCTATTGTTCTTCATCTGAGCAGTACACAAGACCAGAAGTATTCTCTTGAAAAATAAACCTATAACTCTTGTAAATGTGCTACAGCAGAAGATTAATGTTGGTATCAAACAGCAGTGCAGATGAGCAGAGTGTAGCATAGATCAAACACTAAACTGGTAAAATACAATGCATGTTTACAGAATCAACAAGCATCTAATCCCAGAATAATCCCCAGAGAGTTTCAAAAGTAGAAAGGTAAGAGTAAAGCTCAAAGTAAAACAGAGGAATACAGAAGAAGAATGCTCCATTTCTGTCTAGGTAGGAACATTGTCTAGGTAGGCCATTCTGGTCATGCATTAAGCTCTCGAAAACCACATTCTTTCATGCCTGGATCTCTCGCTACTGCTCAAATACAGCCAAAACAAGCAAATATGAAAAACAAAATCTAATATCTATTTATTTGTGATTTGAGTTAATGGAATGCACGTTACTACTGTGTTCGGCTGATCTTGAACCCAGTCTCTCCCCTAAGATTACTTTGCAGGAGATCAGGTAAAAGTCATTTGTTTTGTCTGGACACTGACGGATCTCAATGGTTAAAGTTAACTGATTTGAAAAGATGTAATGTTAGAATGTGATGAAGTTCTCGATATCACTAGTTTATATGGCTGAACAACCCACACAGCTCTTTATCTTTTCATTAGGCTCACCTTTCCAAACATTTACCACTGCCATTATCCATACCATCACTATTGTTTATGTCAGGTGATAATGCTTAATGGCCACCAGCAAACAAGATGTTCTACATTTCTAAAATATTATTCAGTGTTCAGATTTAATAGCCCTCAGTTGCCTAAACATCAATATAAAAGGCTTTTCTCATTTAACTCAAAGCTAAAGAGGCTGGCCTTTTTGAGTTCCAGACAGACAGAGTTTGTCACCAGAGAGCTGTAAAACAGAGATGAAAAAAACGAAACAGAGTGTCTTGATTGTTTGCTCAAAGAACAGTGCAACTATTTTATTACCAATCTAGCATTCGTAAGACCAGTTGCCAAAGCCCTGCTGGTAAACATCACCAGGGATGTTGATTTGATCGGGATCAGATGAAACTCCCCGTGCTCTGGGAGGGCTAAATAACTTAAGTTGACATCAGCAGGAAACCAAAATAACAGAAATAATCACACTGCTATATCGCCTCGGAGAAAGTAGGAGGTAGAATCAGTTAAAATCAAGTAGCAGTGTAGTTGCTACTTGTTAATTATTCCTTGCATGGTTAAAAAGAGTCACAATAAATGATGTGCAGTGCCTTGGTGCAGTTAAAGAGCAAAGTATTTCTGTGTCCTTTCAGATCATATTAAATCTGTCTGTTTTCATGTGTGTGTGGAGATTTGTGCATATGGCTCATACTAGATAATACTATTACCTCTGCTAGCTCGGTCCACATGCTCCAGGTCTTCAACAAACTTGATCACATCTGGAAATTCCTCTTCACATACTTGCGCCAGGAAGTGGAGTAATGTGGTCTTTTGGTCCGCTGACTTAGTGTCCTTTAGCTGTAGTAAAACACATATACACAAACAAATAAAGTTACACACAAAGACCTATGACACGAAAAAGATGTATTTCATTTCACATCATTTAGTCTCAATACACTATTTACAAATATATTCTGTAGACTGGGTAATAAAGCTGCTCTGATTGGGGACAGCGCGATGGCATATTTAGCACTAAGTGGTTACTTAAAATGTTGCAGGCTAACTCTAACCTTATAAGTATAGATTTTTTGTACAGACAATGGTCTACTACTAAATAAAGGGGAGGGAAAGTAATGCAATTCTTTTTTGTGCATACATTTATAGAATCCATCTTACTTTAAAGTCGACCTGACATCACATTTAATTAGCCGTTTTTGTAGTCAATAATGCCAACGTGTTTTTTAAATGTATTGTTACTAGTTTTTTTTTATTATCAAAAGAAAAAAAAGGTATTTTGGGAAATATCAGAAATGCTCCTTCTCATTTCAGGGCTGGCTGCAGGGGCATGTCAGTGTCTGTGCTGGAGGCTGGAATACCGGTGCTACACCGTAGGGAAAGACAAAGCAATGTAAAGCGAAGCACTGTAGCCTATATGTCATCGGCAGTCATCGTGTTGTTGGCAGTATTTAAGAGTAAGGACCACACCAGCATCTAACCGGACCCAAGTGATATTTGCATGTACATTTTCATGCTGTTTAATGTCCTGCAGCTGAGCAGCTAATTAGCTATCGTGCCAGCAGAACGTTTGTTTGGTCACTCAAGCTGAGGTGCACGGCAAGATGTGTGTTCATGTTTGTAAGTTAGATAAGAAGGAGACTTAAAGATGTAGTCTATGATTCTGGAGAAAGCTTGTTGATATTTGAACTCAACAGCCAAACAAATACACCCCTCCCTTCAGCGGTCCTTCAAACTCGTGAGTAACACACAGCATTAGTTTGTCCTGTGCACGAGCACAAGTTGTGACATATTAGACCAAAATGTTGATAGTGTTGATATTTGACGACCTGGGTTGATGGCTCTACCCAAGCTGCTCTGTTTGTTTCCCGTTTACAGAGCCAGGGCTGTGTATGAACACCGGACTTTTTTTTTTCAGCGCACACACAAAATGGAAAGCGGACCATGAGGAGATATTAACTGAATCTGACAAAAACTGTTTTTGATTAGAATTGTAGACTACATCTTTAAGCAGGAAAGATAATATGGATTTTTATATATTATATACTATAATGTGGGTTGCTGTTTAAAGTCTGCGGCTCTTGTGTTGTGTAACAGGCTGTTATTTGATTGGCTGTATCAAAAAAAGGTTTTCCCGGTATTCCCTCGAATTAATGCAAAACTAGGGGGCGCCATCATGAAACCAAAAAATATGGAAAATAAATTTTTCCCTTTTGGTTTCTGATTTTTTCTTAAATTGCAACATAGGACAAGTTTATGGAGAAGATTTGTATGCTGTAACAGACAAAAAAAAAGCAATTTCATTTCAGTTGGACGCAACAGTAGAGAATTAACAACAGATTTTGTGTTGTATAACCATATCTACTGGATATAATGTGACAAAGGAACATGCGTCACTGTCCTTCATTCAGCTACCGTAAGCCCCTTCAGTAGCTTTATAAATGCTGAGTGTTGACAGTGCTACAGATGATTTCATGTCTCGTACTCATGCAGCAGACACATATTCACAATGTGATGACCTCTCCTGTGCTTTGTGTCTCTCTCTCTCCCCCACACGCAACAATTTTTCAATTTCTCTGATGAATTTCCATCATCGCTCTTTTACAGTCTAATTCCAAGATGTCTCTCAGTATCCCCGCCAAACATCCCTCCTGCGGAGTGAGTTGCTGTGTATCTCTCTAGGTGATCTATTGGTAGACAGCAGTGTACTCAGCCCCGCTGGGTTTAATCATGTTTGTATTATCTCCTCTAATCAAACATTCTCATCTCTCTTTTCATTTCTGTTTTCTCATTTTTTCAAAAGCTTCAAGTGCTTGCTCACAAAAGGTCCCTCTCTGAATTTAGATGGATGGTAATCATAGTTGACAATGTAAACATTTTGCTTTTTCCAGTTGGGCTGGGTGCAATTTTCCTGTGCTGTGGAGTGTGCCATGGAATTAAGTTGTCAAACTCGGGGGCAAGCACGAAGGTGATGTCTTCCTCTGTATATTCTGCCTCTGACATCAACTCACACCTTGGTCCCACAACATATGAGCACAAAGATAAGGAAACAGACACACTGGAAAAGTGGAAATGCGCTAAACACAAAACATATCCCTTCATAGACTTTTATTAATTGCTAATATTATTGTCACACTAATGAAAGTAATCCATCATGTATGTCTATATGAATCCACGTTTGTGTACACACATGCACTGGTGTTTATCTGAACATAAGCACCCAAGTCTAACAGGGCAGAGAGGTGGCAGTGATGAATGGCTGCGGTGGTTGTTACTGTGGAAACTGCAGTGAGTGTGCCAACAGCTGTAATGTAACCACTAGAGGAGTCTCCTACTCCAGGATTACACTCTGTTCTCACAATCACTATCATACAGGGAAACTTACTGCTCTGTTTTAATGCCATGTAAAATCCAAAGGTATAGACATTTGCTGTATCTCTGCCCCACGAAGCATGGGTAGTCCTGCAGGGTGTGTGAACTTTCAAAGGGATACTGGCCGTAGCCTGAGTTATCTATTCTGAGCAGGAGAATGAGAATAAAAGTACTCCCTGGATTTGGCTGCTTTGATAGATGCCAGCAGATAGAGAAAAAACCTGTCTTGTGGGGCTGATAGTGTTCAATCAAATGAAATAGTTTCAAATAAAATGTTTAATCACAGCAGTCCCTTTAGATCAGTTCACTGATAGGGTTCAGCCAAGGTGACTTAAAGGAAAAAATAAAACAATACACTGACACGTACATGCATAGAGGCGAACACTCCAAGAAAACATGCAGCCACACAAGAAGACATGCGCTGGTATGTAAACACAGACAGAGTACAACACACACACACACACACACACACACACACACACACACACAC
>NTHP01000011.1:543709-561481 GCA_003416845.1 Oplegnathus fasciatus | reverse complement strand
GTTGTTTGAATAGAGGAGACATTGATATTAAATAGATTTTTTTAATGTTTAAATATTTTAAATAAAATGTTCACACACTTATAAATCACCTCATAACCTGGTGATCGCATTCAGGGTCAGCGCTGTAGTCAGGGCTGTAGTCAGCATTCTAGGGCAGTAACGTTAGTGACAGGGCAGTAATGGTTAACGTTAGGCTAACACAATATCTTATGACATAAATCTAATCAAAACTCGGACGGGACTCTGTAGAAGCACAACCCAGGCTCGTCTCCTCACTGGTTAGTTCATCTGATTGAATAACAACTATCCGGCATTTTGACTAAACCTGGTAAAAATAACTGGCGGGCAGTGGAAGAAAGCCTTGTCTTGCCCTCCAGGTGGGCGTTGCTATAAGGGTGTGACGTCACGTGAAAACTATGAATGCAAGCTAGCCACTACTTAGAAAGGTAGCTACCAGCCATAGCTAACATTACAGTCTATTGTTTCGAATGTGGCCAGCGAGTGTACACGCATGGACCCTAAACTGTAGTATGAATGGAATCGCGTGCCCGTTCGCAGCTGTCCATGGACACGGAAAGTATATGCAGCACACACGGAGCTCAGCGAAGTGGAGGAGAGACAGAGAGCTGACAACAGCTGCAATCGTTGTGCTGTGCATGAAAGCTTCGCAAGTGAAAACACCTGTGTGACAGCTGACGTAAAACAAAGGATCGGATCAGGCTCAATAGCTCAATATAGCAGATACCAATCAGTTTAAAAATGCCTTGATCGGCCCCGATAACGATCGGATCGGGACATACCTAGTCTCAATCGCTAGTTTCAAGTCTTCTTCAATACAGCATGGTGTTCATTTTGTAAATTATGGTCCCATTTAGAGTAAAATAGACAATAAAGCAGGGTATGCTTTAGGGCTACCCTGTGATTGACAAGTCACTACCACGGCGACCTGTCAATCAGGATGGAGACGTAGCATTGCACATCCATGGCACAGTTTAAATTTAAATAGCCATGAACTTGTTTTTGGGTGTTGTCCGTGTTTTCGTCTTGTTTTCAGTTCGTGAAAGTTAAACATTTTGGTCGACTCAAAATATCTTGTTCGGTGTTCGGTTGTACTAAAAGACACTCTACGGGTCGGCTGTTCATTTTTTCCAGTAGGTACAAGCCTGCTTTACGCTAGTCAAAATTAGCATCCCAGTTAATATCACAGTTAACGTGAATTATGGATGCACCTTGCTAACCAAGCTAGCTCCACCATCTCATCCAAATATGGTCACTTCTGGCTCCAAAAAACCAAGATGGTGACGGCTAAAATGCCAGACTCAGGGCTTCAAAACGGTAGTCCACAAACCAATGGGTGACGTCACAGTGGCTATGTCCACTTCATCTATACGGTCTATGGTGAAGACATGAGTCACAGGTAGCAGTGGTCAGGTTCACAGTAAGTGTTGTCTTGCTTTACAAGCAAAGGTGTAACTCATTCCCTACCCAAATTCTCTACTGGGGTCACTTTATGACATGAAAAGAACATATTATTAGGGCGAAAGTGAGTGCAAAGTGATACAATAGTATGTCCAGTACACAGTAACGTCAAGACACATGGATGTGCATAAATCCAGTCCTTGGGAAGAGGAGTGGGCTGAAAGGAAACAAATACTTACATAGATTCTGTGCAATCTTAGGATCGAGCACCTTGAGCTCTTTAATTCTCTTCTTTATGGATTTCTTATCCTCCAGATCCTCCTCTTCTTTTTTGGCTGATGAAGACAGAAACACTGAATTATTATTAACACACAGAGGAAAAATTTACACAAATGCATGCACTTACTGTATTACTGACGTGTGTATGATACAGACAAATTCAGATACAGTGAGATTATGAGATTTGCACATCTTTTTTTTTAGTCCAGGTACAACATAAGGAAGGGAAGAAAGTATCTGGAATGTAGAGATTGTTCAATTGCTTATTATTTATTTATTGAGTTGTAATACTGTACAAATTTTAAAGATTTTTACCATTTAAATTCAACCACAAACATGACTTCTTTTTGTTTGTTTACATATTTTTCCAAGTGAACAATGACACAGTCCACCATGACATAATGTCATGCTGCTAGAGGAGCATGGAGAAAGGGATTATGGGAAAGTGTTGTGATCACACCACTGACAGAGTAAGGTATGGGCGAGCCATGGCTGTTCCATAAACACCATGATGTACAAAAAGTAAACAGGTTATAGGTGAAGGTAAATCTGTTCTGGATCACATGGAGCCATGTCGGTGGGATTGTGACAGTGTTATTGGTAGATAGGAGAGGCATCATGAGATATGGATTTCAAACAACAAAACAAAAAAACAATAAGAAGACACACACAGATATCCACATAAACATATACGCAACCCTCTTGAGCCACGCTCACAAAGACGAGTTCTTGGTTGGTTTTAATTATTTAAGACACCAGATTAAGAGAACAAAATGTGCATCCCAGGAGTACACTGGGTAATTGTCTGGTGCTGTAATTATGGTGTGTGTGGTGAGAGAAGAGGAGAGGAGAAGAGAGGAAAGGAGAGGAGAGGGGTTAATCCACAGGAAAGGTATTTCAACTGTTCCACATGGGCTTGTCTTCTTTCGAGGATCCTATATCTAATTAAAAAGTGAAGAGGTATGCTGGGAGCTCCCGCAGAAAAGACTGTTAGCATGTCCACAAACATGAACACCTACAGTGCAGCCCACAACACACAGAAATACACAGACACAGCCACACACTGAGCTATCCTTGGACTTACGTGGCTCCTCTGTTGGTACACTCTCCTCACAGTCTTATAATGTGCGAGAAAGAAGAAAACACAAAGGAAAGACATGGAAGACAATGGAAAAGGTGTACCATGGAAAAGGGAGAGGAGAGAGAATGAAGAGATAAAAATACATTTTCACAAGACTGCACCCTGTCCACTGCAGCGTGAAACATGAAGAGACTCAAGTAAGGAAAGAACAAATTTGCTATAAAAACCTAAATGAAAAATGGCTGAATGTAAATAGAAAACAACTAAATCAAAAAGAAAACTGGAGAAAAACACTAATTACCTGAGCGCTTAACAACTAATTTCACAAAAAATTAACCTGCTTGGGTCCATAATTACAAACGCATAACACCCAACATGAATGATTTATAAATTAATAAAACAGATTACTGAATAATTACTTTTTGTTGTTGTTGTTGCAGCCCTAGTCACAATCCAAATGTTTCTAAAGATGTCAGGCTGAATTTTGAATGTTTAAATATACAAGGAATCTAGAATTTCTTCATTTAATGTAATGCAGCCATATAAGAAAGGTCGTGGGTTTGAATAATTCAGTCAGTGTAAGCATCATACACTGTAGATTCAATAAAGTATTGAAAAATAGATTATACTGTAGATATCATATTGTCATACAAGGCTAAAAATTTATTTTGTAATTTTAATGCTTGTTAACAGAAAAAATGAGGCTCAAGAGGTTAAGTGACAGATAGAAAAACATTCAAATTGCCAACAGAAAAAACTAATTGGTCTAAATAGGCACGAAGGACAACTCATCTGTCAGTACAGTAGTACCCCTTTTTCTATCACCTTCCATCTACTTGTGTAAATATGTTCAACAAGTAATGATGCAAGGTACTTTATTTAGGATTGTCTCCGTGAATCTTTTCAGTGTAGAACAGCGCTTGCTCAAGTGTACAAAAATAAAGGAAACCATGTTAAATTATCAGGCATGAATGAAATCAATAAAAATGTAAAAGATGTCAATATTTACCTTTAAAACCAGCGTAAAGAACTGAAGTATTTATTCTTACGGGAATCTAATCTTGAATTTGATGTTATTGAGTATTTGGATGCAATATAAGGAGCCAGCCCTAGAAAGCCTCTAGCTTACTGCATTAAGATGTTGTATTGATCTACTCATCATAACTTATAGCCTCACAGAATCTCATTTATTACACCAACACACAATGACTCTCTCTCAAACACACACACAAGCAACACACAGTACCAGAGTATTAACCACCTTGTTTCAGTGCATATAAACATACTTGGCTGGGTCATATAATCCATGAATCATCCTCACATAATAGTGCAAGGGCTGCATCCATCTCTATCATACCAGAGATAGTGATAAGATCATATTGCACACATACACAGTCACACACTCTCTCACCAAGCTGCCTCAGGTGTTATCAGTTAAATCAGCTAATTAGATTGCTCCCTTCCAGCATCACCCCCTCATCCTCTCTGGCCTTAAAACAGCTCTTCTTCAGGGAAGCCTGCTCATTATACATCAGCCAATTAAAATGTCCCGCAGGGGGTCAGAGGTCACTAGTTAATCAATCAGAGGGAGCGGCGACTGTTGTAGTTATCAGATTGCGCTATCACCCAGGAAGTGGGTAAGATAAGGATACACTTGTGCGTGCAGAGCAGTGGGGAGTCTGAATCACATCACAGGTCTAACAACAGTAGGAAAAAAGCAAGGGACACAGCGTAGGTATGGTGCGACTACAGTAGATATTTCAGGCTCTAATGGCGAACAGATGTGCCAACATTAATTTGTGTAAAAACATGACAAACTGTTGGAAAAAAAAGTTTAGAGAGACAGAGCGAGAGAGAATCAGTGTGTAAGCCTGACAGAAAGATGTAAGTTACAAACAAAGCCATTGACTAAAACCACAGTTAACAGAAGTTGAGATCTGATACCGCAGAAAGGGAAAGCAGGACTCCATCACAAGACAGGAGAGAGCAGTGCATTAGAGGCAGACACCAACACAGAGTTGTCGGAGTTGAAAGGCCTTCTCTGCTCTGCCACGGCACACACAGTGCTAGCTGTCTACCATCTAAGCACTTCCAAGTTAAGGCCTCTTAATGGAGGCCTGTGATAAATGTCAAGTTGATGGTGGGACTGTGGACAAAGTAGGAGGAGAGATAAGTATGAAAAATAGAGCAAAGAAGAAGGACTGTCTCAATTTTCCTTTACCCCCAGTGCAGTATACTTTGGGGGAAAATGCACTCTGCATTATTCACACAATATCAAGCAAAAATAAATAAATAAATATGTCAATTTGTGTTCCTGTCTTTTCTTGAATGAAAAAAAACATGGGGTCTTGGGTAAACAATAAAGGAAAAGTTTTATTCTTTTCTTGTGAAAAGAAAAAGAATGTTTAGTTGCAGGGTCAGATGAGGATGCTATGCTTGAATTTTGAAAGAGTTATCCACTCTTCTCACTTGTAATAATTCTACTGACTGGTTTTGATCCAATCTCTGCCACAGTTTAAAGGCACTTGACAAAAATATGACAATGTGTTGCGCACACACATGCTTCCCAAACAGCAGCACTTCCCACAAGGCAGTATCAGTGAATTGTGCCGTCAAAGCACTAAAGGGAATGGTGGATGAAATAAAACTGCTGTGAAAGAGCATGACTGATGCTGTACATGACAGGCAGGCCTCAGAGACAAGCAAGTAACACCTCAAATCCAGCCCCCCCCCACCCGCACACATGCACGCGCACGCGCACGTGCACACGTGCGCACGCGCACACACACACACACACACACCAAAATCTCCTCCTCTGTCTCCCCAGCCCTTTACACTCACACCAGCACTTCATCTTATCGGGATGGATTTCTAATCAGAGAAAACGTCTTACTGGAACTGCCCTCCTTTTTGCACTCACACACAGGCACACAAACAAAATAACACTAATGTCAAATGAAAAAAAACATATACTATATAACTAATACTGACATCTAAGAAGTTATCAAGAGAAGTAAGGAACTGACAGTGAGTGAGACAGGCAAGATACAGACAGTATATGTGTGTACTTATTTGGCCCGTCATTTTATCAAATATTTGTCCAACTATCTTACTTCCTAAGGAGATATCACACCCTCAACTGACTTGTCTTTGACGAGACTTCATTATTTATGGCATGTTGCAGTGATACAATCGTCTCCCCCTGAGAAAGCAGATACACAAGCTCATAGCGAGGGGAAAGTTGAGAGGGCAGCAGTCTCCAAAGGGTAATTAAATCACTGTGTTGTTTCCAATAGCCAATCAAGGCAGTCAAGCAGGTAAAGTTTAAATCACTACTATTAGGGGAGTTTCTGTAGCAGGGATAATATGGGGGGCTTGCAATTCAATGTGCAAACACCACACACACATATATATAATACACACACACACACACACACACACACACACACCATTGCCTCAAGCAAAATCCACTATGAGACATCTGATGCACAGGAGGAGGGCTGTCTGCAGCAAGTGAACAAATCCACCATTCCGACACATCTGTCAACTCTACAGTCAACAGAGAGGGGGTGAACAGTCAAACCAGCCGCGCGGTTTGACTGTTCACTCACTGTATGGTTCTGATCCAGCTAAGTCCTGAACTTCAGTCAGCCTGACAGAAAGCACAAGAGACATCCAGAACGTCCAATAGTTACTTGGACTATACACATCTGCCCTCACCTTTCCCTCTGTGCCTTATCAATGCGCACACTCCACCGTCCTGACGAAAACTGACATGCCGGCTTGACTGGTCTGTTTGCACGCAGACTATTCCTCCCATCCGGAGTTGCGGGTGTGCGAGTACAAGTGAGGGTGAGACAGAGGGGGAGATCAGAGTAATGAAGTGAGGAGCTGTGTTGTGAGTCAGCTAATCAAAGTGAACCATGCAGGGCCACCTCTCCCTGTGATCCAGACTAGATGACCCAGGGCCATAATTAGTCTGAGACTTTCATTCTGATAGCAGCAAATTAACAGACTTCATTAGGCTTTTCTCTCCTCTCCTCTCCTCTCCTCCCCTATTCCTGCAATACCAAAATCGTTTCTAGCTCTAAACCACTAAAACTGCTCCTGCGTGAGCATCAGGGTCTACAACATACCAGTTAATTGTTCTTCACAAAGAAACTAATATGTCTTACAGAGAGAACACGTAAGTATATTCATTTCAAAATAAATTCACAAATCTGGACTGAAATTATTAACGCTGCATCAAAAGATTCATAATTGATTAGGAGCCTCTGTTAATCAGTATGCACTGGCCTGTGGGGATGAATTATACCAGTAGCTCTATTCTCAGTGGAGTAGTGCCCTCTAAAGGCCTCTTGAAGACCTACCAATGGCCTCTAAATATGCGTGTGTGTGTGTGTGGTAAAATGAGTATTTTCTGACTACTCTGTCATATCAGGTATGAAGCATTATTATCTCCATTTCATTTCACTATGTGACAGCACCAGTCCGATTTGAACAGTTGTTAAGCCTACCCTAACATTTCCCAAGTCATTCAATGGATTGATGGCAGCCTAAATCATCCATTTTCCGAAGTCATTTGCCATTTTTTCTGTTTTTCTCCCTGTGCTGTTGCAAACATGTCTGCGCCCACCCCTTCACCACTTCCCCCTCCCTACAGTACATACACAAACCTACATGTGCGGATGAAAAATCACAGCAGAAAAATAAAGTCGCAGAAGCAAATATGTTTTTAACGAGCCAGCCCATTACTTTGGTGATATGAGAACATAAAAACACAAATTGGGAATAAATTGAGGTGCTGATGCTTGAGAAACTGAGGCAGAAGAAAGAAAGACGAAGACAATAGAGGAGAAAAGGATAGCAGAAAAACAGACTAAGTTTAACCACTCAAAAAAAAGGAAAAAGGAGGCAAAGAGCCAGTGACGAAAATGAATGTGCGTGTTTGTGGCAAACGAGTGACATGTGACATTTTCAAGCATTTCAGGACACCGTCAAAGGTCCAGATAATAGGTGTGTTGGTGATTGCTTAAGTAAAAGCACTGTATGCAGGAGCTAGTATTACTGTAACACATTAGCCATTTCTAACCAGAATGTGGTTTCATTATGGGAAATTTTGAAAATATATATGAAAATAGTAGGCTGGACATTGTAAGAAAGAGAAAAAAAAACAGCCATGCGTTCACTGTGTGTACTATGTGTTCAGACCTTCCCTTTCAACAACAATGAAAAGAGCCTTTAATGACTGTGCATTTGATGAGATCTCTCATAATGGCACAAATTTTCTGCAGCCACATGAAAAGTCATTATAGAACTAATGGTGTTCTTCAAAATGTCACAGCAAAAGCATAAAGAGAGTGGGAGAAAAGCAGAAAAGAGGAGAACAAGCGAGACTGAGTGTGAGAGAGACATTCAGGAGAGGAAGTCCATTTCAAGTGAACAGATACGTATCTACCAGTGGAAAGCAATACTAACTATTAGACAGCATGAGATGGACATCCCGCTGCTATCATCAGATACTCAGAGTGGTTCAAAACAAACTATATTTAATGTTTTTGAAGTCATTTTAGCAGCTAATTCTATCTCCTACCCTCGGTGAACACAACTGGACTTCACACACCTTTGAGGGCGACATTGCAATTTATTTTTACCCTGATGTGGTAATGAGGTAATTTAAGTCGTGAGCTCAAGACAACTCAAAGCATAAATGGCAATAAAATAAACATTTGTAAGTTCTGTAAATGTGAGATACTTGACTTTTTTTAGCCTCCTTCTGACATTTAAGTTTTTAAAAAGACCACCTACTATTCCAGGGTTTTTTTTATCCTTTCATCCCCACCTCCTCTAGTCCTCCATCTCTTCATAATTCCTCTATAATGGTCTCCACCAACCTCCTCACCTCCTTTTGTCTCATTGTAATTCAAAAACCTACCAAGTTATCCACACAGCATACCACAAAACCTATTGCTGTTCTAAGAAATACACCCACCTCGCATACAAGAGACCTATTAACCATCACTATATGGATATGTTAAGTGGCTCAAACTTAGAGGTAGTCGGAGGGTTATTGTAGTGAGGACTGACAGACTAGAGGCATGGGTTTGAATGATCATGACTGTTTAATGTGTCACATCAGTCTGAGTTTGACAAGCCACGACAAGCTGTCAGCTCTGACTGTGGTCTTTACCTCCACACGGGAGCCCTCCCTTGATCATGTGTGCTCCTGAACCACTCAACCACCCATACGAGCTTGACCCCTCCCACACACAACCACCATTTCCATCAAGTAGTCCCCCAAATATGCTTCTGCAAACCGACAAAACCCACACAAACATCCTTCCTTCCCGAGCCATTATAATCATATGGAAATGGGTTGTCTAATTATTTCTTATAGCATGCCAGCAGTGGAAAGCACAGCGCCGCTGCTATATAAAAATCTCCCCAAACACAATAAACTTGCTATCTCTACTTTAAGCAGCCAGAGTCGTTCAAAAGCACAGTTGGCTGCAACGAAGGCACCGCTGCCGGTCTCGCTACTACCTATTACAACAAAGTTCAGCGAAGATGTAGAGACGACGCGGAACAGCTCAAAGGTTGGCCACTCCCCTTTCTCAAAGGGGGTACCCTGTTTGTCTTTATGGAAAGTCTCTTATTTAGCTAACTGCATAGTCAGAGAGATAGAATATCAAAAGGATCAGATCTTAAAGATCACTAAACTATATCATCCAAAAATATTAAATTGCACACTGTGCCAACTCACACACACACAGAAAGCAAGGAGTTCGCCATAACGTTAAATCAATTTGCTGTTAAAATTTCCCCACTTGTGGGCGTATTGGGGGTGGTCCCGGGGTAGAAACATCAGTAGCAAATATCGGATCAAATACATGGTGTATTGATAAATGTAACGTTAGGCCTATGCCTAGATGGTGTGGGTTTTTACTAGGCTATGTTTTCTGTTGTTTTCTTGTTTGTAATGTGGCAACAACTAACAGTGATTGCTACTTCAGCAATTAACTAATATTAGGAACATCAATAATCTCCACCAATTTCCTCCAAGCATGACTTTTCCTGTCATTATTGTTGCATTGGGGGAGACGGATCAAACGGTTCAGTAATTCCTTACCCGCAGAGCTTTAGAGCTATTTTTTCAGAAGCCCAGGAGGATAAAATGCTCCCAAGCAGGATGTGACTTCTGCGACTGAGGCTTCTTTTTTATCGACACTGACCGCTTTTTTGCATAATTTTGATTTGACATTTTATTAATTGTAATTCGACATCCACATCTGTGTACAAATATGTGTCTAAATCCCTTCTTGTGTCTGCAGACGCACTAAATATCTTCCGGCGGAAAACTCACACACATCAGCAGACACTAAGAGCTTGTCCTTCCTCAACTTTCTCTTTAACAGGCTACATTGATCTGGAGAGCCTGACATCCACTGAGAAACATAAAAAAGGGCCCACTTGTGAAGCATCTTGTTCACGTTTTGAATATACACACTCTCACGTCAAACAATTTATTCATTAAAATTGAACTTATTGTTTGTGAAGCTTTCATGCTTAAATATACAACACTACGCTGTATAATTAACAAACTTAATCATGGTTGTCTGTGATTCCTCACACTGATTCAAAACAAATGTGCAGTGATTAATTGGTCATCAAACTGAAAATGCATTAATAAACATAATTTTAATAAGCCATTAACCTGTACAGTATAAAGAAATTACAAAGTGCTCATGGGGGCAATGAGGAGCACCAACACTGATTACTAGTAATCATATTAAGGCAAAATTAGGATTACAATGTTTGCATTGATGAAACTAATACAACTACTCTGCGTACCCAGTGCACTAATACATTTAATAACTGGTGTATAGATTTGAAGCAAACAATGTAAGAACTACTTTTCACAGCTTCTGTATAACTCACCACACCACTGCCCCAGCGGACAGGTAGTGCACAGCTGGATCAGGATGATTACATTACTGCTGTATGTTATTTGCTGTGTAGCTTTTTCAATTCTGTAATAACCAAATTCAGGATATCCTTATCAAAAATGTTATTTATGCTATTTATGTAAAAAAACAAAAAACAAATATTGGTCCAGTATTGGTCGGGCTCTAATAGCAAGTTACTAAGGCAATATTTTAAAATATTTAGTCATTATATTTATTGAGGATTTAGTGATTATTAATATTCATCAGAAGAATATTACAGAGTGAAAATGACAAATACAGTAAGTGTAGAGCTCTGGAAAATAACTTGCAAGACTTGTTCATAGTGTTTCCCATCAGCATACTGTAGTGTGTGCTTTCAACACACAAACTAAATTAGCAGAGTTATTTTATCAAGTGTAGCCTGTTTTACTTTTTTCCGTAAAACTCTCCTCTCTACACTGTTTATTATTTATTTCTTAATTTGGATTCCCATTAACTGTTATATATACAGTAGGGTATATTGGCCACAGGTTATTAACAGTGAGAAAAATTACATTTTAGGTGCAGTCCTCCTAGCACCTTATTTACTATTAAGAGGGATTTAGTTCCGTATACAAATATTTGTTAACAACTAAGATGAAAACCATAACTTGTTTTGATTATTTAATATCCACTGTCTCCAGTATAGTTGGTAATACTGGGTGTGTTTGCTTTTACATTTATGCACACACACATACTGGATGTCTAAATTCAGATCTAAGGATGCACTGCTGATAAATGTGCTCACAACCCAATCACAAAGATATTTGTATATTTGCATCCTTCTTCTATAACTAAATCACAACAAAGACAAGAATACAGAATAAACAAGTTGCTACAAAAGCTATTACTATACTTTTTCTATCTCTCCATTTTTAACACTTGCATTCTCCAACACCCTTTCCATTTCTATGTCTTTCTGTCTCTCATATTGCAGTGTTGTGACTTTGGAGTAGAGGTAGGTTATTAGCAAATACCTCTATCCTGGGGAGAAATGGCAAACTGATTTTGTGATCTTTAAGGGTTTCGTCTAATTGGATGTTATTTATTAGCTGAAAAGAAGCCCCAGGAAAGGGCAGCTCTCTTCATGTTGTTGCTCATTTTCTCAGAACTACGGCGATGAATCTCTCTCTCTGCCTTCTCTTGAAAAACAAAGACAAATAGAAAGAAATAGCTGGTTTACTCCAGATGTCGATTAAGATACCTCTCCTTAGACCATGAATGACAAAATATATCCATATAGTAACAAGTAGGTTTGACAGGCGCGTTCATCTCCATATATGGAAACCGATATAAGAAGTAAGTAAGAAATAAAATGCACATTTTTATACTGTATCGAGATTTAAAGGATCAATATGTGTTTTCATGCATAACAGAGAGGCAGACTAAAGTAAACAGTTTATAGACTTTTGGGGGTGAGTGGTTTCCTTATCCAAACTGAGGTTTAAGGATAGAAGATGTTGTATGATGTTTGTAAAGCACTTTGAGGCAAATATGGAATAGTGATTTTAGGTTGAATAAATAAAACTAATTTGACTTGACTTAATGGATTTTGGGGCAGTTAGAGGCCAGTGGCAGAACTATTTTTTTTAACGATGAACAAAAAAAACATTGGACAAAGAAAAGAGGAGGAAGTATTGTGCTGAAGATACATTTCTGATGAAAAAAATAAAATAAGCTGAAGCGCTCTTGTTTAGAACAGTGAAGTGTATATAAAGTCCAGGCATGAAGTGATACAAGAAACAGGAGTCAATAAAGATGGCAGCATGGTAGCCAATATGAGCTACCGCACATGTAAACATGCAGTACTGACACATTGACCCAGGTATTAAAGCACTTAAACATTTATATTCATGTCACACCTTACCCAAAACTCTCCAACACCCTGCAACATTCTCATAAACATTATATAGTATGTGTTACTACTACATTATGATGCCAAACATCGCTTGTTTGAACATAAAAATATAGCTCAATTGATGTTGTGGGAGAGATACTTTAACCATTAAAT
Source organism: Oplegnathus fasciatus (assembly GCA_003416845.1). NCBI lineage: Eukaryota > Metazoa > Chordata > Actinopteri > Centrarchiformes > Oplegnathidae > Oplegnathus > Oplegnathus fasciatus. The sequence continues at coordinate 548,706 of NTHP01000011.1, read as the reverse complement.
GATGCAATGTACAGTAACAACAATAATTCAAACAAGATCAAATTGAATTGCCTTTTAAACTTCACATGCCTTATATATGTGTTCACGAGGCAAGATACCAAAAAAGTATTGAATAACTGATGATGAAAATGAGAGAGGTTATGGAATATACTATATATTGAACAAAACCACCAATGAATTTATCCTAACATGAATTGTGTGTCGCCAAAGCCTGATTTAGCTCATCATGTAATAGCAGCAGCCCCATTAATCGGCTCTATCCCGTTTTACTTGTCACAGAGAGCTGCATTTTTATTTCTTTTTATATTCCAGAACAAAAACTGAACAAAGAGAGGGAAAATAGGAGAGAGGCGGCACTCTGCTGGTTTGTTTCCACTGGTGCCTCTTAATGTTAAACGTAAAGAAAGTAACCTTGCTGCTGGTAGAACTGAATAAATACAGCAGACCAGATATGACATGTACTGCAGTAAAAAGGGATACAAATCCACATTACCACTCAATTCCCACCTGCCAGTGTCTCTAAAACATTCTGTGATTTTTCACCCTCTCTTCTTGCAAACACCCACAGGAAAGCCCTGCTATACATGTTTTATCTCCATCTACTGACACTGATGATCTGAAAGAGCTTCTCCAGAGGCTATCTGTGAAATCACAGAAACTGCTGAAAGTTCTGAGAGCTGTCAGCATTCTCTCTGGGCGTCCACTCACTACAATTGCTTGTTAGTTTCTCTCGTTTTTTTTCTTATTTTCTGTTCCAATAAGAGGAAAGGCTGAGTAAAAAGAAGTGGTGTATATATCCCTCCGTTGCGTTTTCAAATGTTAGTGATTAAAACTGTATGGATTTCAAAGAACTAATTAGTCCTATGATATTACAAACAGTTAATTACTGTGAAACTACAGCCATTCCAAAAGGAGCAACATTTGGGAACGTCACAATTCAAATGTGATTCAAAGTTATACGGTTTCATCACAAAACAATTCTCAATGTCTGCTTTTTTCTATTTCAGTACTGTCCTTTTTCTTATTAGTTAATTTCAATGAATGTCAGCCACAGGTAGGTCGAAGTTGCATTCATCATAAAATCCAAAAAGTGTCAATTTAGACAAATTCTAAAAATACAGAAAAGTCTCAGTCAAGACTCATCAATCAATTAATCACATGAACTTACCCAAAATATCAACTATAGTTACTATAGTCCACACCAGGATGGTAAGGACATTTCAAATGTATTCAAATAAAATCAAGATTACCACGTAAATAGTTCAAACAACCCCACAAGATCCCACAATAACTCCACATGGCTGAAGTTGCTATGGCAATACATGAACCATGGCCTACAATGGTGAACAGGAGGAGGTAACAGTAGTCTTACAGCCATATACTGTAAGTTTGAACAGATGAGCTTCAAGAAACTGAACTGAAAATACTCCAGAGCAGCCTCTCCATGTTCAACCCAACACGTTACCAATTGTAAAGTTTTGAGTATCAACACATCGGAGAAATGACGCCTTATTTATGTTAGCTACATCAATTAATAACTAGTCCCGTGGCCTTCGTTTTAAGGCCATGGCATAACCTCTTGAAAAGGTATCAGGCAATGAGTATTAAGAAAAAAATTAAATAAATGAAGAAACCGCAGGGAAGCAAATTAACAGTTATTACTGACATTTCTACTGTAAGAGCTTACAGGAAGGCCACCAACACAATCATCCATTTAGTCACAAATTCACAAGTTTTCTGTCACTTTATAACAAATTCCGAACACAGACCTAACATTCATTATTAACGGAAAGACAGCTATGTCAGGTCAGATGTGAAAGAAATAAAGCTTCGTGTGAAATGCAGTTCATCCATGTGCAACACATTCTCATATGAACATGTGATACTCCTGTTCAAGTTCAGAGCTAACAGGATGAATGGTCCTGCTTGTTTGAAACAGTGCAAGCAGTAGAAGTTATCACATTGCACCATAAAGTGAGAGGTGAATTAAATCAAGGTGCTTAGGGGTTAAGAACTGTACTCCAGTCTGATAGTTCAGCCGGGTCAGGCTGAGGGTACATTTTCCTCTACAGAGCCTAAGTGGTTTTAACACGCAAATAATTTAACTGCAACCATCGTCTGTTGATACTGAGTATTTTCTGTTTATTCTCTAAAATTTCACTGAAGTGACTTATGCTTATTTTCAGTCCCAGCAGCTACCAAAGATGGACTGGTTGTTTCAAAATGTGCCCTGTGTTGGCATTTGCTTCCTACGATATGCCCAAATCTGTAACTTAATACCCATATTTCCATTAATTTTATAAAGGAGTATGAGACACTCCTGACTCCTTAACTGTGTTTTTTAGGTGCATTTGGGCATATGCTTTATGTTGGAATACTGTTTTATAAATAAATGCCTAAATACCTAAAAAAAACTTTAAAAGACTTACATTTCACAAAATCTGAAACTTAAGTCTGGATCGTGTGTGGAAACAACTAAAACAGGTACTGTACATTGAAAAGAAAAGCAACTAATGGATGAAAGCAAAAAAATACTAACCTTTGGTTTCTGTTCCAGAGTAAACACGAAGGCAGATCATGCAGCCAAGTAGAAGTTGCAAGAACAGAATTAAGAAAAAGCCAGAGGAGAAAGGGGGAGAAAGAGAGACAGAGCAAACAAGAGAAAGAAGATAAGCTGGTTAGTGATGTTTGAAGCAAGCATTATTTCAGACATTTTACTGTCAGCAGAGAGACAGCAGAAATATGAAGTGACGTTACAGTCCATAGAGACACATTTTGTATGCATTAACAGAAAACATATCATCGTTATGAACTTCACGATAACAGACTTGTCAAAAGTAGAAACAGAGCAGAGTTAAAGTTTCTCGGAAAAAAAACAGGGCAGAAAATCACAGAATCTCAAGGCCTGTCAATTCATGGAAATAGTCTTAATGTTCTAGCAGTGACGAGTAATTTGAGTCACCAGTGACATTAATAGTCAATGATGACAGTCTCATAATCTCATCAGACATCACAGGTCACAGCCTTAGTTCTCACAGTTAAATAGAACATAATATTATACAGATCGGTTGCTCTCATTGCATGCATTAACATATTGAATTGCCTATGTACAGATCTTGTCTGTCTCATTTTTAATACGAGTGCGAGTGTGTTTTGATGCACATTTACAGCAGTGATTGTGGCAAAAACTCATGTGAATTTCACTTGTGATGTGTAGAATAGAACCTTGAAACATGTAAAACAATTCTCTCACTGACTTCAAATTCTTTGATGCGTATCTGAATATTTTCTACAAGAATCAATTCCACTGGTCCTCATGTGTTTTTCAACAAAAAAACAGAGGACAAGTCCCATTTGGTACGTGTGCATTCATGAAAGTTGAGACATCACCATAAAAATCAGGATTTTTGCAGTCACTTCACTGTCACTCACTACACGGGTCAGCAGGCAATTTGTTACAATGAATTACAATAGTACTACAGCTTTTGCCACTTCTTCTTCTCTCTCTTTTGAAGTTCCTTGATGAAGTTCTGAGAACCCTTACCCTCACAGCATATGAGGCAGTAACCACAAAGACTGCAATTAAAGCCTTCAGATGTCAAGGGAATCTATTAAAGCTCAGAGTTCAGGGGCAGACATTGTAGCATCATTAGTTATGCTCAATTCATAATCTGTGATCATTAATCGCAATGAAATAACCATCACTCATGGACCTAATGATTAACTTTAGCTAACCCCTCACTATTCATATTCAACCTGGAAGCTATGTGAATGACTTCTGTCATATAGAACCTTGTCTTTTACCACACTATATAATCAATTTTTTACACATCATTTTGCTGCATGAAATTTAATGATCATTATTTGAAAAAGTGCTATAATTAAACAATTTGAAGTAAAAATGTAAAGACAACTCCTATCCTTGCTGTCAACATAGAATACTGGGTGTCACCTGTACGGTGTTTACATATCGGTGGATATGTCATTGCATATAACATTTTATATCATTTTGGAAGAAAAACTCTTCACTTGTTATTTCTTTGCCCTAACACAACTGAAAGCTGATAGCACTTAAATTATTAGGAAAGAAAAAGTCATGGTCCACAAACTGTCAATGGAGCAGCTGTTGAAACAGCATCTTACAAGCTGTATACAAAAGGGGGCATTTATATGTTTTTATTAAAGACAGTAGAGAGATGAAAAGAAATGAGGAAGATGCAACAAAGGTCACCGGTCAGACTCAGACCAGGGACACTGCTGTTCATGGTTGGCGTCTTAACCACTAAGGTGGGCCCCCAAGGTGCTTATTTTGTGTGAATCAGAAATATTGCTGCAGCAGTTTGTACCATTAATTTGATTCTGCCTTCTTCTCTACCAATAGGTTGATTATAAATCTCCGTTGAAGAGTTTAGGGTGTAGAATGGTTTTAAATCTAAAAAACACGAGCTCAGCATGTTGAGGTTCACCTTGGATGGTTTTGTAGTGAGGACATCTGAGCAGTCAAAAATATTACATTTTTAGAATTTGAAATTTGGAATTAGTTTGAGTGGTGATGAGAACCCTAATGGCCTGTGCAAACACCCTGATTCAGGTGGTTGTGGTTGTGGTTCAGGTGGTTATCTTAAGTAGGTAAGGACACAGCATTTGCGAGTGAATGCGTGACACACAGAAACAATCTTATTGTCAGCACTTGTCCTGTTTCCGGAGTTGTTGTCATTTTGCCTGCGTTGGTGGTATCTATGCTTATGGGAAAACTGCCCCATGAGATTTAATCTGTATGAAATAAACTAATATACCATTTCAGCTGTATACTGTGGGAAGACAGTAAGCTAGAAGGAAGATATAGGACTGCGTGCCTAGAGTTGCAATGGCATGAAAAGGCCCTCACAGGCAGAACAGAGAGAAAAAAGTAGGAGAAAATTAAAGACTGTGGAGTGAGGTCAAAAGAATTAACGTGTGTGTGTGTGTGTGTGTGTGTGTGTGTGTGTGTGTGTGTG
>NTHP01000011.1:532677-543655 GCA_003416845.1 Oplegnathus fasciatus | reverse complement strand
TGTGTGTGTGTGTGTGTGTGTGTGTGTGTGTGTGTGTGTGTGTGTGTGTGTGTGTGTGTGTGTTGGGAGGTAGGGATTACGTTAGGATAGTTATTTAATGGCAAGACCAGAAGATATTACAGTAAACATAGATATTAGGGTTTATTGAGAAACCATACATGAGCAACCTCGGGGCAAAATCCAACATATTAAAGTCTACATCTCCTGCCTTGGTAAGTGGCTTTAAAAGACTGCCTGAATGGTCAGAAGACTACTATTCAAGGAGCACGAGTGGTGGCAGCAGCATCAACAGTGGTACTAGTGGCTCTATTGAACCTACTTTCTTTCCCCCCGAGAATTTAAAATGACTGACTAGCTCTAGAGAAAAAAGAATTCTTCAAACTGTTCCTTCCAATTTGCCTGAAATGGCTCACCTCAAAAGGTTAGCATGAGAGGATAGAGAGAGAGAGAATAGTGAGGGGCTGGCTGAGTTTCTGACTTTCCCTCCACGATACACAGACTCACTCCACAACTCCTATTTCTCATGCTTTGATGGAAAGTTTTATTATTTTGTGAACTTAAGCGGAGACAGACACTAGTGTACGGCTGCTTCGTCTTACACAAAGCAAGCTGTCCACTTGCATGCATTGACTCTCGCAGAACAGCAGCTGTGTTGTAGGAGAGAGCAGAGAGGGAAGCCAAAGAAGAAAGTGATACAAAAGAACAGCATGGCTGAAGTTGGCTTTTCTGTCTTAGCTTCCATTTCAGGAGCACTTAAAAGCAACTCTGCACTAGATCTTGTTTGGAGAAAAAGCATCGCACTGACCTCTGTGGGTTGAAAGGGATAAGTCTGTTGAACCACTGACCACATCACAGCAAGGTGTGATCAGGTGGGGTTTTTTGTTCTTGTGACCACAGCCAGCTGTGATAGAGGATTGTATTGTATTATAACTCTATAACAGTATGTGGAAACACCATGTGGTTATACCACTAGTTGGCAATGAAAGCCACATTATTTGCTCAAGTACAGTTACTCTTTAAAAGTTGGCAAACATGAACTATATAATTGTCTAAACTTCACATTAACGTCTGGCTTCAGATTAGTGAAAACTTCTAAGCAGAACATTAAGTCTAAGAGTCTACAGTGATGCTAGCAGCTTAGGGTTTTAGCATGCTAACATGTGCTAATTAGCACTAGACATAAAGTACAGCTGAGGCTGATGGGAATGTCATTAGTTCAGAAGGTCTATGGTTATACATCAGTATTAAAAAAATTATGGCAATCCATTCCATAGTTGTCGAGATATTCTAATAAAAAAATGAAAATTAATCCTTTGGGGACCATAAATGTCAGTACTAAATTTTACCACAATCCATTAAGTAGTTGTTGATTATTGTTGATGATTATTCAAACACTACCAACATTTCTTTATTGGTAAATAGCTAAAGTATAAGTAAAATACCGATAATGTGTCCAGATACCTGAAATAATGTGTCCGGATACATGAAATTGAATAAATAAATAAAATATATATATATATATAATATAGAGAGAGAGATAATCATCTCTATAATGAATTCAGATATTTGTCTTGGCCTCCAAAATCATCCTCTACAGCTCTAAAATCTTGAGATACATATCAGTTAGATAGAAGAGAAACTAAATTTGGCCAGTGGTGGTAGCCAATGATTATATGTGTGTTCCTTTCTGACAAAAGTCTATATGTCTGATGCAAACTTAAGTGTGTTTGTGCCAGTAAGTGTTAATGAAAAGAGCAAGCACTTGAGTGAGCTTGCACACCCACACAACCTGTTTGTTTGTACACAGGATGGGTGTCATAATTAACAACACAGGATGAGTGTATTTGTTTTTAATGAGTGAGGAAGTAGGAAATCAGCAACATTTTCCTCCGGCAATGTACAATCCCATCTGACCACCACCATTGATTTACTCTAGCAGGTCACAATTAGACTTGATATATATTCCCCGTCTCTCCTGCAGCATTTCTCCTTGCAGCATGTAACCAGCTATGTTTGTGTGCATATGCTATTGTACATGAATATTGGTGCTTGACGTGTGTGTACGGCAGCTTTTTTTGCTGATTAACTATGTGACATCTTGTCAATTTTACTTACTCTTTAACAAGTCAAGGCCACTGTGTGGCAGCTTTAATTTTGGTCTATATACCATTTCCAATTCCAAAAAATATTTCTGCCTATTTGACACTGCATAATTATGTATTGTATATATTTCAAAGTGTACAATATTGCCTAAACAACTAAAATTTTGGGTGCTGCCATAAGTCATAGTACAGTTGCCTGTGCAGTCTAAAATTAACTGGCAGCATACTGAATTGTTGTTTAAACTGCAAATTGGGATTCAATTTAGTTTCTTATGTTCACTTCATTTTTGTTACCTGTTGTGCATCTCCAAAGGTAATTTGGAAGAACTCAGCTGTTGCAGGGGTCCACAAAATTCTAACAATGCAACCACAGCATTCCCCACTAAAATGAGCTTATGTTACAGAGCTTAATTGTTTTTTTTATTGAATCCTAACTGAAATGTGAGCAGCATATAAATACCTTTTCGTTGTAGCTTGGGGAAAAAATGACTGGAATTTTAATGGTTAAAAAAAATCCAACCAGAGACACCAAATGTGCAGGCATCTGCTGTAATACTCCTTGCACTACTCAACATTAAATGAAAGTAAATAAAATTTTGGCAAGCATGTTCACAGGGCAAGGTTATGTCTGAAAAATATTTGTACCATGCAATTTTTTCAAAGCAACAACTTTTTTAAAGTTTTTTTATTTCTTGTCTCCAGGGTGGAAAACCAACAGCACATGACATTTTACCCATTTTTCTGCTATCTGGCAAATGATTAAAAAAAAAAAAATGGTTAATGGTTAATGAACACAGGTATTGAAGGCATCAAGCTTTCACCATAGGTGACATTCACCTCAACACTAATTAGGCTGTTGCCTTGAATGGATGCAGGGGAAGGTGTTGACAGTCATTTATCAGTTTGAGGTGTAGGCAGCTACACAAATCGCTAATGAATCCAAACACAAGACCTACACATACTAGAATAATTTTAGGTGTAGTTAAGCTCAGGGGTTATCATATTTGTTCTTAAAAGAGCCAAGATACAGGTTGCAAAGAGAACTGAGTGATCATTATACAACTTCTAAAGGATTGTTCTTGTTTTGAGTACTGTAAGTAGCTTTAGTAGAGGGCATTAAGTTGACCACAGCTGCTTAACAGAAATCATTCCACAGTTCCGTAGCCTGGAGAAAAAATACAAAGACTCATTGACTCTTAAGTGCTAAATACCTCACACTGTTAAGGGTAGAGGTTGGTAGAAAAAGAAACCATCTAACTGAAGCTGAAAGAGGGCATTTTCAATTAAAAAACGGTATGCATCAAGATGATACATGTGTTGTGAGGATTTTACTGGAACGCAATTACAATAACAACCAAAGAGAGGTTGATAAAAAGGACCACAAACAGACAGGAAACTCAAAGACAAACATAAATAAAAGAGTCTCTCACTATGGAATAAAATATCTCTATCTCTCTTGTAAGTTTAAGGTATCAGAAACAATATTACCACAAAGAATCTGTCAGAACAAAAATGACATGAATTTTGGGGGGATTTTTTTTTTTTTTGTATCTGACTGTTTCTGATGGACTTGAAAAGCAATTTACGGGCAGAATCGATTGATCTGTGCTGCTCTTTGCAGGCCCAATAATTAAGGGTTATTTTGGCCGAGTCAATAAAAGGAACTGATCTTGCCCATGAGTTATTATAACCTGAAAGATCTGGGAAGCACATTATGAGGAGACAAGTAAAGAACAACCTTGCAAAATAGTTTGTCCAATAAAAGATACCTTGTGTGAATGTTAAATGACAGAAAACTTCTACCTTGGGTAAAACAAGGAATGTGGAAAAACATGGAATGTAACCTTTCAAATGCTTACATGATAAATCAAAAAGGCAAACATACAATTTATGAAGTCCATTCTGGGCTGCTTCTTTTTACTGCCTCTACCATGCAAAATGGACTGTCACTTCACCTGTGCTTAATGCAACTCTGCGATTGCTCTATTAGACTAAAGACATAACCTGACAAACATTAAAGAGTGACATCCTCCTGTTTTGTCCCTAATTGAAAGGTTCCATTAATTTTTATTGTTTAGGACAAGATTAACGGGACATTTGTATCAAAGGTTTACAGCTAATGAGCAGAGACTTGAGAGAAGAGAAAAGAAATCAACTCTTATTATTCAGTGTGGTCTCATTTAATTTGGGTCGCTCTGACCTGCTCGCTCAAAAGTAAAAACACCCATTTATTGCAATTTGCTCACTGAGGAGATGTGTTACCCTTTGCCAAAAACCACATCCCACTCTGACCAGATAAACAGAGGACTCATAAAGAATATTACCACTGTGAATATAATATCTGCTTTGTCAAATAAAAATGTGTTTCGCTCCTCCAAATTCAGTAATATAAATTCTGGTTGAATGTGTAGTTCCAGTGTTCTCTTAACACTTAAAAACACAAAAAACAATCACTGTATTTTTGTTTACACTTGATTAAGTTGAGGTTTGCCAAAAATACAAAAGTGATTGTCTCAAAACAAACTGTTCCAAGTCCTCATCCAAACTCAGCAGTTTGTGTACAGGGTTCTCTTAGAAAACAATAGCAAGAGGCACAAACATCACGAAAGAATAAGGAAGTTTCAAGGGATATAAATGAATATTTAATAAGAAAAACTGAGTGAATACTGCTTCATACTGTGTCCTTTTCAATGTTTAATGCTGATCCAGATGCCGCTGCTCTTAAGTGAGATGAAACATGATGCTACATGACTGTGTTAATAAGAAGACGAGCCCACATGCACGTATGCATACACATACGCTCACTGACACACGGCAGCAGTTTCAACTGGGTCCGACAGCTCAACCCATCAGTTATGCTGCTCCCGCAACCTCCACTGGGACGAGAGGAAACGGGGAGGAACACAACTAAGAGAATGGACTCAAACCATGAGAAAGAGATTTAGTCAAATGTTTCATGTCCAAATCTAAAATGCATTACTCGTGAGAAGTAACAAACCAAGCGGCCGGCATACTGCAGAGCAGCAGTGTGCCTCTTCATATGATGAGGAGTGTATTTTAGGATTACTGTAACATGAAATGCTGTGTGTGCGAAATGCTGTGTGTGCAAACGTGTGCAGGCGCTGGGTCATGACACAAACAGAAAAGTACAATTGTCTGCTGATGGACATCCTTCCTTTGCCCTCTCCAGAGAACACCTGCTTGACTGTCGGCCTACCTGTTTGCCATTTAGATCTGCCTCCATTATTCAACACCTTGACCATAGGGAACAAGGGTACTTGTGTGTGTGTGTGTGTGTGAGGGGGGGGTTGGTGCCTTGAGAGCAGCAGCATAGAGTTGTGACAGGTAGATAACACCTGGATGAATAATTCAAATTGGCGTAAGCTAGCTGAGTCAGTGACAAGACAAGAAAGAAAACACCGACATGTGAATAAATCATCAGAGAAGGGACTAATAGACCAAGCACAGAAGAAGACAAGACTGATAACATCTCTTGCTACCTCCTGCTCTAGCTTTAATCATTCCAACAACCTTCTACATGAATATTCCAGATCTTGCCAGCCATACTAATGTGTGAGGATGTAACTGTATGGTGTCTTACAATGCAGCATTACCACCAGGAAGAGTCAGAATAGTCCACCAAAATCCAAAACAGCATGACAACCTTGGGGATTCAGCAAAGACTGCTGACTGGTAACTGATATGTTAAGAGACCGTACGAAAAATGCTAAAAAGTGGGAAAGACGTGAGACACTACACGATGTTTAGATAGTGCTGTGGAAAACGTAATATTATTTTGCACCACATCTCCCCCCAGTACATTACAATAACACACCAGGGATGGTATTGGCCAAGGAAACTTTGAAATAAATGAGGCATTGAAAAGAAATCAGCATTCTAGTTCATTTAGCGTTTATAAGACCTCCACCTACGCTTGAAACAGCAGAGGAAATTGGACTAAATTGAACTCCAACAAATAAGTGATCACTTCTGTCATGCAATCTCACTATCCATTCAGTGAAAGTGATAAAAAGCAGTTTGTTTGCTAACAGTAGCCTAGAGCGTTGGTAAACATACTCACACACTTGCCTGTATGTCTGTCATGCAATTCCTCCTCAATGAAGACACATGGCCAATTACTAACAAGCACAGACGCATGCACGCACACACGCACAACACAAAAACAGAAATGCATTCACATTTTTCCTCCTTGTTTTACCACTCCAGCTCAACTGAGAAACCCTACCATTTTCTTCCCTCGAACAACACTGAAAATTTAAGCTAAAGTGACACAGTCATCAGCCAGAAAGCTGGGACAGCGAGACCGAAGACAAAGTGAAGTGGAGAGGAAAAGAGTATATGCTGAGCAGAAACATACTGTACAGAGTAATCAGTGTAGGAATAGAAGTGTTTGGAAATGACCTGAAAGAAAGTCTCTGTTCAATGAGCTTTACTTTTACAAAGAAATATATTATGTAACAGTAAGTTAAAACATCTGCCTGTTACTGACAACATAGTCATTTCAGAATACAACTGCAGTAGTCAGGCAGAAGGACATTAAGTAAATAAGTATATAAGAATGTAGTGAGAGTCTCACCTGTTCTTTGTGAACCAAAAGTGAGAGCAACTCTGTTGAGTAATTCTGGTTTCGCATATTGGACCTCATCAGCCAGCACCCAAAAACAGCCCTCTGACATTTCCTGGGGACGAATCTGAAAACACACATCCACAGTTCAGCACATTTCGTTAACACATGTCAATATAAAGAAAATACGAATAAAATAATATTCTAATCAGATATTAGTCACATATTAAAGCTACAAAGGACTATTCCAAATGAACTTGCTGCATAATAGTCCTGTCTGTTCCCAAAGTAAATACACAGTATGTTACAACTGTTAAAGTTATAATCTCGAAGATTTTCATTTCGTTGTCTTTCGCGGCACCTTAACAGACATTTATTTAAATGAACCTGTTTCACAGTAGCTTACTGTGGAGGAGTTGTCACACCCTTTTTCCTTTTTTCCTCTTTCCTCTGAATACTGTAGTTAGGCACAAAAATACTGCATACTAAGACACCAAGTCCAGTGTTTTTTTTGGCAATTCTTTGCCAGTTACCATGTTCCAGGTGATGCTGAACAGCAGCTGACAGTATCCAAGAATCCGAAATCTGAATTTTTTGAGACTTTTTAGCCAGTAAAGTACACCGCAGACCACTTGAAATTATTGCCCAGTGTTGTGAAAAACCAATCAGGTCTGTGTTTACATGCATGTAAGATGTTAAGAAAAATCTTGCAGTATTTTCAAAATGAACACTTTTTTCGCACATTTTCGCACGTAATATCAAGCTGAAGGTTGCCACTGCCAGAATCAAGCTTAGACTGAGAAACTGGAGCTAAGAAACCCATTCATTGCTCTAAGGACTTGGTAGACCAAAGTCATGATAAAATGCTCGTGAATATTGGACTTCAGGTCCCACTGGAGTCAGGTGAAACATGACACTGACAGGATGCCCATGTGGCCCTGCATCTGCTAAAATGCTTGGGAATATTGGACTTCAGGTCCCACTGGAGTCAGGTGAAACGTGACAGTGATGGGATGCCCATGTGGCCCTGCATCTGCTGGATGTGTAAGCTGACAACAGTTTACTAACACAGTAGTTATAGGAAAGTGACAAGCCAATTGTATGTCAAGGCTTTGCTGCGGCTAGGTTGTTTGGGGGTCTTCCTGTCTGTCAAAAATCATTTTATCACTGAGCTCTAATCATTAAAATGTATAGTCACTACTCTACAACTGGCTGAGCTCTCACTCAGTAATAGTTGGAAGTTTGAAATATTATTACTGAAGAAGTTTCAGAACAGCTTTGTCCCAAACATAACCATATGTGGGGTTCTCATACAGCTGTGCTATAAAACAGGTCCTCCTCATGTCCTACTAAAAGGTTCACTTGAAATTTCAAGCATATGGTTTAGTTTGCTGAACACCTGTACCGATGTACATCTAAGATTAAATTATTAATCAAACCACAAACTAATATCACTTGTAGTGTGAACTAATATTGCTCTGCAGAGAACAACATCTGTGGAGGCACCACTAAGGCTGCTCTGACAATAGCATCTGATCATCTGTTATTTTCAATTACTACTGGCTTGGCACAGAGGTAGGGAGTTGCTGTTTAATTCTGAGAAAAACATCTGTACTGTTCAGGCGCTGCCAATGAACATCAGGAACAAAGTTAAGAGCAGAGAAAAGGGCCACTATAAATACCTGGCCTAAATTTTCAGTTTCTTGTCTCAAACTTTTTGTTAGCCATAATCCAGCACATTGGGAAAACATCTCTAATATCTCTCTTTATACTTCAGATCACTCAGTATAGAAACTTGTAATACTACCAGTTATCAGTTAGAAGATACAGCTCTAAAATGTACTGCAATCCAATATACTACAATAGCCTGGGTATAAATGCTAAATTTGTGAAACTTTTAATGTTACTTTTTTGTTCACTTTGTCAGTGAGGTGTTGATTCGACTCCATAGTAATTTTTTTAAGCTTTAGTTAGTATTGTATTAGACTGCATTGTATTGAGATGTTTTTCCTATATTATGTGTCATCCTCATGAAAATGGGGGTGGTTAAATATTAGAAATACTTTGCAGTGTCTTACCTTGGACCAGTTGAGGCGCTTCATGGAGGTCTCTGGCTTGAATTCCTTCTTAGGCCTGAGGCCATAAGGCAGCGCATGGTGGGTGGGGGAGCCTGGAGCACCTCCAAACCCTAGAGGTGGTGGAGGGGGGGCACCAAATGGAGGAGGCACTCCAGGTGGAGGAGGTGGGGCAGGACAGCCAGGTAAAGGAGGCGGAGGAGGCGGAGGAGGGGGAGCTGGCACCCCAGGTGCTGGAGCAGGGGGTGGAGATGACGCCTGTCCAACATGGGTAGAGGACAGACCCACAGGTACAGCTCCAAACTGGATAGGCAAGAAGAAGAAGGAAAAAATTATGTGGGGACATACACAAAATTACAAAAGATTTTTCTATACAGAATCCAAAATGCAAATGGTAGCCTAAAATTAAAGAAATGGTCTTGTAACAACAACACTGCCAATTAAGTGCCCAGAACGAAAAAGCACTGTTGAGTTGCCTTGGAGCGAGGCACTTAAATACAAGGCTGACATTTTTTTACTGTTATCACCAAATCTTAATCACCAAATCCCAGTTTTTATACTGAAAAATATTATCTGTATAGCCAAAGCTGTATACTGTAGCTTAAAGCTCCATAGAACTCCACTGACATCCAAAACTATTAAAAACACATTATGGAGTCACACTGTTGCACTGGTGATGATGCTTCACTAAAATAAATAAAGTCTTGATTTTGGTCTCTTCAGGGGAATTAATTCCTAATAAAAAGATAATATAATGCCAAGGACAGGTGTTACGTGTGCAACTGGGTGAATGTACTGCAAAAACTATATATCCAAGCAAATCAAATAATCTTTTATTTAACTTTAAAATATAGCTGGACTTGGTACTAAAAAAAAAAGGATTATCTAACAATGTCAAGATCCAAAGTCCTTGTCACTGCTGTATCAACCCCTTCATATTCCTTTATCTGGGCAGTAGTGTGAACACCTTTAAATTAATCTTAATTTAATTCTTGAATTAAATAACAAATCTAGCAACAAATCTAACAATCTAGTTCCAAGGACCTTTACCTGAAATTGCCTTTTCACACTTCACGTTTATGAAGTTAAACAGTTTAAATATTTTATTTTTTTAATCAGACTGAAGGTCAGATAATATTTTGCAAGCAGTTTTTTTAATTCTAGTTTCAACAAATATTAAGTGATTGTTGCTTACCTCATCAGCAGATTTTTATTAGCTCAATTCTAGCTAATATTACTTGATTACCAAATATTTTTCTTGTTTTTTGTGTGGAGTGGTGCTAAAGAAACCCTTTAAATTTAAATAAACGGTGAATTCACATTTCAAGGGGAAAAAAAGAAAAATGACTGAAACAGAGAAAACAATGGAAGCAGGTGGACTCTAACATCTGCCAAGGGTGTAGCACAAAATGCTTTCCTCTCTAACACCACTGTGCTATGGATAACGGAGGCGTGTTCTCTCAACCATCCAGCAGAGGCCAAATGCTCATAAACCGTCCAGATTCTGTCCAGAACATACCAACAATAATTTGTTTCTTCCAAAGCTAAAAATCAAATCTTATAACCAGGGCTACAAAGCTTCGTAAATTGTATCATACAGAGTAAATGGCTTATTGATCCATGCACCAGTTTTAGATTAAAGACGCACACTAAAGGTCAGCCCTGGGCCCTTACTCTGCCACTGCCTCTAGAGGGAAGAACACCTTGGCTGAATTAATAAGTGTGGGTGCCTGTGTGTTGGTGAAAGTTAGACTGACACAGACAAAGACAGACAAAGACAGCGAGACAAAGTGTGTGTATGTTCCCGCATTGGCTAAATGTACCACAGTCATTTGAACCAAGGTACTATTTGAGTATTCATTCTGTGTTTGTTCTCTCAAATTGGAAAAATTATCTGGAAAATAAAAAGGAAGGTCTTTTCCCCTTTCAGAGCGTGTAGTTATCTTGCAGTGCCAGGGCGTGGGAGCAACTCTCTGGAGTGTTGGGGGTGTGGGAGGGGGGGTGAAGAGTGGCCCAGTAGTGAGGTTGAAGGGGGTTGTCAGAATAAATTGCTTTTAGAACAATTTCCTCTTACGGGATAAAGATCAGAGAATCAGAAATGGCTAACATGGAGGACTGGTCAGTGTTCTCATTAGACTTAGTGTCAGCTAGCCAGTGTAGCAGCATCCATGTCAAACCAAACTGAGGGCTCCAGTGGATAACCCCCCCCCCCCCCC
>NTHP01000011.1:479386-532565 GCA_003416845.1 Oplegnathus fasciatus | reverse complement strand
TATGAACACAATTAACAAAAATTTAAATGGAAAACAAAGATATACAGGCCATGTACCTGGGACCTGAAGGCCTGCAGCTCTGCTTGGAGTTCAGCTAATTTTTCTTCACACTTAACCAGTTGAGCTTGCGCCTCCTGTCTGCTTAGAAACTCCTCGTCAAACTAAAAAGAGAAACATGTATTCAGATTAATCACTCAAGCACACTGATATTGCATTAATGTAACAAGGAATTAACATAAGTAGTAGTGGTTAAAATTGTTTAAGTCTAATAGTATAATTATTTTATATAATCAACATTCATTTTGCCTTGATTACCTTCATTACTGATTCAATTTCAAACTTTTGTCAAACACTCATTCATTAATGAAACCTTTAAGTACTATACACACGCCAATCAGTGAGCCCATCTTTCTAATCAGGATCTACAACCTGCTGCTACCCCGACTTCAATTAATCACAGCAGCCAATCCATTTGACCTCACACATTTCACAAGTACGTGTGTCTGTTTGTGTGTTACGATGACAAAAATGAGGAAAAAAAACACTACTTTTGCTAAAACCTGTTGTAGTAAGATACATTTGCAAAATCATATTTTATTTTTTTGTCTGTGCTATGAAAGTAAAGCTATGGATCTTAATGTAACAGTAGCACATTTTCCTATATCATTGTTCTCAGACTGAAAAAACTAGGGCACGTGTTTCATTTTAGTTTTAGTTTCAGTTTTAATTTTAAGCTAACCAGTCTGATTATTATTTTATAGCAGGATGTCATATCCTGTAACGCTCCCTTTTAAAAGACCTCTTTTTTCTGTTTTTGGAAAAGAATCAGAGAGCATTTTAAATCCACATCATTTTCTGCTAAGTGATGGCTGCAAATTTACAGTATCTTTGGCTCTCAAATTACTGCTATGATCTTGTGTTACCATTTTTATAATACAAGCCCCCAGGAACTGTCAGTGTTATGTTTATTTCACATTGTTAATGTTTTATTATCTAAACAGATGTTATTTTATAGAACAAATCAGGATAAAAGCCAGCATGCCTTAGTGGGTTTTGTTTTGGCCAGGTGGTGTAGCAGATATGTACTGTAGGGGGATGAAAATCTAAGTTGTTTTTTTGTAAATACTTGCCTTCTGTGCCAGTTCTGAAGCTCTTTGTTCATACTCATCAATTCGAGCTTTATCTACACACACCTCTGGAAACAAAAAAACAGGATGAAAATCATTTACGTTTTATTGAAATATCTGTAATGTATATAAACTATATAAACTTGTGTGTGACTTGCCTAAGAGGTGGCTGAAGTCCACATCTAGGCGCTTGCGGTAACTGAAGTCTGGGTCAGTGCCACTACGGTGGAGCACAATTTGAGACACACATTCCTCGACGATCTTAAAGTACTGGGGCCTGAGGGTCAGGATAAGTGAGACAAGAAAGTCAAAGTCAAGGAAACACAGAAAAAAATATACATCATTTTATTTGATTTAATTGCATACTTTTAATCTGTTGTGTGTATGATTTCTGTACAAGAGCTGTTATCTGGACAGATTCAGGTGTGAGAGGAACTGAACTGAAAAGCAGGGCTAGTGAAGATACAAGAAGACAGAAGGGAAATGTGGCATATCCCAACAAATTGGCTGTGCCTGTGCAACCAATCAGTCATTGCATAATAGATATCAGAGATCCTAAACATACCAGGAGGTTCCAAGTTGGGGCTACTTATCATCATGATTATGTATGATTATGTATTACTGAGTCAAATCAAAGCCTGATGTTCATACAACAGGTGAAATTCAAAACAAACACATAACATCACAATACATTTTACTCATCTCGGCTCAAACAACATCATTAGTGCTGTTGACATGAGAATCAGATTTCTTACACATCTAACCCCAACCCCCACCACACTACCAGCCATTTAGAAGAAAATGTGTGGACGATAATAGGGGAGGGAAGTAGACAGCTGAACAGAGGACAGAAGAAAGACAGACACTGTGTTCTCTAAAAACATTTTTTTTCTTCCTGGTTAATTATTTATGTATTGATAAGGACACATTTTTGAGGATGTAAATGATAAACAAAAAGGCCAACTGTATTGAAGCTTAATATAATATGACCAACATGAGGTAAATGGTAATGTTACACAAGTGAAGGACCTTTTGGTTTCTTTAGAACTACTAAAACTAAAACATAAATAACCATTTATACACCACTTAGACCTGAATATAAGAACTGTTTCTATAATACTAAACAATGGGGAATACACACCAACCTATTAGCAGTTGCTGAGTAATTGCAGTTAAATTGTTTCAAATAGCTCTGTTGAATGCATTGATCACAGAATAACCAAGGGCATGAGAAAAAGGAGATACTGTATTATAATGCAACAACAGATGACGTGCAAGGCTGGGGACAAGTTAAAAGGAAAGTGTGTATTTGATCTTCTCATTATCTTACAACAACGCTACTGTGAGTCAAAATCCCTTCTATACTAAATCATTAACTAATACTTTGACACTTATAAACAGCGATAAATCAGGAACACTGCCTTCCACCTCTTCCTAAAACAATGCTTAGACTGTCTATCATTTTGAAGATGAGCTGCACGATGTAATCATCTGAAGGAAGACGAAAATATTAAAAATCAAATGGAATAAGGCATGTTGTCAGCCAGGCTGCTGGTGTTCCTTTCATTATTCTGTGACTTTGGGACTCTGGTGTTAAAGGGGACTATATATTCTTGACATCAAGGATACCCAGAATTAAATAACTAAAGATCACTACACCAGTCAGTCGCAAGAGATGCACTGCATTAAAAAGGAGCACACTCAGATATGATGCCTTATGTGCCAATGGTGAAAATTAATGATATCAAGAGTACGGAACTGCCTGAGGAAAACTTGCAGATATACTCTAAAAAAAAAACTTGAAACCAACTAAAAACAGACTGAAGAGCTACACCATATGGTATGAGAATGAGGGGAAAAATATGCAATCATCCATTCCATTAAACCAAACATTTTTGCAATCATCATGTTTTTAACAATAATTAATATATACAGTGTGTAAAAGAGTGTGTTCTAGTGATTTGCCCTTACGATGACATGATTATGAAGAAAAAATATGAAAACTTAAACTGAATAACAAGTTATTGCCAACTTCATTCCCAATACTTATCAAATGCAAAAAACAACGGTTTCAGATTTCAAATTCTTTATTTGCTGCAATATTTAAAAGGAGCAGTATGTAGGATTTAGTGGCATCTAGCAGTGAGGTTGCAGATTGCAACAAGCTGAATGCCTATGCCCTCACCCCTCCCTGCCTTCAGGTTCATTCACGCTCGACAATTGGTTTTTCCAACGACGACATTAAGGCGATTTTAACTTACTATCAGAACTAAGATGTTATAAAAATAATCTCTAGGATCTGCGTCCTACTGTGCATTTAGAGATGTTTCTGGTGGAGCAGCATGTCCGCCCGCTGAGCCCCGTTAATCAGCATAAGTGACGAGTGAATTTTAAATACTTAATTACAAACCAGTTTGCCGTTTCTTTTCCATGGATCTGACACCCCGCATCTCCGTTCTCCATATGCCTGCTCACCAAAACTTTGCTCTGCGCTCCATAAGAGTAGTTAATATTATGGATATGATTTGGATTGTGATATTAAAGATAAGATAATAATGTTTAACATGATGCTGTGATATTGTCACACCAAGCACAGACACACAGACTTTTAAAAGGGAGCCGTTGTTTGAACAGAGGAGACATTGCTATTAAACTGATTTTTTTAATGTTTAAATCTTTTAAATAAAATGTTCAAGCACTTATATAAATCAGCTCATAACCTGGCGATCGAATCAGCTATCTCGAGTAACCACGATTGGACAATATGAAAATAGAAACAATCGCCACCAAATTCAAACTGCCACTTCAACGTAAAAACGCGAAAGGCCCTCTCTAAAGTTAGTTTGTCCGTTTTGGGCTACTGTAGAAACATGGCGGTGCAACATGGCGGACTCCACGAAAGAGGACCTGCTCCCTATGTAGATATGAAGGGCTCATTCTAAGCTAACGAAAACACATTGATTCTCAGTTTGAGGTGATTATACACTAATGGAAACATAATTATGAATATTATATTCCATATCTGCCAATAGATCCCCCCTGAATCCTACATAGTGCTCCTTTAAGCAATCAATCCTTGATTTCAGACAGAGGTAGACAAAAGCAGGCTTCTCACTTCTAGCTGGTGACCATTGTTTTTGCTGGCTGAAATGACGCTAGCAGATTTTATCAGCTGTAGCTAGCTTACTAATGCAGCTAATGTTAGCTCCATGCGTTGGCTAAAAACACTGTGCCCGACTGACTCTTTAATAAAACCCTATAAGGGTCTTTAACAAGGCCTTGTTGTATTTGTGTGTACAGTAAATATTCTTATGCTGTTATTAATGCTTACAAAATAGATGGCACCAATGATGACAGCCATAAAAACACCAATGTTAACATTTCATAATAATTTCAGATGAAGAAAATTCATCACAGAGCCACAGCAAAGTGCCCAACACTTTAGGTGTTGTTTTTGGTGGGAGAAAAACTGCAGGTGATGCATTTCATATTCTTCAGATTAGAGCTCTATCTTTTGATCAAGCCAAGGTTTAACTTACACCCAGCTGTGAGTGAACCAACATAAAATAAGCCTTTGAAAAGTACCATTAATAGGAGATGAGAAATACTCTGGAGCCATGGTTGCTGTAGATGGCTTGGAGATGAAAGAGACAACATTCTCTTTGTTAGCCAATGTCACTGAGAGGGTTTAAAGGCAGAAGGAGTGAGACGTCCACAAAACATAAGCTCTTCACCAGTGTACATCATTACCAATGTTCAAAAGGTGCTTAGACCTTTGCTTGTGTGTGTGTTCAGCTAAGATGTGAGACTTATTATTAAAATGCCATATGTCAATCATCATTATCATCCCACAGGCCATAAGTTATATTACTGTACACTCCTGATCAGAGCCAAAGACCTCTGGTCTATAAAGACAATAATAGAGCTAATGAATAGAGCTGCTGAAAAAAACATTCACAGAAAGTCCAAGTCACAGACGTGCAAAGTGACACTGAGGGCAAATGAGGGAAGAGCATAATGAATCAAATAAAAGAGGAAAATGAGAAGTTAAAAACTGCTTGCTTCATTACACTTTAGATAATTAATGTTGTGTGTGTATGTGTGTGCTGCTGATTTTTACCTGACCAAGTAGTCATTGCGTACAAGCATCAGGTGCTGCAGTATAGAGAGGAAATAGGGCTCTGCACTGCTGTCCTTCACCATGCTCTGCACAATACTGAACACATCCCCCGCATCAGTGCAGAGAGTCAAGGACTCATACGTAAAAGGAAACACTGCATTTTCACAAAAAAAAGTACAAGCTACTGAAATAAAAAAGAAATGAAAGAATTTTGTGTTTTTAGGAAAAACTGACCATAGCTGGATGCCATGAATGTTTCCAGTGCATATTAGCCACATTTACAAGAGACAGATACTGAATCAGACATTAGATATATATGTTTCTGTTTGTAATAATGACAAGGATATTCCAGCTCGCTCTTGATGTCTTCCAGTCTATGAGAGAACTCTATCATGTCCTCTTCTCTGTGCTCTTCAAATACCTTTAGCTGAATGTCAAGGGCCTCATTTCTGATGGTTGTCAGTTGCTACACATGGATTGAGGTAGAAAAAGAAAAAAAGGTAAAACAGATTCAGAGAGATAAAGAATTAAGCAAAATAAATCAGAGAGAGAGAGAGAGGCTTGAGACCCTCTCTGACATCAGCACCAAAAGGGAAGCATCAAGCTCAAGTAAAGACAAGGAGCTCGTTCTAAATGCTATTACTCATCATGATAAACAGGTGTGGGGACCAGATCCTCATTTTAATTTATTTGTTTTCTTGGCAGCTACAGCAACATTGTTTACAACAGATAAACATGTTAGGTAGATGGTATAAAAGCCAGTAGGAAGATTATTAGCCTAGGCACTAGAAACTTTATTGGTTTCTGGGTGCTGGCACAGACTGAGGACGTGCAAACTCTCCTCTATGTTTCATAAATTATTTGCTGGAGCAAATCTACAATATTTCACTGAAGTGGACAACTCATTTAAATATTAATACAAGGTGAGTGTGAGTTTATGTGTCTGTGTGTGTGTGTGTGTGTGTTATTGCTTACCGGCAATATCTCTTTCAGGCCACAGCGCATAAATTCATTTCTGATGTGTAGCCTGAAGTCCAGCTCATCAGGGGATGTTACTAGTGCATTGATGAGCTGCATGCATGCCACCTGCAACATGAAGGGTACACAGAACAAAGAGAGAGAGAGAGAGAGAGAGAGAGAGAGAGAGAAGATTGAGAGAGAGAACCAGAGAAAGAGACGACGGACTTCTTCTTCCAGAAGTTGATGAAAAGCATGCCGGCATGCATTCTAAATGAGTTATGTCCCTTGGAAGCAGAGGACCATAACTAATGCATGTCTATTTTCTCCAGTCACCAACTAGGGGGGCTGATTTTAATATTAATGCAACAACTGCAGACCCATACACACAAAACTAACTAACAGTCAATTTAAGGGCAAACTCGCTCTTTTGGAAGCTGTTTTTCACTCCCCTCTGAGTTTGGTTTACTGCACAGGGACCGCTGCGTACTGTGACTCTTCAACTAGCCAGGCAAACACAGACAGAAAAATCAATTATTGATCAGTAAAGCAATCCACTCATGTGTGAAAAGAGGGTATGGCAATGCTAAAGCCCAGAAAGGATATTCAAATTTTGTACAGTATGGTTCGTTGTCGATTTGATAGCACACTCTTATTTTTCTCAAGCTTAGTAATTACCTGTCTTCAAAGTACCATTTTAATATTGTAATACAGGTAGTTAACATTACAAAGTGTCACAAAAACTTTGTCTTTACATGTGACTGGGTTGCAATGGCTATCACGAAAACAATACCATTGCTATATTAAAAGACTGTAACAATTATTTGAATAATTTCCTACCTTCCACATATAATTTCATTTCAGCATACATGTGCAAATTCATTTGAAGTAAAATCAATACGCAGAGAGTTGAAACTTGCTGGAGATACATAATCAATAACAAGAGGCAAAGGGGGAGCAAGAAAGATCACTCTGATGCTTTACATAATTTTTCATGTGTAAAACATCACTATATATATGCTATGTAGTATTTGAAGTCTGTAATTTGATTCTGGCTCATCATACATTTTAATAATTTATATATGTAAATTTAACCATCTACACCAGCCTCAGCTTTGTATTCAGAATAATGCATAGGTCAATTACAAATACATAAAGACACTCAGACTTTAAGAGAAAATTTGGGCGTCACTTTGGTAGTCCCCCATGTGTTTATTTACACTTTGTTATTTACTATTGTCTAAATGCATTCTTTCCTTTAGCCAAAGGCTGCCAGGGGAGACTCTGCATAAATGTAGTCAAGTAGAACAGAGAGCCTTTGGCCACACATTGCCATGGTTAGGGTAACAGTATCTGTGCTTTAATAATGCATGGGGTTAAAAAGGAAACTGCACTGTGTATTAGGAAGTGGGAAGTAATAAAAAAGCATCAATAAAACAATGAAGGCCTTATAAACTTCCCAGTACAAAGGGCTATGTTTGTATAGCCACAAAAGAGTTTTGTGTATTAAATGCCACTGTATGAAGGAAACTCTGGTTTCCAGTGCACCCCGAAATCCTGCTTGTCATTTCTTATTTTCTTTTTGTCCATTCCTCCTTCCATGTAAAAATCTTTCCTTCCCTCACTATTTTCCCCTACTATCGCTCCCTTACTTCTCACTTTCTTAGAGCATCCCTATAGCTTTGCACCGAAAGATAGTCACAGCAAACTGGATGCAAATACTACAGATAATACTACAGGGGGCCAAAAAGATATCATCTTTTAATAAAGTTTAGCATTGGTCACTGCATACACAATACGAAACGACCAAAGGAGCAAATGGTTGTACATGCTAGAGTTTTATGCTCATCGTGCGTGTGTGTGTGTGGATATTGGATGGATGATCACTCTGTCACATCCCTCAGCCACCAATTAAAAATGCAGACAACATACTTTAATCATGAATTACATTACTGTGACACACACCAATGCTGTCTCTGTTTAAAACAGCCCATATGCAATATCTCAAGTGTATGTATCAGCAGGGAGATGATACATCCGAAAGATTATGTCCACAAAGATAGGGATTATATGTAAAGGGAGTGCATAAGATGATGAAATGGTCGATGTGTATGGTAACAGACAGGTAAAAACTAGTCAAACTATAAAGTGGGTCAGAAAGGATTCTGAGTTTACCATATATTAGCTTTGGTTTCAGGAAGAACATGAGAAAGGGACAGTATAGGTTAGAGAAATCAGTGGTTTGTAGTTGTAAGCGTCTTTTTTTTCTTTTCTAAATTGTACAATGAAATGATTCCTGGTTCTATAGCACTTACAATATAGCTTGTTTTACAGCTATTCACTAGATGTTACTTTACCTTAAATACCAACAGTATCATCAGTAAAGGTTATTACATATGGCACCCCACATCATGGAAGACCTTTATCTTAATTGAGCAACACAAGGGTTATGTTCATTACTGCAAATGGTAAAATCAGATTAACAGGTTCTAGACTGCCTCATTACTTCACAGTTGCTTATTTGATCCCCGAAATGCACCTTAACTAGGACACTTAACCAAAATCAATACATAAACCAATTTGCTCCAGGAACAGTTAATGAACACTAGGCACTGAAAATTACAAGAATACAAAAAATTGATAAATACAATAAATACAGGCAATATATAGGTGCTTCAATGTTGTCATTGTGACTGGATCTGGAATTTACTAGACTTAACACCCAGTTTTGACTTAAAACAAGAGTATAACTAAAAACAGTCTTGACAAAAAAGACTTTATCAGACCAAATAATGTGTAAGTGACTAAGAAACTATTCCATATTTAATTTCAGAGAAATCTGAGGGAAACAGCAAGGTGTCAGTGGCTGTACGTGTACTTTGCACTTACTTGTAATTGAACCGAGCGATCTCGTAGGCCCTGCACAATGGGACTGAACCTCTCAATGGCTCGCCATTCCCCTGCTGTGGTGATGGCCTCAAGGACCTTTTCCAAACTAAATGAGAACATGAAATGCATGAGCGAACAATGGGCCAAAAAATGAAGAAATATATTCATTTAAAGAGATTTTGACTATCCGCTCTCTCCTATTCCACTGTATCCAAGGTTCTTTTCCTGTCAATTTGACCCAAGTGGATGGGCTTGCAAGTGGATGACTTAAGATTTGATAGGATTGTGATGACAATTTAAAAAAATGTATATTGAATTCAGCAATGAATTCATTTCTATAAATTTTAGTTTTTTGTTATTTTATTGTTATATCTTATACTTGAAAATGCATACTTGGACAAATATTACTCATTATGGCAACACAACATATTTGCTGTTTTATGCTTTACCCTTTACCATTATAACCCCTCCAATGCCCTTTGATTTGAATTGAATAAATAATAAAGGTGATTTTGTGATATCGAAAAATATTGTCTTTCAACATTACAGTAGAATAAGACATAGATATGTTGACAGAACATACGTGTTCTCTTCGCCCACAATGCAGATGGCTGACAGCAGCTTTACCACGTCAGTCATCATGGCAGACTGGGTGGGATCAATGGCTCTTGCCAGTAATGCAAGACTTTTCTCCTCCCCCAGGATTCGATCCAAGCCATACTGCAGTAAACACAAACACAAAACATGATTACCCAGATATGCGGTAATTACGCTCATTTGCAACAACAAGAATACAATGTCATGTGAAACAGTAAAACCAAATCAGATTGCCTTAAAAACAAAAGATTAATTAAAGTTCAATATATTTACCTGCACTCCAAATTAAGTTTCAATGATCAAATGTCTGACAGAAGTAAGACTCAAGGTTAACAGTGATTTTATTTCCATAAATAACGCATTGTACTATATAAGCAATGCCATAAAGAGGTGTGGCTCAGCACAATTTATTGTGCAAATGAATTTGGCCACCAGAAAATGTGATTTAATGACAAGTTACTGCTATGTGAGTTTTACGGACATGTTGTATACTAAAGCCAACAAAAAGAAAAACAATCTTGCAAGAACACCATCATTACAAAAAACAATACTGTATGTGTAATTGTCAATAGAGAACTGAATGCGATAACAGCATTGTACAATGAAAAACATTTTCAGCAGCATTCAGAACTATAATTATTGCTGAACAATGAGAATGAGAATTCAGGTTAATCTACTGTTTGTGGATAATTTGTACAGAGAAAGTCAATCCATCAATGTCTGATTTTGTTAGAAAATAAAATGTTCAATACAAATAATACATCAAAATTAATTTACTCCTTGTATACTGTAGCAATGAAAGGGACTTTACCAAGGAAGACGTCAAAAAGTGATGTTTATTCTCGCTTTTGTTGTGTGATTTGTAAAACTATTTTAAAAGTGCTTTTGTAGACCTGGCAGAAACACAAAGCATTACTGAGCACTTGAATCATATTTTCTGTTTGCCTGTTTGAAGAGGCATTTGGAGAGGCAGTCAGCTAACCAAGTTATGTGGTATTCAGATTTTGTCCTTGTATTTAAATAGTTAGGTGCAAACAGCTAAATCGTATGCTTAATTTGTAAGAAATATTACAGTTTTGTTGATTTTCCTGTCTGTTTTTTTCTGTCATGGTATAATTCCCTATCTTTAGCTTGGCTTCACACACAGACTGTTTACACAATCAGTGGTTGCTGAATTTCCAGAAACAAAAGAAAGAACTGCGTCAGTCTTCTGTTAATGCCCAGAGAATAGTTGACCATGCTAGCTGGTTTGTCTATTGATCACATTTTAAAAGCACATGTCTGATGTACACACTATATCTTTATTTTTATTTAGCAGATCTTCTAAATCCACAATATAATTTTTCACATATACAGTGAAGTATAGAGTAGATAAACAGTGTAAATACTGACCAAAATTTAAGTCAGTGGGTACTAAGAAAGTAATAAAAATTAAATAGAAGTAAAAGCTCAGAGATATATACTATATGCTTTCATAGTAACTATGCATGCACTTACGTCAAATCTGTGTTGGGGAGATCGTTTTTTTTGATACAGTTAAATTATTCAAAGGGAAGTTTCACAGTGTGGTAACTTTTAGTATTACATTATCACGCCATTGGTGACAGACAATAGAAAATATGCAACTGTGAGACTCGACGCAGGAAGGCAGAAGAAAAAAAGGCTGCACTGACAGCTGGCAGAGAACACCTGTCTTCTTGGCATTGTGGGTACATCCCATCCCAAGATGCCTCTCTAGCCAGGGAAAGGTCTGGGCTGACAGAGAGGCCTACGGGTAAATGCTGGCGTCTGGCGCCTGTTGAGACGCAGGATTACATGAGACCTTACAGCACACTTTGTGCCAGAGCGGCTGTATATCTGTCTCCGCTGGGTTTTAGCTCCATGTGGCAAGATTCCTTTTTTTTTCTCTATAGCTACTGTGGACTAACTGTACGCAAGGGGGAAAAGCTGAAGTTTTGTGAAATAAAGCTATTTCAACCGAATATTTTTATGCACAACTGCTTAGGCCTGGGCGATAATTCAATATTATTGTCTACTGACCTGAGGTGGAATCATTTTATCATAATATGATCGCATTGTTTTATAGTTCAGCTAAATTCTGTTGCTTAACATCCACAAGCAAACTGTAATGAAATAATAACAAAATGAGTTATTAAAGTTTTTGGAAAAACAAAAAACTTCCACATGGACTGACTTATTCATTGTACTTTCAGGTACATTAAGTGGTAAGCTACAAATGACAGCTTGTCTTAAGGAAATCCACTTACCAAACCTAATGACATGATTTAAATTAGATCGGTGAGAGATGCATGTCAGTTTCAGTGCATTTTCGGTTTATTGCCCTGCCCTACTTTTTATGTCTTCACAAAATTCCATTCTGTTTCTTTGCTTCGTTAGGTCTTAATTCGTGTTGAACGGCTGTCTATGTCCCTTTATGTCTACTGTTCAAACTATACTATGGCTTATTTGGACCAAATAGTCCCAAGAGTCTCAGAAACTAAACTCAGGAACTAAATCTGTAACTAAAAGTCTATTTTGCACAATCCTGTTGCATTTCCAATGAATCTGAAGAACTGTTAAGATTAGGTAAATAGACCAACAGCAGATTTTAAAACTTTGTTTGAGACGCAAGAGACACAGAGGCAGAGATGCCCTGTTCTGCGATTAATGGTTATCCATTTGTGCTGTAGTTCATTACCACATTGAAACAATCAGCAAATTAAGTTGTGTTTCTCTCGCTCACTCTCTCGGTGGAATCTGTTACCCTCACTTGCACTCTCTCTTATTCAAACACACACTCTCTTGTAGATCCTGAGCCATAGGAACCTTCAGAGTGGGGACTTTTTGCAATCCAAGAACCTTAGATCTGTGCAAATGTGTCACACAGTGTCATCCAGATTGCATCAGGACATTAGTAAAACTCCCCTCAACTGTCTCCATATTGTTGTGATGCTGCTCTTCTCCTCCATTGGTCACAAGCCCTTTGTAATTGAAATCCCAGGTGCCTAATTTGGTAATTGCATGAAAACACCAGATGTCGATGTGGATGGGATTAGAATTACCCTTGGAGATCAGACTCAACTCAAATACAGTTCAGGTTATTTCAGATAGATTTTTTCCTAAAGGGTAAAAGGACAAAGCTGACATATTAATTCTAGGATGTATCCCCAAATAATATTAATGTAGGCTTTAAGGGGATAACAGCGTACATTTAAGGTTAAACAAAGTGATACGTCAATAGGCAACTTACTGTACAACCAAAATTAAGAAACATTGTCAAATGGGTTTATTAACAAAAGAAATCTATTGTCATTACCTTATTGTTCATGAAGGCTTTGAGACACTGGACAACTTTATGTTGGTTCTTTTTGTCAATCTTCTCTTGCCTAGGGACACAAGAGAGTAATGAGGAACAGTTCATCTCTAACATACAGCATGAAGACTACAAACTGTATGCAGGGTGTAAAAGTGTTGATGATAGAAAAAAACACTAAAGGGTTCTGTTAACTTGACCATTGCCAAATATAAAAAAAATTTTTGTTACTGGTAAATGTGTAAGTTTGGGGCTGGGGCAGTATTTTGTTAAAATGACTAAATTACCAAAACCACAAAACTTTGCTCGATTACTTGTTATTTGTTAGTATTGCCGTATGAATGCACAAATAATTATAGTGAGATAGGTAAGAGTATGTATAAGAATACACGAGTGAATGCATAAACCTACTGTTTCTTGAACAGCAATCTTTCCAAAATGTCCAGCAGCAGTCCAAGACCCTCATGCCCAAAGCTCTGCACCCAACTGAAACAACAAACACTGAATCAATATCACAACAGTGTAAGACTGACAACAACACTTTCATACTCATCAACCACTGTGGAAAGCTTTAAGACAGAAAAACACAAGTTAGAATTCAGTACTTTGTGCTGAGGAGAAAAGCAGCAGTAGAAAACATAGGAGTGCATGATTTATAAGAGAAACTACACTAAAATATTATAGAGAGAGGGAAACAGCAAATGGAAAGCACATTGAGACACAGTTAAATCAATACATACTTACAGTATATACTGTATGTTATATAGCCCGACTGATGCTGGATTTTTGAGGATATTTGAGACTTTACAAATCTAATAATGATGTTTTCTTTTTTACAAAAACACATGATAAAAACAAACATAAAAACCAAACAAACATCCAATAAGGATCTCTTAAATTTGTTCTTAAATAATTGCTACCAAGTAAGTGCTGAGCGAAGAAAGTAAAACAGCTAAAAAAAAAAAAAAAAGACAAATTGCAATGCATAGTAAGGAGTTTGGGGCCAGGGGAGAGAATTAGATTCTTATGGAAATTACACTTGTAACAAGCATCATATCTTATGGAGAAGGCCTTTGATGCCTTTAAAAAGGAAAATTTCTTTCCATCCAGTAAAGGGGCCATCATTTGAAGGCAATGCCGTGTATCTATAAAGAGAACCAGATTTATGAAGTAATTCCTACTCTACATTAGTGCTGAAATATCAGATATTAATGACATATTAGCAAAGGTTTTGTTGGAGATACAGGAGAAGCGACAATGTTATTACCACAATGTTCTAATGTTCAGCTTCCAGAAGACAAAAGAGTGACCTTGTGCCTTTTCCAATATAATGCATAAATTGGGATAAACAGTATATTGTTCACCACAAAAAAAACTATACATTATATTCCTTAAGCTTCTACATGGACACTTGAGGGCAGTTAATTGTTAGGCAGTTGTAAGGAACTGGCTTGGGCTACTAAGCTCTCTCTGGATCCAAATATTGTGTTATAACTGTTAGAACAATGCAGAAAATAGGGCATTAATTTACATAAACCAAAGACTTTCTTTAGTCCTCCCACTTCCAGGTTGCTAAACCTGTACTTAAAACAAATTAAGGAACAAGGGTGTGTGTGATAGCGGTGCATAGCATAACAAAAGTAATACACTATTGCCTTATGAAACTTCAACTCCAACAAGATGTCTTAGATACGATCAAAACAGAATGGCAATCAAGATAAAAACAGTGTTGCTTTTCCTTGTTACTGACAAATCATATGCTGGAGATCCAAGGTTTTCACCCAAGACTGAAGGTGGGGAATGGGACAAAGAAGAAAGAACAGAGAAATAAGGAGCAAACAAACATTACATTGTGAGTTTAGGCAAAAACCTTTAGGTATGCAGAAAACAGACAAAGACAGCATGAGTGAGATAGTGAACTGCACCTCCCTCTTGATTGAAACTGAATAACATCTCTGAACATTAGCATTCAGTGGTTGTACAGTTCTAATCAACAAGCTGCATGCCTGCCAGCATCAAATCTACAGAAATTCTCAAGGTGACAACATAAAATCTGAAGATGCTATGCGAAATTAATTTCTTGAAAAAGAGTATGGGGCTGTAGGTAGATGTGTGTCCATGAGTTTATGTGTCTATTGTTACATTGTTGCGTTTGGTAAAGAACAGTGACAAACAGTACACAACTTTTTTTTTGTATTTAAAAACTATGGAGACCTCTAATGTATGGTAAATGCTTATTTTGTTTGTTTTGTTATATTTAACTTACATCCACACTTGTCACACCTTGACTGCACACAGGTGATAGGTGGTTTCCATTCAACATTTTCCGCAAAAAAGAAAAAAAGCTGCAATAGTGATGATACAGGTGTGCTTGATTTGAGTGCAGCGACTCAACATATGCGTAAGGGTAGTTGTTTCAAGGAAGGCGAACACATCAAATTTGAATGTGCACGGCATGTTAGAGGGTAAAAGTTGCTCTATGTTAACTGAAAAAACACCAATGGGCCACTGCAGCCAGGCAGCACTCTGACTGCACTGGGACAGGTAACTTAAGCTTAAGTAAGCTAACTTAGCTAGCTAACTTCTGTGCTTTAAATTCTAGAACTTCATAAGGATACATAACTGGTGAGAGACCCATGTACTGTTTCAAAACAATGTTACACAGTGCTTTAATCTAAAGTGTACAGTAGTGAGCATGGTACACGTTATCGTCTCATGTAAACTAGAGTTGGGCAATTGCATTTGAGACATCACAGCTCAATGACTACAGTACTCAATTTCAGTTTGCTGGCTATGCTTCATCTTTGCTGAGAAATACTGCAAAACACAAGACCATCTTGTGCATACATTTTTATACAAACAACCTCATACTGGGAATCAAAGATCTGGGCTTTGTGTCCAAACTATACCCAGTGAGCTAGATGTAGGACTGTGCAAGCCATTTAGGGGGAAACATTTGCTGCTTTTGATGTATTTGAGCCTTCAAGTTTTGAAAAATTATGTAGAAAAACTCATATATTGGGCATCCTGTTGCCCAAGTTAGCTAAGGTGTGTTATGTACCATGTAAACATAGCATGTAACCATGATGTATTGGGTTTTAATATGGTCAAGGGCATTCATTGTACAAACATTCATTGAAACACAGCAGATCTTGAAATGCCCCTAAATTGTAATTTAAGCATATACAAAGGTAGTGAATGGTTAATTTAAAATCACGAAGGCTTCAAATCTATATTCAATTCTACATATTTATAAAAAATCTTATTCTTAACAGCCTTTTACAAAAGGAGGACAACAGGCAGAGAAGCAGTGTAGGCCTCCGCATCATCAAGGTGTATGACTATGTGTGTGTGAGTGTGTGACAGGGTCAAGAAAATGAGGGAGGCTGACAAAAACTGTCACCGCCATGCTGATGAAGACAGGGATGGCTGCTGCCGAGGTAGCTAAGGAATGAGGCTCTCATGTTTGAGGAAAAAAAATCAATTTACCTTACACTTCTCACTGAGACATGGCCCAGGCCATTCTGGTTATAGAGTAGGCAAGGCGGGGGTCTTGACATGAGCTTCATTGAAATGCATAGCTCAGTGGCAACTGCACGCTAGTTTTTCACCATCAGTAGGTGAGGCAGAGAGCAAAGGAAAATAATCAGTTGATCTATAGCAGGAATTATTGCACAGGAAGCCAACAGGCCTGCACTGTCAGGGTCGGCTGCAACAAATCTGAAAGACATCTGCCTTGAAACACATGAGTAAAAAGTGGAAGGGGATAGTGGTGGCATAAGTCAGCTTTCAAAGGCTTCTAGTAAAAGACCTGGCAAATTTAGACGATCTCAGAGCCTAGAAAGGGGCAACCTAATAGCTTTCTACAACACTTGGAGAAAAGTCTCATCTTCAAGAGCAAGAACAATCAGGCTGAGGCAATAATGTATCTAAGGAGTGTGCCTTTGTGTCATAGTTGAAGGTCAGGGAGAGCTGGGATAAGGCAGATAAAGCTGGGCAGACACTGTGATTCTATTTATCTTGTACGTTATGTTGCCTTTTTGCATAGCCAGAACCTGCGACTTTTATGCTCACACTGTACAGATCAATTGACTGGCTATGACGTGGGTGCTCACGCTTAACGTAAGCACAGAATCCCCCCCAGTTTTGTCCAGTTACAATTCAAATAAAGTTTATTCAAACAAGATGGCTATGTCCTCAATATTGACAAAAAGAGAGAAAGTGCAATTCCACTATGAACAGAAAGTAAGAAGAAAATAAGAAAAATATGGAGCCGCAGATGTGCGTAAAATGCAGACAATATGGTCTCTGTACTGCAGCGGAGTCAGTTTTATATCACAGCAGTCCCTACAGTTTTAGCCACAACATGTGAAATATTACTGCAATAATATTAAACAAGCTCACTACAGTTTACAATAGATCTCTTGACAGCAGTCGTGTGGGAAATCTGACTGTGGAGCAAGACAGCCCACCAAAATTTCTGACATGCCAGAAACCCATCTGATCATCACAGCCAGATCGTTCATCATGACTCCTCCTCAAACTGCACGTCAAACAACAACTGATCTGGCAGAAATTCAGCCAAATGCCAAATTATGCCATACAGTGTCTGCCCGGCTTAAAACCACCAATCGAGGCACCCATGGCATTGTGGCTTGTGTGTTTAATAATGTGACCTGTCAGTTATGAGTTAACTATTTGTTCCTAATGATTACTGTATTTATTATTGTATTGCAAGCATCATGTGTTCGTACACTAATCTAGAGCTATACTTGAAAGGACTATATGAATAAGGCTGCAATTTTTATAGTACGGTAGTAAAATAGTAGTATTCTAGTTGATGACATCAATAAGAATGTCGATGAGAATACCTTTCAAAGAGGAATCAGTAGTTATATTCATATAGTTCATATAGTCATGTAGTCTTTATCCGTGTGCCATTAAGTGGTTTGTATTTGACATGCTGTCTGTCTAGACTCTAAAGTAATTAGTATTTTAGATTCTGTTTGATAATCTAGCATGCTCTGGCAGCCCTTGAGTTTCATTAGTTCCTAACATCTGGCACCCCTCCCATATCCCAAATGAGAAACTTCAATCACATTCTCTGCCTGAGTGTCCTCAGCGTTTGGAGCCGTGTTGTGCAAAAATGATCTGAAAGCACTTTCCACAGCTTTATGCCTGACTGGCACCTGTTGATATTGTTATTGTCATTAGTCATCTGGCATTATACAGATAGAACACAGAACAGACACGTACAGTATCATAGCGCAGCATGGCCTGGGTCCCTTCAATGTTTACACAGGTCACAGAGCAGAACTATACATGGGGCTTTCAGCGCCGCAGTGAGTGGTCCATTTCCTCCACCAGCAGTTCTTACATTTTACAAATATATGAGCCTATGGGTGCAAATTAGCTGCTGAGCTAACCATGGCCCATTTGTTTTAATGTGCTTTGAAACTCAGTGTTGATTAAGGTGTACGTCCCCCAGTAAATATTGTCTATTTACTAAAAAAAATAAACAATTATTAATTAATTAATTATTATTATTATTACTAATTAGTATTAATTGATGTCTGTGTCCTGTCATTGTCATTTTCAGTTGACACAGAAGCTTCAGTAGTGGTTGCAAGGAGCAGTAAACGTTGTTTAAAGCTCTGTTGTTTTCCCTACCAAGGAAATCACCATCATTGAGCATAACACCAGACCGAACTGAATTGCTGAAAAAAGTCCTGGAATCAGGATAGTATTTTCCCCTCACTATTAGTATATAGATGCCGATGGACAGTGTATAGAAATATGATTCTGGTAGCAGCAGTCCATCTGCAACAGACACATATAAATCTGGCTACCTACAATCTTCCGTGTCTTGTGTGAACATTGCCTAAAATTTCAACATGACTTGTTGGAAAATTATCCCATGCTATTGGTCTCCCAAGATGTGGATGAAAAAAACTAAGTTACTTTTATTTGATATCTATACAATGTAATAAAGAGTAATTAATGCTCAGTGTGAGATCAGAGGCATACTGTAATCACACCTCACGATCAACAGATGCAACAGAAGCACAGCAATATTCGACTGAGGGCTAACATCTCAGAAAGACACCAAGAAACGGAGCGAGGGAGAGAGCATTAAAAAATAAGGAAAACAAATTCATCATCCCATTCCCTGGGAAACAAAAACAGTCATAAATCAAAGAGAAAAATGAGGCACCTTATCTGGCTAACTTCACAGCTAAGGTAGCTTGACTTCTAACGGAGTCTCAGGAGAATGCCTCCAAGGTTCCCAGGCAGCGCAGCACAGTGTTGCACTCTGCTAAAGCGGTTTTGAACCAGAAATAAAAAATTAACTTTAAAATGTTGTCCCGAGCATAGCAAGTTAACTGACTACAGGAGGGTTCTCGAGGGACAGAGAGAGGAAGAGGCTTAAGTCACAGCAATGTGGGACATCTGAAATAAAAATAGAGAAGGTCATTTCATTCAGTGAAGACTGGCTGACGTCACTGTAGCAGATTGCCACTAACAACAATAACACTGCTTGTAAAAGCTAAGCAACAAGTTTCTAAAAATGTCTCAAATGTCAAGGTATTAAAAAAAGAAACATGCTGTGTGTATGTATGTATTTGTAATATTCTCCCCCCTCCTGTTTGTAAATGGGGTGGGCAAAACATTAGAAACACCACTCAATATGATGCAGACTGCAACACCACAACCCCA
The DNA here is from genome assembly GCA_003416845.1 of Oplegnathus fasciatus. Classification (NCBI taxonomy): domain Eukaryota; kingdom Metazoa; phylum Chordata; class Actinopteri; order Centrarchiformes; family Oplegnathidae; genus Oplegnathus; species Oplegnathus fasciatus. The sequence continues at coordinate 512,845 of NTHP01000011.1, read as the reverse complement.
ACAATAGTTATGTTATAGTTAAATTAATACCTCTCTGACAGTGTCAATCAAAACTGAAGATTATTATCTTTCTAAAGGTAGAATTTATGGCTGAGCTGTTGTGTTGGATTGCATTCAATTTTACAGGTGTTCCTAATAAAGTGGCCATTGTGTGTATAATTCCCTAATAAGATAGAAGACAGGCATTTGTATGTATACGTTGTACTTATAAAAATTCTCAGTTTGATCAGTTTAAAGAATTGTGAATCTGTGTGTGAAGTACATGGGTGGCAGATGTATGAGAGACAAGAAGAGCATCCAAGGTTTATTACAGTAGATACATTGCTGTAAAGAAGAGGGATGCTAAACTTTACCCTACTTTATAGCTAAACGGAAAAAAAATAAATCTGGGGCCTTAAACCTGAAGGTCAGTTTTAATAAAATATCAAAAACCAATTTCCACTTGTTTGTCAGATCCATTTATCAAATCCATTTAATACAATTACATCCTGTAGCCTTGCTGATTCGGTGGGCTAGTACTGTGGCCTCTCTTCACAAAAAGGGAGATAGAGCTAGAACAGCTGAGGTAGGTAAGGTATACAGGGGTCAGACACAAGCGTCACAGGGTGACACTCTGGAGCTGCAGGAAGTACAAAATTACCTCCGCCAGAAGGAACCTGATGAGGGAGCATATAAATCTGTCAGCCTATACTAGCAGAATGCAACCACCTGATATTGGATGGAGGCGATGAGTGAGAGATGTTTGCTACAACAGTGCCAAGAAAGTGACAGAGATCAGCATCCAAAAACAGTGGCAGACAAAATACCTTTACTGCCAAATCAATCCCACAACTCAGGATTGTAATGGTGCTATTAGATAGAAAGGGGTTACCGCTGCTGGCCCACTATTTCTAGCCAAGGCAGATTTATGGTCAAGCCAAACTATGTCATTATACAGGAGCCTGACTGTCCATTTTATTTGTGGTGACTTCATTAAAAGTCAGTGGCTACAGGCTACGTTTTCCTCGAGGATCACACAGGTAAGGGTCCCATAAACAGCCGTAGGTACACATAGACCGTTGCTATTTACATCACAGTTTATGGGACTGCCGTGACTTACGTTATATACACTATCACATACATTTGATGGGAAATAACCTTTTTGTGCATGTTGTAATTATAACAAGTAACAAGAGCCTTCAAATGGCATTTACCACAAATTTCCAGATGTAGATCGATTTTGGAATTCTAAAAATATTTACTGTATCATTCAATGGAAAACCGCAATAAATCTTTTTTTTTGTTTTGCCCAGGCTTACACCAAATGGTAAGAACCAAGCCACTGCATTTTTTTCCACATTCTGCTTGGCCAGAGGTACCGCTACTCCCACTCTCTGCCTGAAAAAGTAACAGGTTCACTACATTGAGGCACACAGACCACACTGCTTGGTCCAAATACAGTATTTTCTTTTCTTTACCATTAAGCTTTTGTTGCCATCATCAGTTTTATCTGCAGTCCTCTCATTCACCAAGCACTGAAAAACATTTGTAAACACTGCAGGTGCAACAGGAGAGAGGACACAGGCACAGAGCAAAATAGAGAGAAATGTGCAGTGTCCAATGATAAAGACGCATGGATGAACTTTGAAATCACTTTGACATGACTTTTATATGACTTGATGCATTTTCAGCATCTTTTTTTTAACTGATCTAAGCGATCTACTGAGAGTTTTTGTTTTAATATTTTATTTTGGTCTTATTTTTTAACAATATATTTTGAACAGATCCAGTCATAGTTAATTACTAATATCAATTTAGTTACGTATATCACATGAGATATGATGGTCAATAAATATATTTTAATAGAACTAATGTCTCATCCTGATAATCAAAAAAAAAATGACTAACATATATCTCATCATATTTACTGTAAACAAAATTAACACTTGAGTATGTTTGCCTGATTCAAGTTCCGAAGCACATCAGTTATTGGCAGTGTTTGTACATTTTTACTAATGCCATTGATTCTAAAAGCAAAGTGAGGCTCACAAAAACTGGATTCATCATAATTAAAAACTCTTAACAACAATTTTCTCTTGGCCGTCTTGATAGAGCTGCAGTGCTCAAGAGGTTCTAGAAAATATAATGAAGTCTCTGCTCTTTTACTCCTACATCCATGTGGCATCAATCATGCACTATTGTATAAGTAGGTGGGAGAGAGCAGTAGTGGGCGTGAGTGCTATTCACATGCAAACTCAAAGAGATGAGCCTGGCAGTAAGAGGGCTTTATTAGCCATGAGAAGGCTTGGACCTGGTAAAATTAATGAGATGAGAGATTCCAGCTGTGTTAACAACATATAAATAAACTAATTTTCATTCACTGATGCTGAACTGGTTAGAGGCAGACATTATATTGACTTTATATTCCACAGCCAGTAATATTATTAATCTATACAGACACATGGCCAATGAAAAATCTCAGTTCTGACTGGCTGACAGGTGTCTATTAGTTTCTTGTAATGAACAGTGTAAACAGACACCTAGAAAGAGAGTTGAATATGCCTGTATGAAAGAGTGACAGGTGATGCATACACGCTTTGGAAAGATGCTTGACAATATCATGCAGCATGGGGATGCAATGCCATTCTCTATTGTTGTATTTTGTGTGAGTGTGTATTTGAGAGTGGATAATGAAATTTCTCCTTATGCATGTGATTAAACACACTTTTTAATTGGTCAGACTTCTGGGATGTGACTGGAGTTCAGCTTTAAAACTGGCACCGACCACTGTGGTTCAAAAGCACACCACACCGCAAACAGAAAAGATCAGGGATAAAATACAAGGCCATAAGATGACGCAAGACCACAGTCATCTCCAATCAGCCGTGAACAGCATAACAGAATTATTTTACACGAGAAAGGTATTGTGTAGAGTGTAGAAAGGTATTGCTTGATCTCACTGTCAGGGTTCATACACATTTTTACCAATACATTTCCATGACTTTTCCACAACTTGAGGCAAATTTCCATGACCATACATGTGAAATGTTCATGTATACATGAAAGTTAAGAATAAAAAGTTTTGTTGACATTAACCACAAGAAGTATACAGTATACACCTTGTTAAAATTAATGACAAGCTATATGGTTTGATCAAAAAACATTTATTTAATTAACACTGACACATCAGTGAGACGTTTACAGAATAAAATGTGTCAAACTCTGAAATTCCCATTGTGTAGCCTTAAATAACATAAACGAGTGGGAGGTAATAATGTTTGGAAAATAAGTCATTTTTATCCTATAACACTGACACACATCAGCAGAACTTTAGAAGGCAGCAGTGTCAGGTAGGAACTAAATGGCTTTTGGAATACAAACTTGGGGAATTTTAAATCAACTATCCCTCCTATTTACAGTTAACCTAAAAGAACATTAACAGAAGACAGCCTTCCCTGTTTGAAGTCTCCAAAAAACAACCCACACACTGTTTATTTTTTTCATTTCTGCATGCTTCTCATCAATCTGCATTTCAATCTTCAGCAATGGTGCTCTCTTTTCTTTTGCAGATCGGTGGTCACTGTTGGATTTGGCGATGAAGGCCAGTTTGCTTGTAGCTTCTGGCTCTTGCAGTGGAAAGTAGCAGCTCTTTGGTGATCTCTACCTTGTTTATGCCCCCAACAGACCGGACATGGTCAACAATGAGCCTCTGAGCTCGCTTGGGTTTCTCACTAATTGGTGACGCACTGGAGCCTTTTCCAGTAACTTCTCAAATAGTGTGATCAAGAGTATCTTACAGTCCATCTTGATCTCCATTCTCTGCCTCTCTCAAATGTTTTTGGAAGACTTGAGTTGGTTCAGGGTGACTTCTTCTGCAAATCCACTATGAATCTGAGAACTGTCCTTGTGCAGACTACTGTCCTGAAAAGGGACATAGAGGAGCCTCAGTGTGGAATGTGGCGTCTCGCGAGTGCTTTTCCTTCAGAAATCGTCTGATGAGCCCTGCAAACAGTTAAAATGAAATGTTGTATGTTTCAATTTGATCATTCTTAATTTGCAAATTTACAAACAACAGGTCATGTATATTGCATTATTATTTAAATTAAACCCAACCAATGAGTAAATATTACCCATTCATAACTTAGGTGAGTAGGCAAGTACAGTGCACTTTGCTGATTCGTTAAATAAATGTTATTAAAAACTAAATGTCTTACGTCAAGATACTACACATGATGTGCATGTTGTCTTTATCTTAAACTATGATGAGTGCCATGGTATTCCTATTACACTTATACAACATATTACTCTAGATTAAGAGCTATAACAGGATGGAAAACAAGTGAAAAATAGTCACACTTTATATATGTGTGTGCGTGTGTGCGTGTGTACGTGTGTGTCTGATAGACTGTAATGTATACAATAAAACATTAACAATTACACCATCACTATGTTTATCCTTACCTTTAATCAGTTTGTAAATGTCCTCAGAGAGGAAGGGCAGCACGGGTTGGTCTGCTTGCAATGCTGTTAGATATCCCCACATTCGCAATGAAGAGAGGATCAGCACAGCGGATCTTCACCTCCTCAAATGACTTCACCTTTGGATTGGTAGCTCACTGTTTTCTACCATCTCGACGTAGTGTTTGACTTTTGTCAAATAACATGACAGCCCAAATGTACAAATATATGAGCACTTGCATTTACCGCATGTAAATCTGTCTGCTGTCTGGTTGTTGGGGAACATGACTTGGAACATGACGGGGAAGCTGCCTTGTGTCTTCACACAATTTGTAGAAATAGTGCAAATTAGCCTTCTTAAGCGCCCATAGCACCTCTGTACTTAAGGCTTCTTGTTTGGACACAGCATCTGAAATGGACGTTTGTTTGGTGGCAGACGAAAGCACTACAGCTGGCAGCAGGTGTCCTCACGTTTGTACCCAGGGTGAAAAAGCCAGTGATGGGGGAGACGGCTGATTTGTGCGTAGCAGCCTGGTGCTTCGATCCTTTACCATGGCTCGCTTGTGATACCTGTCCCATGTTTGAAATGTCAAATGTTTTTCTCCACAGTCCACATTTTGCACATCCCAGGTCCTGGTCTTTTTCGAGCCATGCACAAATTTAATCCCTCTTGCATACAAGCTGCAACTCAGGTCGGCGTAGAAAGGACATTACCTCACGCAGAGAAAACACCAAACGTGAGTGATCTGCGTGTTCCTGTCTCAGCCGATCTTAAATTGAACCACATATACTGTAGATAACTGTGAAACTATTGCATTTATTTATTTTTCTAAAAACAGGCATGGAAATAGCTATTTTCAAATTCTGTACAAACCCTGTATTGTACAAAAAACTATGTATCCATGACATCAATCGTGAAAATGCCTTACCCTGATCAAATAAATCAGATCTGTGTGTGTGCGTGTGTGTGTGTGTGCATGTATGGCGCTAGAAGGTGGTAGAGAATTAAAAAGTCAGTGAAGACTGAATGTTTGAGTTTGGGTTTTTGACTGCCTTTAAAGTGGTTCAGGCAGAGTATATGATAATGTGAAACAAACTCGCTAATCCTCAACCTCTGACAGAGGGAGCCCAAAGCAACAATCGAGATATAAGAGAGGGAGACAACCAAGACAAGACTGCCAGGGATCTGCCCGTCAATGTGGCTTAGACTGCACCAAAGGACCCCCTCCCCCTAATCAGAGAGTCAGATTTACTTTGTACTGGCAACAAATATACCTTTACTTTAATTAAGCATTGTGACACAAAACTAGCCATCTTACCACAAACAATATTATGTTCAGGATGTGCAACAGCGCATACCGTCTTATCCCTACTACAAACAAGATGCTGTAGAACGGCTTTAAAAATGTGTGAATATTTCAGAAAGAAACAAATATAAGTCATTCAAATGGAAAGTAAACAAAAACCCCAAATCAAAAGAGTTAACTTCATTGATCTAAAAAACACATCCAAAAAATAATGACTATGCCCTGACAGTGTACTGGAGCCTAACATGCAGATATGTATAAAGACACTTACAAAAATGTCACAACATGGACAGCGATTAGCGAGTGATTATTAAAAAAGAATGTATGTATGTTAGGGATTAAATGTGAAAATTACACAATTGTTCATTGTCAAGTATTTCAAATTAATGAATTTTAGGAATACCTTAACTGAAAATGCATTACAGTGAAATCACACCCCTTTAACATAAGCTGTGCAAAACTGGCACATTATGTGCTTAAAAATGGTAGTGCTTATTGCTGGGTTATTGGATTAGATTTAATTTGATTGCATAGAAGTTGATAATAATGTGCCCACCCCGATTATGCATTTTTTTAAACTACTAGCCTGTATACAATAGTGGAGATGTTATATGGCCATCCAGAGTTCTGTTCAATTTGCTAGAAGTCTGATTCACGCCTCTGTCTGGAATCATCTTCACAGCTGCAACCTCTGAGGTTCATGGTATGTGACCTGCATCTCTGTTCACTTTGCTACTCTATTCATTCTATCATATACTACTCTTTAATGTCTTGTTTGAATCCTTTCATTCCATTACAGTAATATGAAAATACAATTTATTTTTGATTACATAATAACATTTTTAAATGGGAAAAATATAACATAGAAAAAACAAATATAAAAAATATATATATATTTATTTTATGATAGTGATCCCAACAAAATGCCTTTATGCTGTGTAATTATTAAGAATTACAAAAGAGACAACAGTGAGGGCACTTGAACTAAAGAGAGAATTTCCATTGTCATAATCTTGTACTTTACCTGACAGGGTTGCTGGTAAGGGACACTCGCAATGAGTCTAGACAGGCAAACAGACGTTCGTCCATCACCCCTGACTTCAGCTCTCCCAGGAATTCCTGGGGAGATATCTGATGGCTGCTTCTCAAGCTGCCCTGGAAGAAAGAGAGGAAGAAGAAATCTCTTTAGTGAAGCCATGAAAAAAGTGATCAAAACAACACAAGGCTAAAAAGTCCGAATAGTCAGTACACTGACAGAAAGACCCCATGTCAACAATTTTTAACGGTCAATCACAAAAGCACAAATATGCAAGTGCCCAAGATTTCCTTTCTACCACGCACTTTATAGCCCTTTATAAATCTGAAAATCTATTTAGATCTAGCCGACTTGAACAAATTTAAAATATAATTCCCATCAGATGAGTGTGTATGTATTCCTTTGTCGGTACTATGCAATGTTTACAAAATACCAGAAAAAAGCTACCTTTGTCTAGAATATCTATGAATATTTTCCCTAACATCCTAAAAAATTGCCCAGAGTATGGTAATGTTGCTCAGCCACTCATCCAGTTGAAATCTGTTATATCTATTATATCTTATTTTAATAAGCTGCTGTTGGAGGAGCAGCACAGATGCAAGTAAGTGATATTGAGACATTTATTTGTGCTGTCATAACCTGTGTTGGGCAATTGTCATGTCTTTTGAAATTTGACAGACTGAATGATTAATTGAAAAATAAAAGCTATACATTAAATGATACTGAAGTAAGTTGTTATATGAAACCGTAGAATAAGGTATTGGGCATTTAATCACATCACAAAATGACAGATCAAACAACTTCTTAATGTCAGGTTGCTTTTTTCCTTCACAAGTGAAATGTGTTGGAAAAGGGTTGGAAAATCTTTTAACAGACAAAGAATTTGCATAGATCAAGGAGTTTATGTAAGGTTCAAATACATATTGTATCACACGCACAAGAAGAAACTAGCTTCACTTATCATGGAATTACATGCAAATCAGTATCTGCACAAGCCATACAATTAGATGTGAGTCTACTGCCATTGCTTTATTTTATGTATTAAGTAGCACATGGAGGTAAACAGGCCTTAAGTTTGAATGTAATAAACTGGTAACCACTGAAAAAAAGCATCTAATCAATAATCAGACTATGGATAAACCCAAATGCTTATTTCTCAGTTCTCTTTAAAATTACTGTAAGTCAAGTCTCTTAATTAGTTTTCAAACCTCTGAATATTTCACCAAAATGACACATTTCCCAAATAGCACATTTCCAAAAGGGGCACAGAATCAAAAATCTTTTCATGTTGGTTCAAAATTTACTCATCAACACAGAAATCACAGCCATCATCTCTCACACCGCAATGTTCTACAATCTTTGATGTCACGTAAAAACAAACCATGCCAAGTGTCACACACACTGTAGTTTTGGATTGTCTTACTATTTATTTGTTTATTTGTACTTGCATGGCTAAAGGGTCTCCTAGCTGTACTGTACTGGACCCAATCCCCATGTAGCCATAAGAGAGGGCCTTTATAAAGGTAAAACTTTCTAATTAAAATGTATCCGATCAGCCACTGTAACTCCCCTGTCGAATAACAATCTACATGCATCTCGCCAAACTAGTGAATATACCTGCATATAGCGGTTTTGTATTCTGAGAAGACAATAGCAAGACACTTAAAGCTTAAGTTTTGGGGGCTTTCAGTGGGAAGGTGGTGTAGAGAGACTTATTCAGTTGATCAAGACTGCTGCACTAATGCCAAAACATCACACATCGTTGGGTACGTTTTTGATTCATCAAAGGCCTCAGAATCAGCCTGTGTCACTAGCAGCAGGAATAAATAATCCCTAACCCTTGCAGGCTGCCAAAACAATGGAACTATGCCCAGTCTGTCTCTCCCCTGACACCTCAAGTCCAGATCTACAATATCCTCCTCAGTATATAATGAAAATAAAATTAGCTGTCAAAATCTCCAAAAAAACACTTTTATCTTCAATCATCAAAAAATGTGTGTTATGATGATCATAAGCACCTCTATAACCTTAGAAATTGATCACCCTTAGAGGCAGAGTCAAATCTATATATTCATGTTGAATGAGAGCGAGGAAAGCAAAAACATTATTATGGCTTCAGCTCTAAGTCTCCTGAGATAGTAAGTGACTACTGAATACCTTGGTATCCAGTTTGAGCCACTGGGAAAAGTGATTCTATTTGGTATGTGCTCCACCCTCTACTGGACTTCACCATTGGTTTACCCCAACAAGGCTCTGCCTCAGCAACACGAGACACATCAATGCACTCACCTCCAAATCAATAGTAGTAGTCCTATGAATCTATCTAACTCTTCAGCAACTACAACAACACCCTCCAGTGTTCTTATCATCATGGCTAAAACGATTGCAAATCTTTCTTGGCATCATCAGCCTAGGCCGACTTCTGCCCCATATGTCTCTTGCTCTGTTGAAAGTAACTGGAACAGTGGCGGCAATTTCACCGATTCCACCCACTCCCTGGCTGCACACCAGCCAATCAAGTATACAGTAAGTGTCTGCCTCCCTCTCTTTTCCTCTTCTGGCCCTGTGGCCAAACGCCTCTTCTGTCCTGGAGAGACATGATGATGACCAGCCTGTTTGTTTCTCAGGATATCTAAGGCCTTCAGCAGTCAGAGAACCATAAGTGTAGCTCATGGCAGCAATAGGCACGTCTGGCTGGTCCTTTCTCGCTAAAGGAGTTTTAGTGACAGCCTGTTTGCCCACTGCTGGCATCAGAGGAGCTGTGGACCCACCTGCAATAGATATATATATATAGACATACATACATATACACACACACACACATATATATATATACACACAGTATACTGTATATATTGTGCTCTGTTGTTATGCTTTGCATCGACCAAAACTCTTCACAAGGTAAAAACAAAAACCTTTCACTGCACCAGTCGCTGTCGTTGACAACAGTGAGATATGGTCAAATTTCACTTCAAAGAAGTATGAATCTTTGCACATCACTGTCCTCTCATCACATGCACCCGCAGCCCTGTGGGAGAAATCCCATCCATTCATTCACCCACAGTGATTTCCACTTCTTTCTCAAATAACTGTACCTAGAACAATTATGGTAATGGAGCAGCTTTTTTCCCCATCGCTTCCCCATCTCAGACGGCCTTTCCACTTGGGCCCTACTCTCTTCACAACGGGACAGGAAAGTGGAGCATGGCCACAATGCCTCAATCCCTCTGTCTCATTGCGCACTCACTCTCAGAGCACTTACTCTGCACAGCCAAAGTTCTGAGCCCCTTCCTCCCCCCGGCTAGATCAGACACTGGGGAGAGGATACAGAGATAGCGACTAAAGATGATAACAACTCACACTGCAGTACACCCAATTCGTGGCAAGCGACACAGGTTTTGTCTTCCTGCCATGGCAAAAGCCAATATTACCTAAGTATTATGCTGTGCCTACAGTTGACAGAAACAACACCATTCCTATAAGAGTTCAACACCACTACGTCTGGTGCATCCAAACTATGCTTAACATACCAAGGTCCAATAAATTAGTCTTAATTGGTGAGTTTTAATCAGTTGTAAATTCATGTCATCTATAATTTAAAGGTTCAAATGTCAGTTGTCACCATAAGCAGAGGTTTTATTTATTACCAATGCATGGATATAAACTAAGCAGCTATGTAACTATAACAATTGATGACATTGAAACCCAAAGTTGTTGTTTTTTTTGGGGGGGGGGTTTAAAAGGCTTATTGGATAAAATTGTACACAAAATGCTTCTTTATTTTTTTCAAATCACATTACTGGTATGCCTTACCCCTCTACATATGGTATAGGTATGTTATGACTGCACCTAAAGTGATGTGTAATTACTCAATGTGTTTAACATGCTCTGTTTACATTCTATAACGTACATTTACCTAGTTGGGCATTTGTTTCTCTTTTAATTATCAGCTCCTTCAACAATCTGTCAGTCACTTTAATTGAGGTCTTAGCCACAGTTGGAATTTGGAAAGTAGTCCACAATTTATGTTTGATCAATGTTGGGACAGTGAGCCCTGTCATGTTTTCTAATACTAGCTGATTAAAGGTCTGTGAGGCTTGCTAGCAGTTCATCCTGAGAAAGTCAGACGTGAACTGAACTCCATAGTATGGCTGGTTCACAAATATGAGACTAAGACAATTTAAATCAGCGAGGTGTTGTAGTGCTTTGGCCCCAATCTTGAAGGATTACTATAGGTTTTGCAAGCCACCAGATGTCAATGCACTTGCTACATTGAATGACCCCGAAGCTTCATAAGTGTTCATCCGCCCATCACTACAGTATAACATAACCTTGAGTGTATTATTGCTTAAGAGCCTGGCATTGGTCTGAGAGGGCAAATTATTACATGAGAGCCTGGCCAGCCTCATAAAACAATGGTCATAATTTGACCATGCCATGGTCTTGAGAGTGATTTAAGGAAAGCAGAATTAAATCCAGCCTGCTGATTATCTTACAACTACTGTCATAATATATTTACTCAATAATTACAGACTTTTCACATCCTCTCCCTCTAAACATGCAATTTACCACATCTTATGTAAATGTAGCATTTGATAAAACTGGTGTTTTGAAGGATTTTAATTTGTTGCATTTTGGCCGGTGGCCACATTATTTTACCATGCAGGTAAACAAATGCAGGCATATAAACAGGCTGGTCCCCATGGTAACTAGAGATGGACAGCCTAAGGCAACTTTGCACGGATGTCTGGTTATATCAAATATAATAATAAATGCAACATTTCTTTGCAAGACACTATGCCAACTTGTTAATCAGAAAACCTTTAAAAAACAAACATGTAAAGGAAAATTTGAGCTGTCTGCCATGCAATGTGAGGTGACTTGCAACATTACATTGGTTAATATCTGTGATATTTCTTACAAAAGTTGATTATAGTTGGGAGGTGCCCTCAGAAAGAGGTTATTCTCAAGCTTCTGTTAATATGAAATCAACAAAAAACACCTCAGGTAGGCAGTGTTTTCATTATTATTCAAACTAAGTATCATACACTGAACCCATATTAACAATGAACACGCTCTGGGGTAGATATTTAATGGAGTATCACCTGCAAATTGTGGTCTTTCAATAGGATTCTATTCTTAAGGGTAAGAGAAATCAATGTAAAGCATGGCCTTTTTTGGTCTGGGAGAGAAAGAATGATCCATAGTTTCCATTTCTTTGGAGATTTAATCGTTTTCCTCTGAACACTGACAGTTTTATCACCCTCTATCAAGATCTGCCTGTCTGCTTTGAGAGGGAGTAAAGGAAAAGCTTAGGGCTCATGGCTGAAACTTTGAAGGAAGACCAATCAACCATAATAGCAAACTCACATACACAAAATCTAATCAATTATCTTCCAAAATGTTATCAAGAATGAATACCAAACCTCACCCATTTGTGATGCACCATTACACAAAATCATCAATGATTTATGTTGTAATGCACTACCACCCAAAAGCAACAGAAATGATTAAAGCTGAAAATCTATTTTGATCACCTTTTGGTACAGGGTGAGCAACCAAAGAGAAATATATATATATATAGAGAGAGAGAGAGAAAAAAAAGAAAGACACATTCAGTATGCACTAAGGCAGCAGACATGCTACTGGGTGGGCATTTTAAATATTCCCATCTTCAATAGTATTTGTGTATTTTTACAAATGTGTCCCAGTGCAGGTGTAACTTCAGCTCCTAGAGATAGAGATGGCAAGACAAATGAGATTGCACTGGCTTGTAATCCAATATACTCTGTTTTTGATATTGAATAATCAAATTCAATCCCTCCCAAGTCTTTCTCAGGCCAGGTCCCATGTGAGACATCATTTTGAAAAATACATGGAATAATATAATATAATATAATATGCGTCCCAAGTACGAGCAAAATTATAAAGCCATAAAGATATAATCTCGAAGATTTTAATTTAAATAAATGTCTGTTAAGTCACTATGTATCGCCGAATGAGGTAACACAATAGTGACTGAGCCTATGGCCCACTGATGAAAGCCTGCAGCATTTGTAGTATTACAACCCGGGTTTCGGTGGCAACATTCCCGGAAAAATCACAAGAGGCGCACAGTTAGGCTTTTAACAAGGCTTTTAACGCAACAGACAAGCTCTTCAACTCATCTGTGTGTGAAGCGGCTTACTGTTTTATCCAGTCTCTGCTAGCATTGCGAGTAAACGGTTACTGCGGCCGAACAAACAAAGAAAAGATCGATGACTACAGACAATGAAACTTGGGAAGTGAGGTCCAAAAACACACCTGCAATTACCGCTTATCGCCACAGGTGCCACGAAAGAAAACGAGATGAAAATCTTCGAGATTATAACTTTGAAAATACATGACATTTAAACACGTTCAATATCAGACATTAAATCATGTACCTATAAAAAGTTAGGCAGCGAAATATAGGAAGTAAAATTAATTCCAAAATATTCATGCATTAAAAAACTTACAGTTTTAGAGGCAGTAAAAATATACTGGATGACCATTTCTCTCTTTGTGCTGAGGTCCTTGTCTCTCAAAGGAGTCTTTTTTTCCTCACTCAAGTTCATGTCCTCCTGAAAAGAAAACAAAACAGAGCAAGAGGATAAATCTTATTGAAATTTTAATCTGCAATATTTTTGTTTTTTTAGATTTTAGCTACACCTCTGGCGTCAGGATTGCTTTGGATTTCCCACAGCGTATTAATTATACAATACGTTAGCAATATTAGCTTTGGTCCAAAGTATAGACAGCTGATTTTTTTCCTACAGTATTTAGTGACAACTATTCTTGTGTTCCAAAGTAGCCTGTAAATATAAGTTACATTGATGGGTGATTGTAGCACTAATGTTGTTAAGTGAGTGTCTACCTGTCTACCTACATAAAGTATATCTGGAGGTAGTCATCCCCAAAGTCTAAAGCGATTTAACTTCCGGGTCATTCCATACCAACTCACACAGAATTCAGAACTTTTCCCAGTTCATGTCAAGGATTTTCTTGAAAACAATCATGTGAAAACTTCTATTAAATTCATGGGACCTTGCAAAATCCTACAGCTCTACTCTAAATACTTTTTTTAGTTATGAATTTTTGAAGTTTCATCTTTGCTGCCATTCTTTGTATGTGTATTTAATAGCTTATTTTTCACTGGATAGGGAAACCCTAATCTCCACTAGTGTTCACTTTCTTCCAACCAAATGTGTGCATTTTTTAGTATTAATATAGTTCTATCATATCTAGAAGTTATTTGGTCCTGCATAAAAAATTGAAAAACGTGCCACAGTTGCTAAATATCGCTTCAGAGCTGAAAAACCCACTTTTTAAGACATTTTGACTATATATTTTCCCAAGAAGGATTATTGTAATTTCTTTGAAACTTTTTTATTGGGAAGTGTTAATATTCATGGCAGATATATAAAAAAATTAAAGATGTAATATTACTCCTTCATCATTTAACAATTTTTTGAAAATAGCTCATCTTTTGTACTTTTCATAATTCAAGGCTTTCTATCGCTGTATGATACCTATTGAGCCTGTTTTTCATTGGGTTTAGGAACCCAAAGAAAAACAGGCTCAATAGGTATCACACAGAGACAGAAAACCTTGAAGTCAACGTAGTACAAATATCTACCAGTGAAATGAAACCACTGAATGTGATATTACAGCCAGTGAAAAGTACAAAAAATAAGCTATTTTTAAAAAAAATATTATTTGTATATCTGCAATGAATATTAACACTTTCCAATAAAAAAGTTTCAAGGAAATTAAAATAAGCCTCCTTGGGAAAATATACAGTCAAAATGTTTTTTAAAAAAGTGTGTTTTTCAGCTCTGAAGTTATATTTGGAAAGATCTATGGCTCTCAATTTCTTATGCAGGACCAAATAACTTCTAGATGATAGAACTATATTAATACCGCACAGAATCAAAATTTGGTTGCAAAAAAGTGAACACTAGTGGAGGTATTCATTTCTGAAAATCAAAGATTCTTCGTTCGGGTAAAATTTATTTATTTACATGGTAAACTATTTACATGAGTACATGTTGCCAATTATCCTTAGGGTTTCTTGGATGTTCAGTACAAATTTCGACCCAATTCAGTGAAAAATAATCAATTGAATACACATACAAAGAATTGCAAAAATTATCAAATGATGAAACTTATTTCAGANTAAAAAAGTATTTGGAGTAGAGCTGTAGGATTTTGCAAGGTCCCATGAATTTAATAGAAGTTTTCACATGAATTTTTTCAATAAAATCCATGACGTGAACTGGGAGGTCTTAGGTGAGTTGGTATGGAATGACCCTTCCAGAAGTTATCTACTGGCTCATGTTGAGTGTTTTGGTTCCATGGAGGACATGAATTCATAACGAGCGGTTGTGAGTGGAAGTCGTCTCCCAGAAAGGGCAGAAATAGAGCAGACACAGTCACATGTCAAGCAGCTAAACAATATGGTGTTACAGAATGTCCTGTTAGAAAATAGCAAAGCCAAACAATGTTGGAAATGCTAACAAAATCTTTCTGTGTTCATGAAACTGACCACTGACCACAAAATTTAGAGTGTGCAATCATTTGACTGAAAAAATGGGTGAAAGAATGCCTATTGTCAGAGCTCTTATTCAGCTAAAAGCTTTGTCAAACTACTATATTGTTTTTCTGAAAAAAAAAAAATTGATGATATTGTACAATGACAAAAAAACATACCATCATCTTTTCAAACAGAGCCAAGATCTCTTTTTCCGAGGTGATCTTTGATGAAAGCTCCTCAAACTGATGCGAGGTGGATGATGAGGAAATGGACCAATCATTAGTATTGTGTTTAGAGTGTGATAAGGGGGGGCGCTCCTTTTTACTACCAGGAATCCGAATACTGGCGAATCTGTCCAGCTGTACAGACAACAGAGAAAACACAATTAAAATAGGGAAAAGTACCACAGAAATCCCAGTGCCAAGTTTAGATATATGACAGATGTTAGATTATGAGCATATTCAAATGGTTAATGTTCAGGATAGAATAGAGAAAACAATTAGCCTATTAATGAGTTAGAAAAACAATGCTATTAGTGTGAACTACATGAACAAAGCACATACACAGAACATCTGTTTAACATATTGAGCAAAGCACTATCTAGATAACATGTAGAGTCAACTAAGACATTAGTTAGTGAGAAAAGCAGTTTGTGGTCTGTGATGTGAATGAATCCAGTGTCTGGCAATGAAGACCAATTTCATTGCCACTCAAAATAAGCAGATTAGATGACTTTTAGTAAAGTGATGTTAGATGTTGCAGAGTTTGACAACCAAGAACAAGAGAATGTACACCAATTTCTCAAATCTTACCACATCATCTGTGATGTTTCTAAAGGGTAAGTGCTACAGGTGGGGAACAAAAAAAACAAATCAGGATACATAAAGCAACTGCATCAAATATTATAAAAAATATTTTTTTAACCCTTCAGCAGCCTGGAGCAAATTATTGTGATCATTTCAACAATGATCCTTTAGATTACCATGAATAGTTTAATCTGCTATGATGTTAAGGTATGCAGTGTCCCAGTGTGTGCCAGCTGAGTGAAGCTCACACTACTGCACATTTACCAGGAGCCTGTTCAATTATCACCAAGCATGATGGGCAGGTGCCAAACTTTCCCTACAAAAAGAAAATCCTTTTTTGGCACCTAGCAGTGCAGTTTAGCAGATTATTAAACCCAAGTTTAAATGTCTAAACCCAAGTGTCATGTTAGCTGACATCAGCGACACTAGTCATTTAAACAAAAATTGCTGCCTAAAAAAGTGCTCCCCTTAAAAGCCCTGTCTACAAATTATAAAGGATCCACTTGTGCAGTGGAAGGGGAGATTGGCAGTCGGCCTGTTGTTATCTGTGTGTACCAGCTACCTCAGTGTCTGCCGAGCAAGTTTTGTCTTCTGCTTTTTCTACTCTAGCAGATTTTTTGTTTGTTCTTCTTGGGAAGTTGCCATCTGTACTTTGAACAGGTCAAAAATACATACATGAACAGAAAACATTACATTTCAAAATGTTGTCATCAAGAAATGCTGAAAGAAAAACTGACATAAAAAGTTAAGTCTCCCTCAAGCATAACAGCAGACCGTACAGAACCTCAGAGAAATAAATCAATACACGCCAGTGTTTAATTAATATAAAATCGCCTGGAATAAAATATGTCAACCTGTCAATGAGCCATCCCTCTAATGAGTGTTTCGAGATTAACATCATGCTTTTTTGTTGAAAGTGTGCAAGAAAAGAAACAGACTGACAGTCGACATGAGAGAATAATAATAAAATGGCCCACCATATGCCTACTGTAGGAATTATTTGGTCTCCACTGATCAGTTTGACAATTGGTCAAACTAATTGGACACAGTTGTCAATATTTTATCTTGCATGCCCACATCTTGACAAACTACACCACAGTAGGAATATATTTAGAACAAAACTAAGATGAACCCCAACAATTAGACATTAACTATTCTAAATGATTTTATTCATAGCTAAATGATAAAAGGGGTAAAATGCACTTCACTAAGTAACTAGAAAATGGTCAAAACTAAATAAGATTAAGATTAATTTGAAATTAATGTGAATAGTACTATAATAATCGATGGGTTTGTGACTCACAAATGACAGGCTTTAAGAAACTTTATATCATAATTCAACTTTTCAACAATGAGGAAAAGGCCATTGATCACAATTGGATTTTAGTGCAACTCAACACTAACCTAAATTGATTTAAATGCATGTTTCAAGAGTAAACTAATGGTATGAAACACAAAAATGGCAAATATAAAACCAATGACTTGACGCTATGCCAGCTCCTGTTCTTTTTCATCATTTATTGAATATGACATGACAATTTTTCTGCTTGTTTTATACAGTCCAGCAGTGCCTAACCAGCCTTTTGTGCCAGCTGTTGCACTCTAGTGCACAGCAGTACACGTCTCTGCAGTCATTGTTCGCGGACCCAGCGTGGGCCTTTTATATACAGTAAGTAGGACATATTATGTAGGCTACAACAAGTATCAAGACGTTCGTTGGTACTGAGTTTCATTGTTGCATCTAAACAGCACCAAATAATCAGCATTGTACAAAGTAATCCACAGGTGGCACAGCTAAGCGCAAACGGCATGCTGAGACCTTGCGCTGTTTTGCTAGATATTCATACTGCATGAATGAAAAAAAATGTATGAATTAAAAAATGCCTGGTAGCTGCATAGAATTATTTACCATGAATGATGTTCCAAAACCAATAACAGCATTACTGCCCAGGAGTAGAGCTGAAATGGTTTGTCGATCAACAGAAAATGAATCCTCAATTATTCTGATAATCGATTATTTGTTCAAATGTCATTTTCAAGCAAAGATTCTTTGGTTCTTACTTCTGCTTAAGTTTGAGGCTGCTTTTCTCTGGTTTATATCATTTTTACTTGAATATCACCTTGGGCTTTAGGAAATTGTGACTGGCCTTGTTCACCGTTTTCTGACACTTTCTGATGAAACACAAATAGATTCATCAAGAAAATAATTGGCAGATTAATCGATAATGAAAGTATGCGTTAGCTGCAGCCCTACGCAAGAGGAGCTTATTGGTATATGGGCTCTGAAAATCAGGAAGCAGTAACAATTCTAGGCTCTCTTAGTACCCATCTATAGTCGCAATTAAAACTGAAGGCAAGGGCGAGGCCTCACTGGCACTCCAATTGTACATATCCAGGGCTTCCAAATAGAGCAAGTAAAAGGACCCAAGTGACTAGGGATAGTGGAAATAAAAGAAGGCCACCAGTGGGACCTAAGGACAGCACAGAACAGTGAGTCTGGCTAAAAGGAGCTTCAGGTAAGCCTGGTAGGTGAAAAACAAAACAACAAATGAAATTGTGGCAGCAATACTTTGTGTTTACTAAGTTTTTCAAGATCTCACTATTGCAAATCTTTTGTTTTAATGGATAAAATAGGATGGCCTGACAACAGTAATTTGTAAATGTCAGGGAATTCATTTTACTTTCCGCTATCACACTGTTCATTTAATTAAACTCTGATAATATCTTTTTCAATTAACTGAGGCAGGTAACCCACCACTCGTAGGGAAAACGCTGATTTGTAAAACACTGCATAAGCAATCCACAACAGAAAGAGAAGTAAACACAGAAAGGGAATGCTTCATGGAGGTCAAGGAAAAGCAAAAATGAAAGAACCCAAGACCCAACCCAAACCAAGACAGCATCCATAGACACCAGATTTTGAAAACTTCCTTTTTTGGACCAGTTATTAACAACATGTTATTTTTACTTTTAGGACTTTGAGCAATTGCACAAGCCCAAAGGGCTGCAAATACTGATCATAAGGCAAATCATCGACTACACGGGCCTCTCACAAACAAATAGATTGAGGGTGTTGCACCATCTTAATTACAAGTATTAAAAAATCAAACTTTGAAAACTATGGTCTTTTAAGTCACAATTTCTGCTACGACTTCTTTAATGAACATATTCTGCAGAAATCCCCATATGAATAACATAAGTGGATTTTTTTTCTCCATGGGTGGACGTGTTCACAAGTACATTATAACAGACCACTTGTAGTTAGTAGTACAACAGACTTGAACCTATCATAGAACTCAGTGCCACAAGATTTTTCCTCCACGCAAGATTTAGAGAAGAGTTTCTTTTTAAAATTTTTATTTTCTGTGGAATGACCAATTGATTAATTTCCTTACCATTTCAGCACTACTTCCCAGACAGTATCACGAGCACGGACTGACAAGCCACTCAACAAAGTAACTTCAACAATTAAAAGTTATATGAAGGAATTTGCTTTGGTGGAAAAAACCTGTCAACTTAATGCTGATAAAATACAATAAATGTTGTTAAAATTTTACAATTTCAAATTTCAGCTCTAAAATGACAGATACCCTTCTGACACTACTGTTTCTTACCCATCTTTTTTCATTTTTCTGGCTAAGTGTTCTTTCTTTATTTGTTAAACATACATTACATTAATGAGACCATAAAACCTTTTCAGAGCTTAAACTGACAACCACCTGATTTTGGATGTAACAAATGAACAGTCTCTCTCATCCTTTTTTAACCCTGTACTTAAGAAGGCCAAAAGCAGCATCTCAAAAGAACATTAACACATTGCATTAACATGTCTTTTGTTCCATTTTTTCCTTCAGTTTTATAATGCTCTCCTTGAAAAAAACAGCCACCGCACATAAAGTGGCCTTCATTGGCAAATCTACTTTCTATCAATTATTGTGGTATTGCAGTGCCACCTATTGAGATGACAGTTAACTAAATAAATCAGTGCTGTTCACAAATAACTGAAAAACATTTACCATGTTTTTCAGTTATTTTTTATAATAATAGTTATATGTTATAAATGTTGTTAAAAAGACAATCTGATGTGAGAGACGAACTGAAGGCGTCAAGACTATGCTGCACCATCAGAGGCACCTGTATGTATCTTTTAGTGGGAATAAGTAACAAGATGTTCTTCTTCTGTTCTTGTGTATTTCTGACAGTTAAACAGAACAAAACCATAAGGAGAGCATTTCTTAGAAATTCAGGCTTCCTATGCTTTTCACAGTAAACGCTTGTACTGCTTTTATTTTGAAGTAGCAGCACTGAGCCATTTCCGTGACAACTGCACAAATTTCATCCACTGATCAAAACTGTGAGCTGCTGTTGAAAGCTCCAGAAAAAGCTGGTAAGTGGGCCATGAGATAAGAGATAAGTCTGGGAAAAATAATTACAAATGTCCATCACAAGTTACAACAGAGCCCAAGGTGATTCCTTTATATTGCTTGACTTAGTGTGTCTGACCAACAGTTAAAAATTAAAAACTGAATTTTTATATACTGTATATACAGTGTGCATACAGTATGTCTGCGTTACAACCACCTTGGCAGTAAATCTGAACAGTTAGAACACACATCCACCAACCCGACTTTGCAACCCCTCTTTCAACCAGCACTGAACACCCATCTTAGTAAGTGAACAGGTGTTTCTATTAGGGATGGTAAATGTTAGACATTTAGCCAACGGCTCATCAGTGGGAGTGGATAATAACAGTCTGGATTGAAAAACCATTCCTGCACAGACCTTTACTATGATTGTAGACTAGCATCTCCGAATGGTGGCGACAAGGAATTAACTTGTAGTAGCACTCTCATAAGAATGGGGTTAGCCTAAATGCGGTTTGAGCGTGCATTAAGTAGATCTGTGTCATACACAAGCCTCCTGTCTGAAAGGGGGATATGTGTGTGAAGCCTGATTGCTTTGAAAATGAGACCCCTAATTGAGAACAATAATGATGGTGATGTTTTGTCCAAATAGCAACACCTCCCTATATCTCCCAGAAGAATAAAGCAGACAAATACCAGGCAGACAGAATGTTGGTTGGTCTGTAGTAGTAGGAAGCACATGGATTAGTGCAAGGGCTAAACCCTGCGCTAATTTTAACCTTTTGATTTTCCTACATGCAAAGCAAAGTCAACAAACAGTCAAGGTCGCTGTTCACAAAGAAAACTCTAATATGCAAAGATTATATGGTGTATGAGCTTTCTGGACTGTGAGAGAGATTCTGTAAAGGCGTTTTCTCTGCAATAGACATAACATAGCGTGTAAAGTTAGTGCATAACACAGGCATGACACACCTCCACCACTGGTCTACTTCTCTAGCTGTGTTGCCTATGCTTCCAGTAGTTTCCAGTCAGTTTCAAAATAATTGAAGTAGTTGGAAATAGAGTAAATTAATCCAAAGTCACTTTCACTTATTTTTCAAGGTAGTCGTGTATGTATTCACTACCATATGAAAAAAACGAGTATGACGTTAATATATGAAAAAAGTTCTTGCAGTCACTTTTTCCTTGTGGGTTTTGCACTTTCCTGTGTGTGTGTGTGTGTGTGTGTGTGTGTGTGTGTATACATACGGGTGGTATTAGAGACAAGAGAGATAATGTGCCAATTTTGACAACATTTGGAAAACTGAAATCCCCCATGTGGTTGTACACTAAAGTCTATAGAATGTTTCATGTACCATACAGCTAAATTAAAATAAACGTTTCTATTTATACTGCCATACTTACAAACTTTGGTTTGCGGTCTCCTTCATCGTAACTTGGCGTGCTGTGGTGCGAAGAGCCCTTCTTCTTTTGAGATTTACTGTCTCGTCCGGTAGTGGATTCAAACCGCTGACTATAACTATCCATGTTGTTAACCTAATGACTTCTACACGAGCTGAGACCTACTCAAGACGTCAACCTTGTAATGCATGTAACGTTAGCAGACACCCTAAAATTGTGAAGGACGACACACGCGGAATTGTCTACATTACCATCTGTGTCTTCAATTGGCCTGACAGCTAACACTGGTTAACGCATACCAGCAAATCACATCAAGATTGTCCAAATCAGAGACGTCCATACGTATATTTTCTAGTCTTCACTCCCAACAGTCCGGCTAGCTAGCTAGCAAGCTTGCTAAACTATCGTTCACTGGTGGCTATACTTAGCGCTAATCCAATTTATGGAGTGTCACGTCGCTAACGCTTGAGTTTCCGCTAACAGAAGGAATGCAGCACAGGACCTAATTGTTTTCCCCATTCACACATTTTATCTGGCCATTAACTGAAAGCTTAATAATCACTACAAACAGCAGCTGAAGCGTTGGCTGGATAAATCTAACGTTATGGTTGCAGAAATTTTTTGACAGACCCGCGCAATGAGAATGTCAGCTCCGCGTGTTTAATCCGACCAATAGCATCCACCGAACCACAGAAGTGGAATCGTCATTGGCACAGCCCCCTCTGTTTACAGTTGAAAAGGCATCTGATTGGCTGCAGTGAGCTGTCCTTCATATTAGGGTTGTTCGTTTTATACAGCCTGGGTCTCCCGTAGGTACGATGGTTTATGTACCCTGGGTCTACCTAGGGTGCGGAGGTGGTTACAGTTTGTCTGCAGTGTTGCATACCATGTCGGATAGAAATTAAACAAATTGCAACTTTAACAGCGCTACAACTAACTAACTACTCTAATGAATACAAATGACCAACCATGTAAGTCACCAAAAACAAACGCAACATTTACTTCAAAGTACAATAATAGTACTAGAGTTATTGAGGAGTCTCCTGTAGATAATTTACATCAAAATGTATCCAACAAGACTGCGAAATATGCAGAATTTTAAAGGTCAACCCACACCTACAAATGATTAAAATATTTTTTGGGTGTGGAGACTTTTAGTGGCGCATTGGTATCAACACAAAACAGGTTCAATCAATTTTATGAGTCATAATAGGCCTACTATTATGCACAGTTGGTAAGTTTAAAATGAAATGACTACTGTCTCTTGAAATTGCACAACAGCTCATCGATGAGAAAAACACCTGTGTGTGGGTCACTTTACCCATTAGTATTACTCACTCGTCAGATTTACAGATAATCTTCTGTATATTTTGGAAAATGCTTTGCCCCCTGTCACATTTCAAGGACCCAACGAACCCTTGTCTTCTCATGCAGGCTTTCATGTGAAGCTCGGGGTGGAGCATACTGTACGTTGATGTGCCTTTTTTTTTATCAGGCTGTTATACTGAAAGTGCTTTACGCTGTTGGTTTTCGGCTTTGTTTGGCAATTTAAAAGTAAGCCTAAAGCCACAGTAAAATCACAAATACCTTGTCTGATGCAAACTGCAGTGAGCTGATGTGATGCAACAAACAGAAACTTTTGTGAGATCCTTCCCATGTGCTACTCAAAACATGATTTGCTCCCCCAAGACATGTAGTATTAGACAGAGTTCTTCATTGTAAAGCCAGCCAGTGTGAAAAATGTGTGCCCCTTGTTGGGAAAGTCATGAATTATAGGAGAATATATTAATTATGTGGAATATTGACAGTGAACCACATGATGTTAGCGATTGCTCATAGTAGATGCTCTTTGTAAGCTGCTCTACGGTTGATGTTTTTATTCAGCAGTTATGCTTGATCATGTGGAACTTTCCTCTTGAGCACAATAAAGTTTTTGTCTCATAATGATAGCAATAGGATAAAAAGCCACAAGTATTATTAACCTTTCCACTGCCTTTTTTGCTTCCAGACAGCTGGCAGCATGCCAATCCTTCCTAAAACCTCAGCACTGGAGTCAGATGATAATTAGACATGTGTAGCCTAATGATATTTACAACTTTAACAACAGTTGGTTGTGAGTTTGATTGATAGTTTTTTGAAAGAGCATATTCTTGCCTACAGCAAAAACAAGAAGCCTACAGTATACAATTGGCAAAGAGGCAACAGGTCATAGACTTCAGCTGGCTCTTAGCTCATGTAATTTGTTCCACTGTTATATTCTGAGGATCAATCTTTTACAAGTGGAGCAGCAATTCAGTATAATTGCTTATTACTATGTCAATCTGCAAAAGTGCAATGGCTGGGACAAATTCTGACATATATAAGTAAACTGATATACGGATGGAGATTGTACAAGCATGGCTTGTATGTCAATTACTGAAAACAGATTTGGCATTTTGAATTTAAAAATGATGGTTTGTTTTCGGTTTAGTTTTCTCCAAGGCAAAAATTTGAAGTCAAATATCACTATTGAATGAAACCTTCAGCTATGAAATCAAATTTGACTTTATATGTATTCAACCTCTTGAAATCGTGTTATCTTTAAAGGCCTTTATTCCTTGAGTCCCTGAAAAGCTGTCTTTGCATGGCTGCCAGCAGTGTGTTAACACTCTTCATCTAGCCAAACACAAACCTTGCGCCCTGTGCCTTGCTAATCCCCTCAGACAATGAGAGATCTATCCTTACAAATCGGTCAAAGAATCGCCACAGGGATATACAATCAAAAACCCCTAAGGCCAAATAGTAGAAGTTCAAAATTATTGAATTGATAATAACACTGAACAAACAGTCCACATATAGAAAATCCATAAGTGAGTTTCAATTATTTTTTTCCTAATTGAATTATGTGTGCTTTATTGGCATGATTAATTTAATTAATTAAATTTAATAATTTATTGTCGTAACATAAACAAATATATGCTGATGATATGGTGCTAGCTGGTCTTACGCAGACAGGGGACACAGTTAATCAGTCTACATACAGTATTTCCACTAGTGAGCTTACTAAGTGGTGTGAAGACAGTGCCCTTTTTATTCATGAAAGTAAGACTAAGGAGTTGGTTATTGTGAGTCACCACAATGCCTGTCATTATTTTTCACCTGTTTTAATTAATGATCAGCCTGTCGAAGCAGTAGAGGAGTTTAAATATTTAGGATTTTATTGCACTTTAAGTTTTACAGCCAACACAGGATGCATTTTTTAAAGAGCAATGCAGCACTGGTATCTAATCAGGAAATTGGATCCATACGATGTAAGCAAAAACATTTTAGAGACTGTTTACAGAAGTCTTGTTGAAAGTGTTTTAATTTTTAATATGTGTTCATGGTATGGGCACCTGGGGGCTAAGAACAAAAACAGACTGTCCAGAATTGCAAACATGGCCAGTAAAATTATTGGGAAAGAGCAGAAACAACTGGGACTTATATATAAAACGCAGGTGCAACAAAAGGACCAACAAATTGTGTCTGATCCTGTTCATCCCCTTCTGAAAGAATTCATAAAACTGTCCTCGGGAAGACGCTATAGAACCGCTTCAGCAACCAAGAACATTTACAAAAAGTCTTTCTTACCAAATGCAATAACTTTGCTAAATTCATAAACACCATTCACACTGGAACCATGTCATTATTGTTGTCTGTACTGTACATGTTTGTGGTATTTATTGTGTGTATTGTGATTTACTATGGCGTGTTTTTTACCAACCTGTGAAGCTGAAGACAAATTTCCACATTTGTGGACAATAAAGATAAATCAAGGTACAATTCATACAAATAGTGTACCGGTTGTTAAATTTAGATTATCAAGGATAATTAGACATGATTTCCTAAATACAGTATTGTGTTTAAAGTCACTCAATTCATAGACAACAACAGTTTTTACGCACGTTTTTGAAGAAGTGACTTGGGCAGGAATGTTTTATGCATTTTTCTAATCTGTTGTGTCCCAACAAAAAAATGTCATTGTGCCAGTTATACCACAGTTCAACCCTATATCAGTGTCTGTACAGTGTCTATACTGTCTGTTTTGTTTAGAACACTTATTAATCATTTGAGAGTAGAACATCTTGACTTCTCTTTAGCTCGGCCATGAGACAAACAGGTCAGAGTGAAACTTAAAGGCTCAGACTCAATAAGGAAAATGTTATCCTCTCAAGGAAGCTTCGTTACTGGACTGGTCCATTTCTATTACTGGGGCTTCTGAGTAAAAACTGCTTTAAATCTTGTGAAACTTGTATCTGGAGAATAGGCACTGTTTTAACATTTCAGTGAGCATATACTGCCATCTTGTGGTTTCAATTAAAATGGCATCATCACTTTTTTCTTTCACAGATCTTATACAGTACACAGTGCCATTTGTCCTTCACAAATCCTATACAGTAGTGCTTTAAAAATGCATGACCATTCTAAAATGGATGCATGATTATGCTTTCCAAAAACAAAAAGAAAGCAAACTTTTGTCTATAATTGTACCATTAGAAACGTCTGATTGTTTTCATTACCAGAACCAGCATAAAACAATAATAAAAACATTTAAATCCTTGGTTCAGTGTATGTTTGATTAAGTTAATGATGTGGAATGGACATGACACGCCAACACCATTTCACATAACTAAAGAAGTAATTAATAATGTCATATTGACACTATGAGAGCTTATCAATGGCCCTAGTGAAAACTGTTCACAATGAGTTCCATTGATTGTCATTAAGAACAGGACATTGTTTCTGAAAAAACTAATTGGTGATGAGTTTCCAGATGTAATTTAACTATCTGCAGGGCCAAGCACCACTTGGCGTGAGTGACAGGTTGTTGTTTTTTTTCTGTAATTTGGGTGAACTAACTTTAACACTCAACTCTGCATCTGGACACATGTTTTAGATTCCTCTAGCTCAGTGTTTTGGGTTTACACAGTTACTGTATGGTTGAGTCTGAACCTCTCTCATCAAATCCATGACAGCAGTAGGCAGCTGCGGCCAAGAAAAGAAGTTGTTAAATACCCACTGTGCTACTTGCCCAGCACCTAACTGCCATCCATGAAGACATGGAGGGAAAAGGGGAAGACAATGTTTTGTCAGTAAATGCACTTGATTGTTCACTTACTCTGTACAACAGTCAAGCCAACAAAATAGTTCCCCATAACAAAATAGAGGTAAAGTAACCTAACTAAACAGTTATTTACGCCACACTGAAATTTCTGAGACAGCTTCCAAGCCAACATGCCCAATCAGCGATGGCGTGGCACTTCAATTTGTCAATGGGATCTCTATGCTCCTGTGTGTCTGAGGGTTGCTAATGACACCAAGGGTGCAGGTGGGCCCTTTGTGACCAGTCATTCTGAAGGCCTACTTGGAGTGTATACTTTAAGCGTCTACTAACTGTACCAAAATGTGTGACCTAAAGTTTGGGCCAAGAATGGATGGAAGTGGATGCAATGAAATTGGGATCCTAAACACATACCTAAAATTTAAGTAAATGGTGCAATTAAATTCCCTCCACATTTGACTGTTCCACAGCCAGAATTGCACTATGAACAATGCAACACAGGGGACAACTGAGGAAAATTTGGAAGAGTTTGCCTAAACAGCTTTGTGGACACACGTAGGCTTACACGTAATGCATTTTCTAAGGCGTATTAGTTTAGCTGCATTATGAATCAAGACAATAATTTAAAATACTGTTTATAAACAGCGAGCTAAGTCCCACATGCACTTTCAAATATCTGTTGTCTTAATGTAGGCCCACTGGATATGTATATTATCGATAAACATATAGATTAATATAATAGTATAAACAGTGAATTATGAGTGTGTTTGGACAGTAACTACTTATTGACTCCAAGTTTTCTGGTCTTGATTCCAACAGTAAAGTATGACAGAATCAGAGTCATACACGCCATGAAGATTAAACCCATTACTCCCACAGGATGGAGCTGTAGGTGCAATAAAAAGCCATTTTGAAGCCATTTGTTAAGCATGAGTTAAGTTCATTAGAGTTTATTACAGGACAAGGTGATGTTTATAGCCTGTGCACATCATGAATGCTCATGATACACGCATGGGTTTGGGTTGGCTCTCAACATTCGTTATTGGAAATAAACGTACAAACGTAAAAGTTATTTTCGTTACTCATGTTAGGTCATTAGGATAAAAGCGGTGTTCGTTTGGGAATCCAATGGCCATCAGATGATTTTTGGCCCTCTCGGCACCCCATACTTACAGAACGCGTCTCGCTCGGTGACGTATGTTACGTAGAGTCGTTCAATACTCACATTAGCGAGCTTTATCATTCTTAGGAGGATAATATGTATCACAAAGCCAGATAGTCGTTATTCAAGTGTGCTCACTTTAAACATATTGGTGTCGTTATATACACATCTACAGTTTGGACGAAAATGACCGATTTGACAGATTCCCTGACCAAAGAGGGCTGGTAGGTAGCATGGTAGCTGACGTCAGTAAGCTAGCTAACTCACTGAGGTGCCAGATTGCTGTTGACTTAAAACACTAACTGTTTATTAAATTGTTACATTAGGGGTTTTCGAGAGCACGAAGGTTTCCAAAGTAAACACGACCACTTCAGCGTGTGCGTACTGTGGCAACGTTATTAGTTTGGTTGAAGCGAAACTACGGCTAACTAACTGAGAGCTAGCGAGTAAATAACGTTAGCTAGCTAATGCACACTTAGCATGCCATTAACGTAACGCAAACTGTTGACGCTACAGTTTGTGTCAACCGATAAGCGGTAATAACGTGTTATTGTTGGGTGGTAAAAGAGCGCCGACCTCAGCTAAATTCAAAAACTTGTAGGTGGTGCTTTTGAAAGTCAGAACCTCCCAGCAGCATAGAGTGGTGACTGTAGCCCACCTTCGTCTTCAAAACATTCAAATATAAATATTTACCTCGTTCAAGTTGCGCAGTTTTGTTAATTGGGGGTTCCTAACTTACTGCAGTGTTACAGTATTTATACATATGCGCCTTCTAAAGTCAGACATTTGACGATGCTTCTGAGGTTCTGATATAATATGACTAAAGATGCTAAGTGCTTAACTCTGCATCACCGTTCCTCCCGTCTTAAAACAAAGCCTTAATAATACATACTTATTATTTCAACATTGTTTTTCTTTTCCTCGTTCTTATTGTGTTTGGGACATAGGAATTGTCTACCAGTGTTAGCAGATTTCTTGTGATTTAAGTGGCGGGGTTAGATACTCTCTAGAAGCTTTTAAATGTTTTAACATTATCGTGGTAAGGCATGCTCACCTACTACTTGAAACCGATACCAGTTTCATCATCTTCCCTCTCCACCTTGTCTGTCATCTTACAGGTACCTCAGTGATGAAGGCATAGCAGAACTGAAAGGATCTGCTGAGAAAATAACACACAATGACATTATTCGTATTGCACTTGATGTAAGTTTTAATTTCGTAAGTTTTACATATACATTTCTCCAGTGGAACAGCAGTCTGCTTTGTATGTAGGTAGCAGTATGCAGATACTATATTCAACAGGGTTTGCTCTGTAAACTGTTGTGGGAAATGGTTACGAAATATTGTGGTAATTCATTCGGTATTCATTCATTTTCATGTGTATACTGATGTGCACAGCCACCATCCACACTAATGAAACAGATAAAACTATAATCTAAAGATTATCTTGAACCTTCGCATCAAACAATTTCCTTTTTCCTCTTTGATCAACCAGTTAAATCCAGTCCATTGCCTACCTCCAAACATGATATCAGAAATTAACATAATGCCAAAAATCTATTAATTTTCATGGCATGGAGAGACAACATATAATACAGTCATTATGATTAGCTAATGACAATTTTAATAAATATATAATAATAATAATAATAATAATAATAATGATGATGTCCATTTAAAAAACAATTCTTGTAGTATGTGATATAGATAGAAAATAGACTATACAATAGATAAACACAAAACAATATTAAGTGAAGAAGAACCACAAAAAGTTGTAGGACTGGAAATGGTAGAAATGTAGCACAAGATTGAAAATAATAAAAGGATGCTGCTTACCTGACCTGCAGTGGCAGACAAGTCCAAAACATACAGTTGTTGCATTTACTGCAAAAGCCTTGACCTTTAAGTTTTGGTCTGGAGTGCTGCCAAAAGATCTCTGACTGCACTATAACTTATTACTGCGTACCTGGTTGAACCAACATGTTGTAACTTTGGGCTTGAGCTGGTAGGGTCTCAAAAACAATCAGTGAAATCTTAAAACTAGTGCTAAAATTAATTGGGAGCAGTTGCTGCTTTGCTAACAAAATGATCCCATTTTCCTCAACGCTGTTAGAAGTGTTGATGCACCATTTTGAAATAATTGTATCGTAATTGTGTTTTAGAGAAATTTACTGAGACATCAATAAAAAGAAGCGATTACTTTTTGAGGTTTACTGGGGAAATAAAAGACCTACGTTTCGGGATATTGTCAGCTGCAGTAAAACAGGATTGTAAAAGAATGGGTGACGGACGCATTTGGAATTGGTACCTTGGTGCAGCCAACAGAAATCTGACAGATATTTGATCATTATGTTGGTTACAAGGCAATATAAAATCCTGTAAGATTGAACAATAATTGAAATGTTGATTTAATTTGAATTAGACTGTACTCAATAAACCATATAAATCAAAATTACACCATATATTACACCACATAATATATACTATATGGTACAGCTACTACTGCAAATTTGCCTAATAGTGCACTGGCATGATTACTTGTGTGTTTCGAATTGATGTCCATTTCTGGGACTGAGGGTACAAGTGAGATGGCCCCTTCCTAACATGCGAATGAATAGTATTAGCTTTTATTTTAAAGCAAAGCACAGTACAGTGTAGGTAAAAATATTTTTGGGCTTTTTTTAAGGCTAACTCTATTGTATTATTTCATTTCATTATGACTGGCACATTATTTGTTATTTCTTTTTAATTAAGCAGTATCTCCTTTGCAGAGTGATCTTAGGCCTATTGGGAGAAAATTTCTACCGTCCGATATCAATAGTGGACGAACTGAGAAGGTGAGTGCCACAGAAATGCTTATACGGCCACTGCAATGCTACATTTTAAAAACCTAGTGGGAAATGATACACTATGGTCACTGTTTTTGTTACAACTGAAAGTCAATGCAGGCCCAAGTTTTTAAGCTGAAATGCAGTTCTCATGAGTGCCACTAGATGGCCCTAACATACTGACAAACAAGGATCAAAGAACTGTTTCTTCACCTGTGAAACGGGAGTTGAGCAACTGGAAAGAAAAAAATTTTCCAAATGTTGTCAGAGGATTAAAACATGTAATTCTATGCGAGCTTAACCCCTGCTCCCTTCAAGATTCACACTTGTGTCGCCCTGGTTATACACTCTGCCTTGTACTGTGTATATGTCTAACAGAGTGAATGCCATCCGAGTATAATTACATTACACTACATACAGATTGTAGTATTGCTTGTAGATTGCATTTACACATTACACATTTCTTTTCACAGAAATAGAAATAATTATTTGAGAGGATAGATTTGATAAATGGTTTTAAATAAAATGGTCACTGTCAACCTGTGCTGACACAGGTATGCTAAATGGAAGTAGTTTTTTATTACAGTATGCCTCAGAAAAAATTTGGTGTACCCATCGATGAATACTGAAATTGTTTGTGAATTGTCTGTTCTGTTGCAATCCTCCCCTGCATGCTGCTGATTTGCCTTTTAAGGCATAATTCTTTTGTTGTCTCTTGTACATGGCCAGTTGGATGGTCCATGTGTTCTCCAGGTGCAGAAGGTGAGGAACGTCTCAGCTCCTAAAGACCACGAGGAGTCCCAGGGTGCACCGCGAATGCTGCGCCTACAAATGACAGATGGGCATACCACCTGTGTTGGATTGGAGTTTAAACACCTGTCTAAGATCAGGTACCTGTATAATAGTTTTGTTGCATTTAGGATTATGTTGCATTTAGTGCAAATAATAGGATTTAGTATAGTGTAATTGTCTAGGAAGTTAATAACACTGTTTAAGAAATAACATTAATTAAACAAAAATAAATAATTGTAAAAAATGTTTTTCTAGTGGATACATAGATGCAAAGCAGGGTGTCATTAAGCCTGGTCGAGATACATTCAAAGCAAATGTGTAAGGTTCTACACACCCTTCTCCTTCACCTCTTTGTCAACACTCACCCCACCACATGCCTCAATTTTCCCTTTATCTGCAATTTCCACGTGGTGGCAGCTATCTAACAATTCCCAGCCTTAATTACATCTCCATCCCAGCAACGGTGGCCTTGGTGACTGCTGCCATGGTGACTAGCCAGTCTGTACAGGTGGAGTGGCCAGAATGTGGGCCTGGACTTCCTGATGGGAAGAGAGGAGAGAACAGAACAAATCCCCTCTTTATGAGCGGCACACACACACTGGCTACCAACAGCGGTGGTTAGTGTTTCTTATGAAAGTGTCCGCTTCAGTGTGCGTGAGGCCATAAGAGAGTGGCAAAGAAGGATGAGATGGATTACAGGACTGTTCAGTGTGGGAGACAGTGATATAGAGGGATGACAATTAAGCATTAAGTAGCAACATTGATCAGAGGGTGAATAGTGTGTTTGTAGGACTATGTGTATGTGATTGAATCGGGGATAGAGAGTGCCTCACTTCTGCATTGGCCGCTATCATGAGAACAGCATTTATCCCAGAGGTTTGGAGTGAAATCCCTAATTGTTGCTTTGGCATCCGGCATCAGTAGCTGGAAATCCCTCTTAAGTCCCTGTGCTTTCTTAATGAGAGAGGCAGAGGCCTTATCAGGCCTGATGAGATAGAGGGGCTTTTAATTTACCATGAGGATGGGTGAGCAGCTGGGATTATTAATAGTCTCTCCTAGCCTCGCCACCCATCCCCTGGCACTGCTCCATGTCATTTATAAAGTGGTATGGGTAAGGCAATAGGGTGTGCGGCCTGGTATATGCAGTTATAATATCTTAAAGCCTTAGATGTGTTTAACATTTAACAGTTGGTTAAACAATTTATATATGAAGCATCTTTTCATTCATACGTTTTTATTGTTTTTTTGTTTTTCCAGTCTTAATACCCCCCCTGGAACAAAGGTAAAGCTCCTTGGAACAGTCCAGGTTAAAAATGGTCTTTTGCTGCTCGATGACTCAAAAATCTCTGTCCTTGGAGGAGAAGTTGATCACATGGTGGAGAAATGGGAACTACAAAGGGTGAGGGTCGATTTTGTAATGATGGCTCAGCTACTTTTGCTAAAAACATATGGAGTTCATTAGGGATGTCCTGATCTGACCTCTGCATTTTTTAACTGATCGTTATCTGCTGTATTGAGCTATTGAGCCCAATCCAATCCTTTGTTTTACGTCAGCTGTCACACAGGTGTTTTTACTTGCAAAGCTTTCACGCACAGCAATGCAACGAATGCAGCAGTCGTCAACTCCAACTCTCCGTCTCTCCTCCACTCCGCTGAGCTCCGTGTGTGTCGAGCAGGGGCTGAGCCCCGCCC